>QEOT01001684.1:27541-130305 GCA_003123785.1 Pterocarya stenoptera | reverse complement strand
AGCATATTACCTGTCATGTACGAGGGGTGTGTAACCTTATGTTACATGTCCCGGCGTTTCAGCCACCGTCCAATCCCAAGCGGGGCTGGGGGCACCACAAAAGAGAAGGTGATTTGAAAGGTCAAATATTGAAAAGAGAGATAAGAGAGATAAAAAGCCAAATGGTGAGTCCAGAGGGTTCAACTATGTCAACCGTTTAGATAATTTAGAGCTCCCTTTCCAGTAGTTGCACCATTTAGACTTGCACCATTTAGACTTGCACTGTTTAGATTCTTACACTTAGATGAAGTTGCGTCGTTCACCGTTGAGAGGAGCAAAAATGTAACTTGCTCATCTATTTACGGTTGTGCAAGTGCTACCATCTCTAAATCTTCATATAAACATAATGCATATGAGATATATTGTGTATACAATTTCTACTGCATCCTTCCATTTTTGTAATAGAAAATAAAACATATGGACGTTAATGTTCATGAAAATCCTAGGCATACAGAATACACATAAACATACTTATAAATAGACAGAGACTTATAAACATACAATTTCCACATATGGACGTTTTTGTAANACTTATAAATAGACAGAGACTTATAAACATACAATTTCCACATATGGACGTTTTTGTAATAGAAGCTATGCATACATAAACATGGACATAGACAGAGACAGACAGGGAGACTTGATATGCAAAGTTAAGCAAGCAATGCCTTACCACGTTTCAAAGAACATCTCAGCAAATCTCTCATCTCCACTTTTTCTGTTGCGACCTAAAGCCACCACAGAGGGTGCTACAAGGTCATCCTCCACCGATTGGAAACTGCCCTACCACCGCCCAATGCCTCCCCATGACCTCCATTATAAGTCACAAAACACCTCTGTTTCTCCACCTGAAAACAAAGCAATCGGTGGCTCCTCCAAGCACGTCATATAGCCACTACAGATCCTTTTGGGCTTCCCCACTAGTAGCGGAGTCCACCTCTTTAGGCTATGCCGAGAGCAACCCAACGCAAGCCACCGGTGCAAGGTCTTGGTAGCACGTAAACTGCAGGGCTTCGCATGAGCGAGTTTTTTTGTAGCACGTAAACCGCAGGGCTTCACATTAGCGGGTTTTTTTTTCAATCAGTACCGTTTCACTCAGTACCATCTCAAATATAGACGCGGTTGGGAAAACTAAAATATATTGCTCATGTGTCATTAGAACCGACAATTATGGCCATAGGAGTTATCAATTGCAGTTGAGAATCGAAAATTATGGTCATAGGAGTTATCTATTGCAGTTGAGATAGCAATGAAAAGAAGCCACTAAATTAGAAAAAAGTGAAAAATGTCAAGCAGTTGAATGAAAAATCACTTCAATTCTCAGTTTCAGTTTTTCAGTTCATCATAATACAAATTATTTTACAGATTATATATAATCTCATAATGCCAATATAATTTTACAGATTATATATAATTTCAGAATGCCAATATAATTTTATAAATTATTTACATCTTAACTTTACACTTGCAATAGGTACACTAATTACTCATTTGGACACACTTTCTTTACAAAGTGTCAAGTGGAGCCAACCGAATAATAGTTATCGAATGGAAAGCGGTGCAAATGCGTAGAGGCAACCGAATAAATTGGCAAGCAATTTTCTGCATTTCAAAAAGAAACCGAAAGCATTCTTCTTTCACTCTTTCTGAAGATTGCTTCTCTTTCTTACAATTTATTCTTTGCTCTCTCTCTCTTTCTCTCTCTCTCTCTCAAATAAAGTGAGACCAAGCCACTGTACTTTCTATGTTCAACTGTTTCTGGGGTGTGGAGGTGCTGAACTTCAAAGAAAAATTAAACAGGTGAGTCTAACTGACTTTTGTGTGTTTATGGTATATATAGTCTATCTATGCCTTACACATGTTTGCTCATAGTCCTAAGAATTGAAGTAACTAATACCATAAATGAATCATAAAACTTAAAGACATAAAACTTAAAGATTCATAAAACTTAAGGGTTACAATTAAAACTTAAAGTCCCAATGATTGCAGATATATGATGTGCAGACTCAAAAGAATGAAGAACTATAAAGACAGATTAGGAATATGAATCTGTTTCCTCGGCACAAAATGAAATGAAAAATGAAAAGAAATAAGTATAATGTTATATGTAAATCATTTAGAAAAAAATGTTCGCCATTTCCTTACCCCAAATACTAAAAGATGAAGCAAGACTTTTCCAAAATGCGTTGCCATGAGAGGGTGCGTGGAGGTTCCAACTCTCCAACTTCAACCATGAAGGGAAGATTGATTTGGTTTGTAAAAATTCTTAATGGAAATCTGTTCATAGAATTTGACCATCATTGTGAAATTTAAAAGAGCAATTTAAAAATTAGTTTAAATCTCATCTATTAAATCTTATCCCATGTGGGAAATAAGTTNAAAAATTCTTAATGGAAATCTGTTCATAGAATTTGACCATCATTGTGAAATTTAAAAGAGCAATTTAAAAATTAGTTTAAATCTCATCTATTAAATCTTATCCCATCTGGGAAATAAGTATATATGATGTTTTTATATATTGTATTTTTTAGATATGCATTTAAATTTTAAGATATGTCCAGTATATGTATTCTTCTCAGGATATGGGAAAGGGAAAAAACAAATCCAATCTAGAAGACATTGGGAAAACTTCAAAGAGATAGATTCTGAGTTTATCAACAACGGTTGCACTATACAATTATCACCGATCCCTTCAACATCCCAATTATAAACCATTGAAAGCTATTGTGGGTGGAATCCACTATACTGGAAACGTGAAAAGTCTGATAAAGAATTTCGAACATGAAGAAAGATACTGGAGAAAGTATTCTAAGAGACAAAATTGTTCATGCTATGCAATCTCAGAGGAAAATTCGGATGAAGGCTGTAATGATATAGACAACCAAAACACCCTTTTACCAAGGATCGAAGAATTTGGTCATACCAAAAAAGGTGGTCAAAATGGTAGCATCTACACAAAATATTACGTTGATTATGATAAACGCTAAACAACGTTCTGTTTTCTGATGCCTTTAAATAACCATCAAAGTGGTACTGCATTTACATCATCATGGGAATCCAATGCACATAACTGGGATGATTGCGTATTAGATAATAGTTCACAGAAGCATGGTTTTATAATGAATGATGTTGCAGCAAATGAATCAAGGAATCTTCAATATGGCACTACACCTCACTCTACACGGTTTAATTCGTGCATCAAGACCAAAGCAAGAATGCATGTTATACCACCTATCTAGCGTTTTGACTTTGACATACCCAGTGATGATAGTCTAACTCCAAAAATAAAAGCAATGGTTGACCTTGGTCCAAGCTACCAATCTAAGTTAGTGAGCAATACACAAGATGATTTTCCCATGCTCAATATAAAGTCTAAAGGCCGTCAATCAAATCCAATATATCAGGACCCTTTTAATGATCTAGAATAGTAAAGGCATATGATATTTGTTTTTCGATTAAAACTATGTATTTTTTAATTGTATGTTTGTTAGCAATTTTCTAACAATAATTTATTTGATAAATATGTAATGTATCAATGTATTACCATTTTATTATAATTACTAGCAATGACTCTACTATGCTCAGTTGAAATGTGTAGTGTAGGTGAAGACATTTAATGAAAAGTTGGTGCAATTTTGTTTTTCCATCCCATGATTTTTAAAATAAATAAATAAATAAATGCCATGATTTCTGGTAGAGAGTGTGAGAGGTGAGAGAGTAAGGCGAGAGTCGAGAGAATGAGGCGGAGAGTGTAAGGTGAAAGAGTAAGGCAGAGAGTGTGAGAGGCGAGAGGCGAGAGTGTAAGAAGCGAGAGAGTGTAAGGCAAGAGAAGGAGGCAGAGACTGTGAGAAAACGGCTTACATTTTATATATTGGTAAACTAAACTCTTTTATATATGCATGCTCCATTTAATATATATTTGACATATATTTTATTAATAGTTGTAGTAGTGATTATGTATATTAATGAACTATTTAGAATTATAAAATTCAACATAAATAACGATCCATACATTGTGCGGATTATATACTCGTTAATTTAAGTTTGATGTTCTTAAATTTTTTTGGCACTCACATTTATAATTTTGTTCCATATCCCTCTCTTTCTGCTGTGAAAACTTTTTATACCCTCATATGTTGTGCATACAAACCTCTGCACAATGAGGGATGTGACCCATGTTGTGCACGTTCTAATGTCGTGGCTCCACTACAAGCAAAAATTGAGGGCATCGCAGAAAATATATCATCGACAATCATATCACCATTCATTCGTATTCCATTTCCCATCTTTGAACTTTACGTTGTGATTCTTGACTTTCTCGTAGATTTACCACGTCCAATTTTCTTACAAATGTTCATGACAATATTAAAAACATATTTCATTGACAAAGGCATTATTGCATGAAAATATACTATCTGCAGTCAACTATAAAAATAAGAATAATTCTACTTATCATCCTTATACATTACACATTACATCTATTTTTTTTTTATAACAAGTATGTGATATATGGATGATAAGTAGAACAATTCAATTAGTTTAACAAGAATAAAAAAATAATTTTAAAATATGTAAAATATATGGTGTGAGATGATGAGTAACGTTCCTCTAAAAACAAATGAATAATATTTATCATAAAAGCTCATTCAAGTCACAAGAGAGACTTACCAATTATCTTCGTTTACAGGAATGTGTTCCTCGCTTTCTGATTAGATTCAATTTCATTTGTTTAGAGTTCAAATGTTAGCTTCTACTTAAAAATCGTACTATTTTTATAAATTACTGATTAAGCCCTTTAACTTATGATTGTTTATAATATTTCCCTTAAGTTTTTGTTATTTGCACTTTTAGTCCCAATACTTTATAAGGTTATGTTTTGACCTTGTTTTCAACCATTTTTATTTAAAAACATTTTATACTTCTTTTTTGTTCTTTATTTTTTTTCCGTTTCTTACCCATTTTTATGTCTATTTTTATTTAAAAGCATTTTAACCCTTTAAATCCTATAATTTTTTTTAAAGCATTTTAACCTTTTAAGTCCTATAAATCTTTTTAAAAAGCATTTTAATCCTTTAAATCCTATAATGCACGAAACTTATCTATTTGGCTATGTTTGGATGTCAAGATCATCTTAACCCATCTAAAACTAATTATTAATGGGGCTTACTATTTTTCGACTTCACATAAAAAGTTAATCCCATCTCAACATACTTCATACATTCAAATACATATCACCACCTATTTACATTCAAACATATCTCAATGAGACCTACAAAATATTACTATTTATAACTCAACTTATATTACTAATCAGCTGAGATCACCTCAATATTCAAACGTAGCACACTTATTATTATCATTTTTCTTCCATTTCACTCTCATTTTCACCTAATAACACATCACAGGTTACAATTACCCAACCATGACAGAAAGTTACCCATTTTATAATCATTTTAAATCCCATTTCACCCTTCACTACATAGACCCTAATTCATCATAACATATATAAAATATACCATTTCATCATTATTTTCTCTGCTTAAAACTTAGTGTCAACAAACTCATGGACTTAATTAGTCATACAAGTGACTTCTGTTGTGAAATTTTTGCATATGCCTCCACGTGCTCAATAGCTTGCAAACGGAACAAAGACTCGGGGACTCGAAATGGAAGCCTCCGATGATTAAGTTAGAAAAGATAATATTGTTGTGGATGATTCAGGTCTCATAGAGTTTTCAAAGTGTACTTGTCGATGTATTTATAGATGATGAGGGACTCAATAAGGAATTTCCCCTCTGAGAGCTGGATTCCAGGGGTTTGATATGCTGACGCCTTGAAGGTTTGATTATAGGGATCTTGCCTCTAAGGGCTTGATTCTATGGATCTGGTATGGTAACACCTCTAGATTTCATCATCAACTCAACTTATAACCTTAATTAACTCAAATATTAAGCAATTTAAATGTCTATTTTTATATGAGAATTGATATTTGCAATCAAAAAGTGCACAAGCGTTGCGCATTCATTTTGAAAAACAAAATGAGTAAACATGGGACACATATGAAAAAAATAATTTTTTAATAGTGAATCACACTCTTTTTTCAAAAGAAGTGTGCAACGCTTGCACAACTCATGACTGTATCTAGCATTACTCTTTTTATATTAATCAAGAGTTTAGAAAAGAAATTACTTAAATTTGCTAAATTAAGGGCTCCCAATACCTTCTACCTTCTCTTGTAATGAGTTTTAGGTATTTGTATTCGGAAATTTAAATAATGTGTTTGTGCACAAGGGATGCGAGGGTTCTACCTAATGCGAAAGGAGATAGACAATTCGTGGAGTTAAAGGAAATGCAAAGATGAAGAGCACTCCTATGGTCTATGAACTAGCAGTAGGAGATACTGAGTGCAGCTAGTCCAACATCTGGGCGAGCATCACGTAAGAATCCAACTGACATGTCCCAGAGCAAGCTAGAGATAAGGAACTTGAACATGGAAGACGAGCTAGAAAATCGTCTCTTGTGAGGATGAGAATGAGGAGCTAAAGGGACTGATGAGCACGAGCGAGTTACAAGCTACCCGTCCAAAGCAAGAAATGATCACTTGCCAAATAGGAACTATGGACAACGACTAACACAATTAGTCATGGGAACTTTTTGGGATAACATGGAAGAGTTCGGAAAAGTGTCAGCAACACATGCAAAAGTCCATACTCCATTTGAGAGGTCTCATCCAAAGTGGCTCTGTTATTAAAAGTGAAGGCTCGACAAGTCGTGTCGTCAGAACCCAGAAGTATATGCCATGTGGAGGATCCTCGTTCAAAGTAGAACTAAGGAGTTGGCAAATCATAGGGTGTGTGGACCATGCCTCAGTCACTTGTCTTTGTCATCCTGCGGTATGACAGGATAAGGATGAAATACTTATATCCAAGCATAATTAGAGTTAGTGATAGGTCATAAAGGACATTTGACATTCTCACTCTATTTAAAGGACCTAGACATGGCACAAGAACTCACTTTTGAGATTTTATTAGCTAAAGAGTTCAAGAAGGCGACAGTTGCGAAAATCAAGGAGTAGGAAAGCAGCAAGAGGACTTTCGACATAGGAAGATAGGTCAGCTTCTAAGATAGTATTGGGTAATGTGGGATGAATGTTGTGTATGAGAGACATTGCATTACTTTTGTAATTTTCTCCCCTTTTTCTACAAGCATGAATAAATATTTCTAATACTATATTTTTAGTTATATTTACTCGTTGATTTCTGATGCTTACAATGTTTTCAATGTTTTAACTGTTTTCTACTTCTGATGCGATATTATGGATGAGAACTCTGGATGCTAGTGTATGTAAGTGTGTGCATGTAAGTGTATGTGGAGTCAGCGAGAGTTTAGAATCATAGTACGGGACAGAGACTCCCCTTGGACCATCCCGCGAAGTGTTACCACGTACATCACACGAAAAGGAGAATGCCTCGTGGGGAGTGGGGTGAAAAAATGTCGTATTTGGCCTCACTTGATAGTCAGGATGTGGGATCCCTAGTGTATCATGTGTTGGTGTTTTCAAATTGGTTGCGATTGGGTAGAGTAGTATCCCCGAGACAACAAGTTTTAGTGTGTGCATATGAGCAAGTGAGTGCCTATGAGCAACGAAGATTGATACTTGACTCAATACTGGTTTTTACAGGCTTTCTATTATATAGAGATGAGTAACCCTTGGCCTTAATAGTACTATTGAGTTTTCATCTAATTCTTATAAAGAGAGAGCTACACCCTAAGAGGGTAATTCATAACAATGCTTAGATATATATATATATGTAAATATGTGTGTGTGTGAGTGTGTGTGTGTTTTCATCGAGAGGGTGATTCCTTGTCAGGTTTTGAGGAATACTCGTAGCTGCAAGGAGAGAGGGTGATACCTCTCATACACCTACATATTCTTCCAGTATTTATATGAAGAGTTTTCATTGTATCTCTAATAATATTATCTTTTATTAACGGTTTTGTCATAACTGCGTAACCTATTTATAATTTCCTTTTTGGGACTATAGACCTAGATGAAGTGAAATTAGGAAGAAGTAGGTAGGTGAAGCTCCCTTGCTGCGTTTGTTTAGCTGCCATATGGCAGCAGCTTGTGGCCGTCTAGAGGTATGTCATCGTGGTGTTATGTCATTAATTTTTTTTTTTTTTAAAGATTAGGTATTTTTTTAAAAAATTTATCTTATCAGATTTTCCTATGCTTTTCATTCATTCTACTCAATTACACTTTTGTTTTCTCTCGGATATCATATTAAATATTAGAACTATATCTTTTATCTTTTTTTAAGAAAAAAGATTAATAATATCTTATTGATAAGAAGCTTGGTGGATTTGAGTCAAAGTAAAGATATTTTATAAACCTAGCTACGTATAAATGAATATTGTGTCCACAAAGCATTGAATCTAGTGCAATTAGTGTTTCTCAAGAAAGGTTAAGAATGACTGTCAAAAAAGGAAGAATGTAAAAACCTTCATAAACAAACAACAAACAGGAATAATTCTTTTCCTAAAGTAAACTCAAAAGGCTTTTTTTTTTTTTTTATTGGAATCGAAAGAGATCTCTATAAATTAAGAGACAAGCATGCATGCTCAATGAATCTTATATCTTGTTCAAAACCTGAGCAAAAACCTTAGTGGTAGCTAGCAATCTTCCATGGAAACCAAGTGTTACGATCAAGAAGACGTCGAACCCTATTGCAAGTGGCAATATGGGGAAAAGTGTGACATTCTTGTGGTCCATCTTCACGGTATTTTCTCGTATCCCTTAACTGGAGAGCGTGAGAGATCTTTTCACATTTCTTTTCATTTGAGAATTTCACATGCATTGTTATTTTAATAGTTTAAAATGAAATAATAAAGGCTCGAAAATTCTGAATATCATGAATAACGCGATTATACTCTCAATTTCTTATCACATGACGTCATATCGTTAAAAATTATTATTTACGTAAGCAATTTTAGTGGCATATTATTTTGTGATATTAGAACGAAACTACAATTTCATTAATTAATACTTCGAGGCTACCTAATAATCTTCTCACTTGAGATAAATAGGTTCATTCCTTTCATTTTCAAATAAAAGTTTTGATGAGTAATTATTTCGGCCGTTAATCGATCTATGCAGGTTTTTCAAAAGACCAAGTAGCATATATCGACCCCAAAATTAGTCATGACGGGATCTTAACAATTACTGGAGAACGGCCATTGGATGGACACCGTACTAAATGGAAGAAATTTAGAAAAGAGGTCAAACTCTCGAACATTTACAAGGCAGATGCAATCAAAACTAAGTTTGAAAAAGGCACTGTTAGGATTACGATGCCCAAGAAATCTTATTTGGCTGCCAAATTTGATCTGCTTTGCTCAGAGATAAATGTGGAAATCATTAAATGGTTTGCTTTGGGAGTCATTATTGGTTGCGGTGGCTGCTACCTAAAAAAAATATTAAATGAATATTTTTAGAGGAAAGGAAGTCATGTTTGTTGTATCACAAACAATATATAAAAGGATGACCTTGTGAAGCAACATGGATCTATTTGATTGATAATTATTTGTATTTTACTGAGATTTGCTCTCAAAATTTAATATTTGTACGGTAAGTAATGTGTAAAGATCAAACTCACGAATGACTGAAAAACTCTGATCTTCGAGGGATCAGTTCCTCCAAATGAACTTTATTAGACTTTTCTCAATGCCTTACAACTTACAGAGCCTTCCTTTTTATACACATTCTATCGTATAGTCTGTTATGAAACTAAGGGCATTTCTGTACATCATTACAGTTAAGTAAGGCTAGTATAGTAACTTGCTTACTAACTAACTAACAGACTACAACTTCTCTCGAGCTCTTCATCTGCTCTTATTCTTCTCAGAATCTGCCTTCTATACTATTGCTCATAACAACTTACCCCCCCTTCAAAAGACCTTGCCCACAAGGTCTGGGTATTGTAACCTTAACTGATCGATAGGAACCCAAGTTGCATCCTCCTCGGCAGTTCCACTCCATTTAATCAACAATTCAATAAAAGGTTTGTTATCAACCGCATACATTCTCCTCTGCAACACTGCTTCAGGTTCCCTTCTAAATGCCCCATGAGAATCTTGTAATGGCAATACTTGAGAAACAGTAGATAATGGACCTACATGCTTCTTCAATCTCGACACATGAAATACTGGATGTACTGCTGAACCTTCTGGTAATTCCAATTTGTATGCAACTGATCCAATACACTGCAGTATCTTAAAGGGACCACAATATCTTGCTGCCAGTTTAGGATTGACAACTGCTCCTATTGAATGCTGTCTATACTTCTGCAATTTCAAGTAAACCATATCACCCACTTGGAATTGCCTGTGAACATGCTTCCTGTCGTATTGCTGCTTCATGCAATTCTGGGCTATCACCAAATTCTTCTTCAATAATGACAAAATTTCTTCCCTTGATCTTAACTCCGAGTCCACTGCTTCATTTCGAGTAGTGCCAGCCACATATTGTAATAAGGTAGGAGGAGCCACACCATACAAAGCTTCGAATGGTGTAATTTTAGTTGCTGAGTGAAGAGAGGTATTATACCACCATTCTGCCCAAGGCAGCCAATGACTCCATTGTTTAGGCCTATCTGAAACAAAGCACCTTAAGTATTGCTGCACACATTTGTTGACAATTTCAGTTTGTCCATCTGATTGAGGATGGTAGGCAGAACTAAATTGCAACTTAGTCCCATGAAGCCTGAAAAGCTCTTTCCAGAATGTACTTGTGAAAGTAGCATCTCTGTCAGTAACAATTGTTGCTGGCATCCCATGCAACTTAAAGACTTGTGAGACAAAAATCCTAGCTACTGAAGTCGCATTATAAGGATGGGACATAGGTAAAAAATGAGCATACTTTGTGAGACGGTCCACCACTACTAGGATCACAGAAAATCCTTGTGATTTAGGAAGGGAATCAACAAAGTCCATAGAGATATCACTCCATGACTTTGTAGGAATCGGTAATGGTTGGAGTAAGCCTGCTGGTAGTACATTCTCCCCCTTGCATTTCTGACAAACCTCACACTCTTTAATGAACTGCTTAATATCCCTTCTCATACCAGTCCAAATAAAATCTGCTCTAGCTCTGTGGAGTGATTTCTGGTACCCTGAATGTCCACCAAAGGCACTGCTATGAATAAAGTGCAGAACTTGCTGCTTCAAGGGAGACTTAGCTGATAAAAACAGTCTTCCTTTCTTAAACAAAAGCCCATTCTCGACTGAAAAAACTTGATTCACCAACTCTCCTTGTTGCAATCTCCTGCAAATCTCTGTAATTTCTTCATCTTGCAAGTAAGAATCCTTAAATTGTTGCAGCCACATAGGATCCAAAACAGTAATAGCAGCTAACACTGCTTCCTTCTCAGTAATTTCATCCATTCTCGAGAGTGCATCAGCAGCTACATTTTCTCTTCCCTTCTTATATTCAATTGTGAAATCATAGCCCATCAACTTGCTAAGCCACTTTTGCTGTGATGGTGTGCCTATTTTCTGCTCTAGCAGAAACTTCAGACTCTGTTGGTCAGTTTTAATGACAAACTTAGTCCCCAAAAGATAAGGCCTCCACTTCTTGACAGCCAACACCAAAGCTAAGAACTCCTTCTCGTAAGCAGACAAATCCAAGGCCCTCCCTCTTAAAGGTTGGCTGAGGAATGCCAAAGGTCTTCCACCTTGCATCAATACAGCTCCCACTCCTCTACCTGATGCATCACATTCAATTAAAAATGGTTTAGTAAAATCAGGTAAAGCTAAAACAGGTGGTTGAGTCATAGCTTTCTTCAGTGTCTCGAATGCTTGAGTAGCTGTCGACCCCCAATGGAATGCATCCTTCTTGAGTAAATCAGTTAAAGGACCAGCAATCAATCCATAATGTCTCACAAACTTTCTGTAGTAGCCAGTCAGTCCAAGAAAGCCTCTCAAGGCTTTAATAGACTTAGGTTGAGGCCACTCAATCATTGCTTTTATCTTGGATGGATCAGCCTGCACTCCCTCAGCAGATACTAAATGACCGAGATAATCAATTTGCTTACAAGCAAATCTACACTTGCTCCTTTTAGCAAACAATGAGTGCTTTGCTAAAACTGTCAAAATGATAGTTAGATGTTGTAAATGATCAGACTTGTTCTTGCTATAAATGAGAATGTCATAAAAAAAAACTATGACAAACTTCCTCAAGAAAGGCTGAAACACTTCATTCATCAAAGACTGGAAAGTAGCAGGAGCATTGGTTAAGCCAAATGGCATAACCAAAAACTCATAATGCCCTTGATGGGTTCGAAAAGCAGTCTTCTCAATGTCGGATTCCCTTACCCTGATCTGATGATAACCAGACCTCAGGTCTAGTTTAGAGAAAACAGTCGCTCCACACAGCTCATCAAGAAGCTCATCCACCACAGGAATAGGAAACTTGTCTTTAATAGTTTCCCTATTCAAAGCCCTATAATCGATGCACATTCGCCAAGATCCATCAGCCTTCCTTACAAGAATGACTGGAGAAGAAAAAGGAGATTGACTACACCTTATTACTCCAGCTTCAAGTAATTCTTCAACTATTTTTTCAATCTCAGCTTTTTGTATAAAAGGATACCTATATGGCCTGACAGAAACAGGCATTGTGCCCTCCTTCAACTCAATCTTGTGATCGTGGCTTCTTCTTGGAGGTAATTCTTTTGGTTCTTCAAAGACTGCAGAAAAATTCCTTAAAACCTCTTGTATGTCCTCATCAATTTCTTCTTTAGCATCAATCTGCTGCTGCTGAATTAATTGCAAGAACATTCCCTTCCTCTCCATTGTTGTTAACTGGCAGATTTGCACATCCCCAACTATCTCAGACTTGGCAGCATTCAGTCCTCGAATGATTATTGATTTGCTATTGTGCTGAAAGGACATTGTAAGACCATTAAAATCCCATAACACAGGACCTAAGGTCCTCAACCACTGCATGCCAACCACTACATCACAACCTCCAAGTGGTAATAAAAAGAAATCAGTTTGGAACTGATGTCCTTGCATGTGAAACTGCAACCCTTCTATCATCCCTTCACTCCTCATCCTATCCCCATTTGCCACCCGTACCTCCACCTGTTGTAAGGCATTCACTATCAATCCAACCTTCTTGGCAACCATCGGATCAAGAAAGTTATGTGTACTGCCTGTGTCCACAAGAATAGTCACTAAACAGTTTTGAACCTTACCATGGATTCTCATGGTTCTTGGGCTCAAAGATCCTGCAATAGCATGCAAGGATATCTCAGGAACTTCACTCTGAGATGGCAAACTGTCAACAACAGGTTCTTCCTCTGTCCACTCACAATCTTGAGGTATATCTTCTGAAAACCATTCAGTCCCTTCCATCAGAAAAATTCGTGCTTTTCTCTTTTCACATTTATGACTGGGATTCCATTTCTCATCACAGAAATAACACAAACCCTTCTCTCTTCGCTCCTTCATTTCATTTGGACTAACTTTCTGTATAGGCAGGGAAGGCTTAAAGCTGTTAGCTTTTCCTACCCCAGTACTTTCCTTTCTTACAGTACTATTAAAGCCATTTCCACCAACAGACAATGGTACATAAGAATTTTGATAAATCCCTCCTCTGCTGCTGCCATGAATACTAAGGATGTACTCTTCTTGAATCTTGGCAAGGCCAAATGCAGAGTTGAGGCTCTGAGGATGTAGCATCCTCACAGGCAGCCTTATTTCATCTTTTAGTCCACTCAAAAACATACTCAGTTTATAATTTTCCGATAATCCTTTCAACCTATTGGATATCACTTCAAATTGTGTTTTATAAACAGCCACTGTGGAATGTTGTTTCAGTCGGGTAAGAGCTTCCATGGGATCATCGTAAGATGAGTTCCCAAACCTCAATTGCAAGGCATGCACAAAACCACTCCAAGAATCAAAGATACCCGTAGATTCGGCATCTTGAAACCAAATTAATGCACTTCCCTCCATATAAAAGGATGCCATTACAATCTTTTGCCCATCTGGCATGGGATACAAAGCAAAATAATGATTTGCTTTATAAATCCACCCCGTTGGATTCTCTCCATCAAACTTTGGAAAGTCAATTTTAATGGTACGAAATTGCATACCTCTGTGATCAAACCCTCTCTCCGAATCGTCTTGTCTGTTAACTCCATTCTGTTGCCCGCCCCTTCCATTAAGAGCTTCAATCAAGACATCCATCTTCGAGCTCAATTGTTGTAGTGTTCCTTGATGATCTTCCAGATGCTTCCCTTGTTGTTCTTGATTCTGCCGTAATCCACTCACTATCTTCTCTAACTCCTTATATCGAGTACCTTCTGCCATTTCTCCGCAACAGAAAAAAATTTTCCAGAAAATCGAACTGCTCTGGTACCAATTGTAAAGATCAAACTCACGAATGACTGAAAAACTCTGATCTTCGAGGGATCAGTTCCTCCAAATGAACTTTATTAGACTTTTCTCAATGCCTTACAACTTACAGAGCCTTCCTTTTTATACACATTCTATCGTATAGTCTGTTATGAAACTAAGGGCATTTCTGTACATCATTACAGTTAAGTAAGGCTAGTATAGTAACTTGCTTACTAACTAACTAACAGACTACAACTTCTCTCGAGCCCTTCATCTGCTCTTATTCTTCTCAGAATCTGCCTTCTATACTATTGCTCATAACATAATCTCTGGGAGGAGTTGATTTAAGTGGTAAAAGTCTTAAGGCCTCATTAGAATACAGAGGTGAGATGAAACCATCTCATCTTATCTCATCCTATCTCAACTCATCTCATTTCATATCGATATCTAATTAATAGACTTGGGGGTATGTTTGTCTCAGATCTAAAGTTTAAATCTTTTTGAATACAAATAATTTTTATGAATTGTACACTGCAAGAGTAGTCGAGATGTTATTCTCATACACACGGTACTAATAAAAAAATATTATTTGTAAGGTAAGTATTCTTAGAAGAATACTCGAAAAATTAAGCCCTCAAAAAAGTTGTTTTTTTTTTTTTTTTTTTTAGTTTTGCCTCCCAACTAAAGATCTGATTCCACCCCTAACGAAAAGAGTATTCTAGTTCCAATGTCTAATTGGTGCGTGATAAAGGTGCAAATAGATTGGGCCAACCATGGATTCTATGATTAGACGAATATATTTTCAACATCTATTAACAATGAAGTGGGGGCATTTTAACTAACTACAAAAAATGTATAGGATATAAAAGAATTATTCTATTATCAAGTCGGTGTATAGAGTGTGCTTCTATGTAATTTAAATGATAAGATTTGATTTGTAAAATTTAAATTTTAAAATTTAACTTTCAAATCAAATTATAAGAGCATTAACATTGGATTATCCATCTATTAGTTAAAATAATAATAAAATATTATAAATTTAATAATATGTTTTTTTAATTTTTTTGTTCTATTATTTTTTTTTCTTAAATTAAGAACTACGTAGAAATATTAATGTTTTACAATATTAATTTTTTTGTTCTGTCATGAATACTTGTTCCTTTATTGGGCTTGATGGACTTTGTATAGAGGCTGGATTGGAAAAGCAACTACTTCACACTGGTAAAAATCAAGGGAAGAGAGAGAGGAAGAAAATAATAAACAAACATTTGGTTGAACTACAGTATCAAATCAAATATGACCGAATGAGTTGAATCACTGTAGCTAAAAGCCATTTGGTTTTACACTTGCATAATCCAATGCAGCCGGTTTTCATGTTTTATTAGCCATTTGAGCTTTTGCATTTGCATTTGGATATTCCAACAAGGGTCGCTCTACAACTACTGCTAATGTATTTTATTAATTTTTTTTTCGTTTTTCACATATATTTTTTAACACTTTTAAATAGGTTTTTTTAATACAAAATATTATTAAAAAATATTTCCTTAATTACGAAAAAAAAAAAAAAAAAATCCCAACAGGAAGATTAGTATTTTCCTACCGATAAATACTAAAACTACAATTAGACCATTATGGTGAGATTTACTTCTCAATATTCAAATTTAATAAATTAGTCATGTGATTGTCATGGATTTTTACATTTTTGAGTTTAAACATATAAAAATAAATAAAATATGCATTTATGCTAAGAAGTAAATAGAGTACTTCAAAATTGATCGTAAAAAGCATGCATGGTCATGATAAGTATTGATCAATAAATCAACTCTAAACTTTATCATATTCTTTATTTATAATCACATTCATTTCATAAACTTTATCAATAAACATTCATTTGATAAGCCAATATAACTTCTTTATTTCAGTTCTTTCTTTTTCTTTCAAACCATTTTCCTTTTTCGTTTTACTTACTTTTACTTTAAGCCACCTGCGATGACCCCTTCACACCGAGCAAGTGTAATGGCCGGTTCACTCTCACACCCTTCTGTAGTCGTTAACTTCGTATTAAGAAACTGAGGCTTTTTGTAAACTTCTTTCGCCCAAGTAATTTCTTCGTAAACTTCCTGTGATCTTCAACTTTTTAATTTTTAAAATAAAAATTATATTTTAACTTTATTTAACTTTATAATTTTTTTATTTAATATTTTCTCTCTCATTTTTTAAAATTTTATAAAAATCTTAATTCAAATTATTTTACTATTATTCATAAATTATATTATTATTAATTATAAATTTTTTATCTCATTTTATTTTATCTGTATAACCAAACGAGACCTTAATAATGATAAAGTAGAGTAGAATCTTCGGTGTCCCATGCATGCTATATATTTTGTACGTTTACCAGCCATAGCTTATATACCCAACCTAAACCTCATGATCAGAGCCAAAGGCTAGGACCCGAGTAAATTGTTACAAGTTGAATATGTATAGGACAAAAATATTGAGAGTGAGGCAAACCTCCAACACAATTCGAAAAGGAAAGCTGGGTATGTGGAGGATAAAATATCCGGGCCGTTCAAGGTTAGACCAAGCCCACCAAGCCACAATAGATAACAAGGGTAATGATATCCTTGCAACCAGTTTACTATTCCTTTACTACTTATACCATATTTGAAAATTTTTTATTTTTTATCATTTTTTTAAAGTATTTTTTAAACATCTTTAATAATTAAGAAAAAATTAAAAAAAATATATATATAATTTTACTAATAGTTACTTTCTTAACTATTAAGTAAAATAAGAAATTAATAAAAAATCAAATAAAAAATCAAATAAAAAAATAGTAGTAAATAAGTAGTAGGATGGTAGTAATTTTATCATTTTCCAAATGACAAAATAGAGAGGAAGAGAGTAAGAGACAAGAAGTGACCATAGGTGCAAGAGGTGTAAGAGGAAGGGATTAGAAGGGAGTGGGAAAAAGAAGCGATGCTTAGACACTCCAGGGGTCAGACCTCACCTTCGCTGACAGATACGCAAAGGGACTGGTCACATCATGGCAGACTGGCATGCTCAATGGGAGTAAGATAAAAGCAAGGGACCAGAGGACCAACGAGGCTCTCTTTTTCTTTAACGTCTCAAGGGAGACATCTTCCCCAGCAAGAAGATCTTTAGCTTTCTTTGTACAGTGAGAAATAAAAGGCCATGAAAGATTGTAAATAAGTATATTATAGTGAATTTTTCCTCCCCAAACGTTTGTGGACGTGAGCAACATATAAAACCACGTAAATCGGTGTGTCCCTTTCTCTTATTTTCTTTACACTTGTTTTTCATTCACCGTCATGGACGTACGTATCGAAACCGTACAATCGCGCCGGAACACTACTGGGAGCTCCAAACAATACTAATCAAGACCCAAGTCGACCAGTGAGTCGGGAATGACTCTCTTTTTTCAGCCTATTATGCGATTTTTTGAATGGGTTTGCTAGCTCCCATAAGGATTTAACGACCTTTCGGTCGATCTGTAATGACGGGAACTTTTTCATGGAAATCGTGAGGGAGACTAGAATGAATTGACTGTCATGAGGAAGAACTGGGTTGTAACATGTGTGACGTGTTCTGTGCAACTCAAGGCTTCCGTTCATGACAACTGGTAGCTTGGCTTCACGATGCAACCTAGGGGTGGACTTAGCTAGGCTTGTTCACGGTGATGTAGTTTTGAGCATTGGTGTAGAGATGAATAGAGGGTCACATGAGTTTGAGCTGGCTTTGATCTCATCGACAGCTAGAGGAAGGGTAGAGATCAGTGACGATGAGACACAAATTGGTAAGAGAAACAAAGGGTAATGGCGTGAATTCCAGGAAAAACAAAGGCTAATGGCTGGCTTCAGTTTGGTATTGCTTGCTTAATTCATGTTGTTGTTCTCCTCGGTTGCAGAAGATTGGAAACAACAACTCGGCTTTGTGGTGCGGCACCGATTGTCCAGTGGGCTTTGTATGGAATTCAATTCTCTCATCCGACCTTAGGAGATTTGGCCCGGGCCTTATAAATCCCTAGAACCCCAAATTCTAAACTAAACATCAATGTACTCTAAAAAAATTCTTGAGCCTAAATGATATCAGACGAAGCCCAACTTGTACGATCACCATCAATTGGGCTTTTGAATAATTTATGAAAAAATCTATTCATCATTCTCACACCACACATCATATATAATTTTTTTTCTCTTACCAAATGTGTGGTGTATGGATGAAAAATAGAAAAAATCAATTAGTTTTGGAAGAATAAAATGAAATAAAAAATAAAAATAAAAATAAAATTAAGTGTAATATATAGTGTGTGAAGATAATGAGTAGCAAAACTCTTTACAATCCAAATATGCTACGTTTGGAAAACGGAAGCAACTGAGCTCATCTGAGTTGAGTTCAAATTTAAGCCTAACCCAGTATTCAAACATACGACTTCCAAATCATTAAACAATACTCAGCTCAAGACCTCTTTAAAAGTAGGACCCACAATCTTTTTCAACTCAATACCACTTTACACGCGGGACCCACAACCTTTTTCAACTTTACATAAATATATCTAAACTCATTTTAACATTCAAACTTATCTTAGGTGGACCTCACAAAACTCACTCCACCATCTCAACTCATTACTATTCATAAAGAACTCAACTCATCTCAACTCAGCTTAACATCCAAACGCAATCTGATCTAATCTTAAAGAATTGGGCCTAGTTGTTACGGGAAAGAGTTTTTCTACTCAATAGTTCTACAGATAGGATGGAGAGAGAAAACCCATTTCGTCCCCCATTTTGTTTCCCGCTGCTTCCCAAACCAGTTTCAAGAGGAAATCATCGGCTGTGTGAATCCAACAGGCTTCTTCCTCGTTACGTGTGGGTGCAGAAGATTGGGATGTACTACGTTGGGTGGGTCAACCCAACCCAAGGCCGATCTGCATTGTTTCAAGCCCGCATCGTTTGGGTAAGCTTTGTGGACCACCATTTTGGGTCAACTTCGTGGGTCAACAGATTCGTGGGTCATCTTTGTCCCCATACAGTCGCCACCAAATGGTACCCTCAATCTTGGATGTTTGCTTCAATTTGCAATTTTAACATTTAAATTAGATATTGTTGGCTGAGAATATAAATTTTCTGGTTTGTAGATATGTAGATCATCAAAACAATAAAAACGCTGGAGGCTGAAAATGTTAATTGTTCAAATTATCTTTTTAGATTAGTTTATTTATTTTTATTCCACAGCATGTTGTGATTTAAATTAGATATTGTTGGCTGATAATATTAATTTTCTGGTTAGATTTGGCTGAAAATATTAATTTTTTGGTTTGTAGATCATCAAAACAATTGTTCAAATGATCTTTTTAGATTAGTTTTTTTTTTTCTTCTACAGCATGTTGTGATTTAGATTAGATAATGTTGGCTGAAAATATTAATTTTCTGGTTTGTTGGCTGAAAATACTAATTTTCTGGTTTGTAGATATGTAGATCATTAAAACAATTGTTCAAATGATCTTTTTATTTTCACTTATTATACAAAACAATTAATTGTATTAATTAATTACCTAATAATATTAAAAATATTGAAGATTGATGTTGGTAAAGTTTGATAATTGTGGTCCTATAAAAAAAAGTCATCCTTGCCCCTTTGAATATTATTCTTTTTCCTACGATACGTTAGTTCAATTCCGAAAAAACAGTCCATGCTCTATAATGCAACTCTTGTCTACCAATGGATGATTATAATTGAAAACCATGCAACCAGAATCATCAACAGTTCAAACTTGAAAAAGAGTGTTGAACTTAATTTCTAGGCTACCTTCTTTTAGCTTCTTAATTAATTCAATGGATGATCTATCAGATATATATAATTTCTAGTAGATCGATGTGACAGGATGATATTCATGAATTAAATGTTTTCCATTTTTTTTTTTTAGAAAGAGCCAGTACCCACATATCTAATAGTGACCCCGTCCCAATTTTATTAAAAAGCCCTCACTTCTGGTGGATGAATATTATGGTTACAAGCTAAGAGCCTGAGGGATTACAAGAAATTCACTCAGAAACAACCCACTAAAATAAAAAGCACGAGGAAATAAAGCCCCACAGACATCTAAACAAACCAATCAGAAAATAAATCTAACAAGCCTTTAACTCAAAATCAAATAGCAAAAATCATAAATGAATGGCAGGAGACCCACGTTATCAACTCTAACAATACCTTTAAGAAAGGAGGGAATTTGTTGAAACACGTCATAAATAATATTATTACCCAATTCCCCTTGCTTCGCTAGAAAATCAGCCGCTTGGTTCGCTTCCCGAAACTGATGGATCACTCTAACATTAAGCCCCTCCATCTCGAAGATTAAATCATCCCAAAAATCCCAAAGCTACCAAAGAGAAACTTTCCTAAAACAGAACCACTCCACTACCACTTTGGAATCACTTTCAATAATAATATCAACATACCTCATCCTTTTGCACAACTTTACACCCTCCAAGATGGCCTTCAACTCTGCTGCATTGTTAGTACCAAAACCAAAATGGCTAGAAAAAGCCCCTAGAAAAACACCCCCCTCATCTCGGATGATGCCACCCCCCTGAATTATTGGGATTCCCATTGCAGCTACCATCACAATTTAGTTTTATCCAACCCCTCGGAGGCTTAAGCCACTTGACAATTTGCTGTTTGCTTCGAGAAATAGTCGGCCTCTCCAAACGAAACTCGTCCAACAAAAGCATGTCTTGGCTAGAAAGAGGCCGAGAAAAATGGACCTTCTCAGCAAGCACTTTAACCCAAAATTTCACCGTCCTCCACACCTGATCAGCACTATCTTTAATTCCTTTCATTCTCGCCTTGTAGCGCCTTCTCCATAGGCTCCAAACAATCAGGCAAGGAATAAGACCAATGAGCAAGCCTTTAGGCATTGCCTTTTTAGCACATATGAACCAAGCTAAGAGCCGTGCCTACAATGATATCTGCAGCATAAAAGAGATGCCCAGAATATAACCCGCACGAGACCAAACCTCTTTACTAATTGGCCTGAAGATAACACATGATCAATATTTTCTTGCTTTTTCTGGCTACAACAATCACAGGCCGAAGCCAACGAGACTCCCTTCTTTCTCACCCCGTCATCCACACTAAGTCCATTAAACCAATCTCTCCATACGCAAAGAGACACCCTCTTTGGCAGAAAACTATTCCATAACCAATCATGCCAAGGCAGCAGATCAGGCTTATCCCGAATTCTATCCCAGGCCGTGGTAGTAGAGAAGTTCCCATCCGTAGTAGATGTCCAAACCCGAGAGTAAAGTCAAGCTTTTTAGTAGAAAGGAGTCAAAGATCAATCCCTCTTTCCAGAATGCAATGCGATGCACGTCTCTTCTTTTTGGGAGGAATCTTTCCTTCTTGTGCCGGCGGCGTGGTAAGTCTAGTACTCTTGGGCGACTCGACTTTGGAGAAAGTTCCTCTTGAAAGTCCTGCTTTGTAAGTAAGTGCAGCAAGTCAGGTTATTCGCTCTTTCTTTGTTTGAGTAGACTTTTGGGCTGTTTAGCTCTGAAGGTCACCTTTGGATTCTTAAGTAGGGGACACTCGGGATAGTTAAGTCAAGCTAGTTCAGTTATCGGTCGGTGGATCAGAGAATACATTTCTAGTTCTGGTAGTCGTTCCAACGGCTTAGCTTAGAAAAAACTCCTTCTATTTTGAGTGGGGCGTTTAACGAGCTTAGAGAATCAAGAAATCTATCCCTTTCGGGAGAGCGGTACGACTATTTTAGGTTAGAGGAAGGTTGAAGAGAGAATTGCTTTCCGGACTAGTCAGGTAGGCAAGTGCGGGTGGCTTTGGTCAAATTGAATGTCTTGTTTCGGTTAGCGGTTTTGGCTCTCCGGCACCAAAGTAAACTTTTTCTCTTGCGAGGCCAATTGGAGTAAGGGGATGAGTGCTGGCACTTTACTGCCCAACGTTAAAGTATCTGTCACCCCCCTTACTAGATCAAAAAGGCCATATGTGAGGTTTGAAGATGCCTGGACCTTTCCACCATATTCTCAGAGCAATACCCTAGTCAATGCCTCTGCCCAAAACATAGGAGCCCCCTGGGTTCAAGATCTCATATCAATCTTCGACTGCTGGGAAAGAATTGGGGTGCGGCAGGAAGAAATGGAATTCGAGAAGTATAATTTGGTCTTCCCAACTGCTGCATAGAATCATAGCTGGGTGGCACTGAAGTTCGGTTTCGATCAAGACATCCCAACAACTTACTAAAGAGGGGGAGTAATGCGGCAGTTCAATCGATGACAGAGGTCCTTTTCCAGCAACTCTCTATTTAAAAGCCCCTACTCCCATAAAGAATGCGCAGGAGAGGACTGAGCTCGGCTCAATATGGGCACTAGTGGGTCAGCTTCAACAGGGAGCTCACAGCCATACACGAATCACTTTAAATACAAGAAGCCAAGAACCCAATCGTGTCACTAGAGCCAGGATTGGAATGGCGCCTTCATCAGCTACGGGCACAAACTTACTCACACACATAGGGCACAGTATCAATGGCTCCCGAGAGGTTTACTATGAGTCAAGCTACTGCTCTGTCTCTATCTCATCTTAGTTACCAGCAGGACAGATCACATAGTAACTGCATGGTGTAGGTCAGATCCAAGATCAAGACCCTGACACGCAACTGATTGTCAAAACCCTGTATTTTTCATTAAAAAGTAATTTCCCTTCTTACGAGCCCACTGGAACTAGAGCATCTTGTCGAAAGCCCGTACCCATATTTTTTATTAAAACCTCTTCTTACCTTATTCTTGACCACTATTAGCACAGCTTCGAAGATCGTTATCTTTTATTCCTATATGTGACAAATGAATCAAATTGAGAACTCGATCAACGTCCTAGCTTTTCGGGGTCCAGCCTTTCCCGAATACGTAAACCAAATTGAACAATATCTTTTGTCACTGTCTCACCCACAAGTTCTGTTAACCAATCAATATTCCAAGAGTTGTTATCCCAGCAATCTCTGATACACAAAGTAGCATTCTGGATCTCAACACGCACAGCTAAGGGGCCCGAATCCATCCAGCGATCATACCAGAAGGATGAGTTCCCCCCCCCCGGCCCCCGGCACAATCACTCTGATATTATCCATGACCTTCCGTAAATTGATGGACTTCCAAAATTTAGAGCCTTGATGTCTGCCCACGTGCCCCAGAATATGACCATTTTTCACATATTTAGCCTTAAAAAAATCAGCCCATAAACTGCTAGCTGTAAGAAACCTAAAAGCAAACTTCATATGTAAGAATCGTTGTATTTCCTTAAGGTCTTTAAGTCCCAAACCCCCCTCCTTCGTAGGCTTACAAACTTTCTGCCAAGCACGGCAGTGCACCTTTCTTTTATCATGGGCTTTTCCCCACAGAAAATTTGCCATGATGGAATTAATACAAGAAATCGTCATCAACGGAATGCTCAAAACCGATAATAAATGAATGGGCATGCTAGAGAAGACATGTCTCAGTAAAATAACACGACCGCCTTGCGAGAGAAGTTTGAATTTCCAATTTTGATAATTAGTTGCCATTAGTGTTGTGTAATTCACAAACAAAGGCATCAATAATGTCTGGCATGTGTAAATCTTATTTGAATTTTTATTTCCACTATTACCATCTAGCTCAAATCCCTCAAACTTAGTATGTTATTTCATAATTAAAAAACTTATTGCAACTCAATGTTTAACATCCTAATTATTATTCTTATTATTTTTATGTTAGGACATCCCTCAAACTGGTCTACTAAACTATCCAACTTACATGCACAGTTACTTTGGACCAGTGCCTGCATGGTCACCAGCTTTCCTGCCATATCCAGATCGCAACAAAAATCTAAGCAACATTCAAGTGGTTTTTCAACTTCGTTCTTGTCTTTTAGTTATAAGTTAATTATTTTCGAAGCAGTTTGAATGTTTTCATTTTCTTGTTTTAAGCAAAACTTTGGTTACCCATTACAATATGAGATGGGACCTCCGACGCAATTTATTGCTACAAGCTCCGCAACAAGCTCAAGAGTTAGTCAAGAAGATAGACCCGATTGTCAGGAAACTGAATCACCATGTACTTCTGCTAGAGTTGATGAAGAAATTCTATTGGATAGACCAGATGAACGGGAAACTGACGATGGCACTACCAATACACCACAGGTAGTGCCATCATTGGATGGTGGTGATATCATTGAGGACCAGTATTTTGGTGATGTAGTTACATTCGACACCACATACCTGACGAATAGGTATGGGATGCCCTTTGCACCATTTGTTAGTGTAAACTACCATGAGCAGTCGATTCTTTTGGGAGCTGGGTTGATTTCTAGTGAGGATACGGAGACCTTTACATGGCTATTCCAAACCTGGTTATAATGTATGGACGATATAGCTCCAAAGGCAATTATACTGATCAAGACAGAGCAATGAAAAAATGCACTTGCCACTATCTTTCCAAAAACTCGACATAGATTATGCCTGTGTCATATATTGAAGGAAGTTCCTGAGAAGCTTGGGTTATATGTTGCCTACAGAAGTGGGCTGAAAACTCAAGTGATGACATGTGTGTATGACACAAACTACTGATCAGTTTGAGAAAGCTTAGGCCTGGCTTATTAACACATACGACTTATATGAGAATGTGTGATTGAAAAGTTTATATGCGGAGCGTGAGCATTGGGTACCGAAATTCCTAAAAGATCACTTTTGGGCTGGAATGAGTACAACCCAACGCAGTGAGAGTATGAATGCTTTCTTTGACGATTATGTTCATTCAAAGACAAACTTGAAGAAGTTTGTCGACTAGTTTAACAGTACGCTGACGAAGAAAATTAAGAATGAAAATCATGTAGAATTCCAGTCATTTAGCCAAGTCATTCCATGTGTATCCAAATCTCCAATTGAAAAGAAATTCTAAGAGTTGTACACTAATGCAAAATTTAGGGAAGTTCAGCAGCAAATAATATGTGTGCTCGATTTGGATCCATCTCCACTTAGCTCGGATGGTGTAATTAAGAGTTATTTGGTGGAAGATGAAATTCGTATTGATGAGTTCACTAAACTGGTTACATATTCTGTGGACTTTAATGAGGAAGACTGCAATGCTAAGTGTTCATGTGGGCTATTTCAGATGAGGGGGATACTGTATAGGCATATTTTGGCAGTATTCAAATCGAACGGTATAAAATCATTGCCAGACTGGTACATTCTAGACCAATGGAGGAAGGACATCAAGAGGAGATACACGTTAGTGCGAAGTAGCTATGACGCAGGGGATCAGAGGCCAAATGGTAATAGATATTCAATTCTGTTGAATATGTGTTATGGGATAATAACTTATGTGGTAGATTCTAATGAGCATTTCGAAGATGCACGGATATATAAGATGACTGAATGTTATCGCGAGCACACACGCAACTTATCTTTAACCCAAACAAGTTTGAAGGCAACAAATTTTAAAGTCACATATTCTGGTTTAATTCTTTATAACTACTTAATTTCTATTATTTAATGATGGCCTAGTTAACAGTTCTTTGCCCATAACAGGTTCGAATGCTGGTTTTATGACACTGGACACAACTGGAGATAGTAGTTCACAACAAGTCAAGAGTCCACTTGTTGTAAGAGGGAAAGGAAGACCTCCATCTCTGAGAAGAGCATCCCAGATGGAGACAGAAATGCGCAAGGTTAAAGCCAAACAGAAGAAAGCACAAGTCAGAGGAAAACACAAACAGGTGAATGTTTTAACGTTGGGAGAATTAAAAAGATACATGTGAATGTGTGTTAGATTTATAATGTAAACTTGGTAGAAAGAGTATTCTTACTTGTTACTTTATTATTAGCGAGATAAAGAAGATAAAAGAGATACACCAGAAGGAGATACACTAGCCTTGGGCACATGTAGGAATTTATTTGGGCCATCAGAAGTGGATATCACCATACCTTCCCTAGTGCAAGTATGGTGAAATAAATCTATTTATCAATCAAACAATGATTTCAGATGTTGGTTACTGGTCAATATTTGTATTGTGATCAATGCTAATCATGTGGAAAGTTGAGATGGTTACTTGTCCTGCCTTTAATATTTACTACAAATTTTGTTATTTATAAACAGCCTGTTCTAAACAGCTCAGTATTTGACAGTGGTGGAACCCAGCACGGAGAAAGTGTGATTGGTAGCCAAGAAAGTGTAACATTTCTAAACTTTGCACAATTTAATTGTAATTATTTAATATGATATTAATATTTGGGTATTAATCCTAATAGATTTTTTTGGGTTTGATGGCGCACGACCGGACCTCCCTGGGTATTGATGGATCACAACCGGTGCAAAAAGGTTGAATTTTGCAATTTATTTTGTAAGAACCAAGATTGGTGGTTATAGTTTTTGTAATTATTTTTGTGGGAAGCAAGCATGGCAAGTGATAGGTATTGTAATATATTTTGTAAGAAGTAATCTTGGTGGTTATAGTTTGTGAGATTATTTTGTAAGAAGAAAGCTTGGTGGTTAAAAGTTTTTGTAATTATTTTGTAAGAAGTAAGTTTGATGATTTTGGTTTTTTGTAATGATTTTATATTCACAAAGCTTGTAAAGTGATATTCTTTCCAATTATATTTGAAAGAAGAAAGATTTTAGAATTATTTATATTACTAGTGATGCAATTAGGCCAAATGGTCTAAAGAATGCGTGGAATTCATGTGATGATTATGCATTGCCAGGTGTATAACAGGTACATTTAAAGGCAAATGGTCAATCGGTCCATTGGTTGCCATAAGTGACATTAGTCTACGTGGGTTTGAGTAGGATGGCTTTTTGTGTTGTTGGTACAGCTGGGTTCATGAACCATTTGGTGGTTAAATATGCTATTGCTATTTTCGGAACATAAAATGACTACAGAAGTTGAGGGGCAGCAATGAATTATGGGAAGCCCTATTTGCACTTAATTATTTTCTCCATGCCGTGAAGGTCTGAGAAGGGAGAGGCTGCATAGGAGCATACACAATCTGGAACTACTTATTTGCACTTCAAATAATTCTATAACTACCCAATCTTTATACATTACATACACAAAGCAGCATTGGACCTGCCTTCATTTTTTGTTTGTGATATCCAATTTAGCTAGATTCCTTTATCCTGGCTGTATAGTTCATTTTTGAAAAGTTTTATTTTTCCATTCTAATGATTTGAAAAAAAAAATCCCAAGGTTCATGAAAAAGCTGGTAATTAGAATGGAAAACTACAATTCAGACTAAACTACAATTCAATTACCTAAATAACACTTACTTATAAAAATCTAATAACTAAACAACTTATGACACTTAAAGTCACTACAATTCAGTTCTCTAAATATTTACATATAACACTTAATTATACAAATCTAATAACTAAATAACTTATAACACTTACAATCCATAATACAATTCAGTTATCTAAATATTTACATATTTGCACTTAAATTACAAATTAATAATAAGATGTAACATAAACCACTACCGTGTCAATAAATAACAACAAACAACTACAAAAAGACCAAAGTACACCTGGGTTAGCATGCGTGAACGCCTTAGGACAGCTTCTCAAGAAGCACCAACTCCTTTTTCCAAACCTCCTCATTTCTATTGTATAGCACCATCTCTATCTTCTTGATATCATCCACTATCTTACGGAGCTCATTTAAATTATTTTCGACATCGCTGAGTCTCTTCTCGAGCTCTTTTCCTTCCTTGACAGTTCATTTTTTCTATCTTCTAGCTGTATGTATTGATTACTATCTCACTTAAAATATTTACAGTATGGTAATCCCTGATATTTGCACACATATATAAAAAATATTAGATGTACATAATATTAATCGAACTATTTTAAACACGTTACATTTCAAGTCCTGTAGTTACCTTTGTGTTGTACTTTGGACACCCTAAGAAGGGTCGTCCTGGATTTGCCTTAGTATTTGAGTATCTCAATATAGCTTCAACCTCACAGAAGCACAAGAGAGGTGCCAAAGTACGTTTGCCAAAGGATGAAGAACACAGTGATGACGACGACATTCTAACATGAACCAGAATCACAGATGGAAAGGCACACATATCAAAAGACACACATAAACCAATCCTCTATTTTTCCCAGTAAATCATCATGTTGAAGAAGTCAAGCAGAAATAAATGGTCAATCAAGCAAGCCAACTGTTATAATAAAAGCTAGGTATTGGCAAAGGTCACTACATGAAATATGCAGTGACCTCTTGCTACAAGTTGCTTTCAAAAATTGTTTATCATTCAGATAAGTGTTTATGCAAACCTGACAGTGTTACTAGACCAAATCAAAAATAAAGAAACAGAGATGATTTTATTTCTTTTTGAATTTTCTGGCATTGATATCAAAATTGAATGAAATTTTGATGCCCACATATGCTTTGTTGAGAGGATGCTGTAATTGAATTGTTTATTTACATGCTCATTTTCATTACTAAGAGCAGTGTGCGTTAAATCAGGTTTTTGTGGGAGAGATTTGGAGTGAGGCATTATAGAAATTTATCTCCACTACCTTCCTGTAGAATTTTCTTCAAAATTTTTTTACAACTAACTAATTCCTACGGAAAATTAGTTAGTAATTTGTTTGACCTTGTGTTAGTTAAAATGTTAAATTATTAGTTAAAAGGACATCAAGTGAAATTTATCTTTCAAGTTTGTTAGTTAAAAGGACATCAACTGAAATATTCTCAGAATACCTAAGAATACCTTGACACCCAAAGTAGACCTTAGTAGTTCTGGTAATTTTTAAAGGAGTACATGAAATTGAGCTCTTAGCATTTTATTGGATGGTGTCAAACTAAATTTTATAGCATCTCTTCACTAAGGATGGGCTGATATCAAAATAATGCTAACCATACTACTCCTTCACTACAGCAGATGCTTCATAAGAATCATACATGAATTAATTGTTGTTACTGTCAAAAACATTAAAACAAAACAAAAAGAAAGGGGAAAAAAAAGATTTTTGGAATTGTGGAAGCTTTTACAGACAACTAAGTAGTCTTTCGACTTAAAAAGGCATGAAACATTCACTAGTCCTATCCTTATCCAAGCATTCAGAAGGAATACAATGCACGTATACCATAGGCACAACCCATTCACTAGTCCAAGCATGATCACCTGGAAAAATACAAACCAAAAGAGTTCAAAAGTAAAACAAAAGCAAATAATAGACCAAGAAAATAATAATATATGAGCATATATAGGAATTAGGATTAACGATAATTAATATTTTTGCATTGACTTTTATTAATTGGTTTTAGATTCCCTGCTATATATGAACAGATGTTGGTGAAAGCTTGTTGTACTAGTGGTTCGAGACCTTCTTTATGGGAAGAATCTCACTATATATATATATATATATATATAATGTGTGGACATGTGTGAAAGAAATTAATTAATGTGAACCCCTCATTTAGTTCACCATGGCTAAAAGTTCCAGTTGACTAAGAAAATAATGGACCTACCCTTATGAATTACATGCATTTATCACCAACCTTTCTCATTTTTTAACAAGACTTAATTAATTTCTAGCTATCTTTCTTTCTATATTGGTAATTATACATCATGTTCAAAATAATCATGTTAAGGTATTGGATATTAGGTAGTGATCATTGGCATTGACCTACATATAACATACAATACATGATGCATATGCAGAGAGGAATTAACTAACTGCCTCCGCCGGCCCTTGAATATATATAATATGCATACAGCTAAAAGAAGAAAGAAAAGAAGACCACGAGCAAATGATTTCGTACTAATGGTTTAAAGTTCTCTAGCATGAGTTGACCAACTTTAATATTTCACGTCTTCTACATATATATAATCGAAGCAATCTCAAATAATGAGCGCTAGCGCTAGCTCTCTCACATGCAGTAGTACAGACACAGTACTTGTGCATGCTCGGTGCTCATCATCAAACTAGATCATGAATTTAATAGTGGTAAAGTTTAGTACTGTTCATCCGGGTTTCAAACTGGGCCGGAACCCGGGTGAATCAGAGTTTTTTGAAACCCGAAAATCCGGGTTCCGGGTTGTACCCGGGTTTTTTTTTTTTTTTTAAGACTTCAAAGATTTTGTATAACACTACCATATTGAAAACTAAGATATGTCAGTTGCTTCCAAAAAGCAGGGAGAAAAGACAGCTCTCAGGAGAATAGTAACAAAAACAATTGAATTGAAAAAAAAATATGAATACTGCATTATACATATTTGATAAAGAGCACCCCCAAAACAAACAGAAGAGTCATGGATCAGCAAGCCATTTACTTTTCAAGAAGCTTCGACTATGTAGCATTTCTCTATTTTGGTATTATATCACTTTCAAGCCAAATATCATCATCCATTGCTACAGTTTCGAAAATTAGGTCTAGATGGGCTTGATCCTTTGCCCCCCATTACTTTCTTCTAACCTTGGAGCTGCATTAAGAGTTGATTTAACAGGATAGTATCAAGTTAATGTGATACTGCATCTTTGAAATTATAATCTTCGGGTTGATTGCAAATCTACTTACCAAGTCCATTAGCTTCAGATGCCCTCATAACAAGAACAAGATGTAGTTGTGAAAATGAGAGAGAGAGAGAGAGAGAGAGAGAGAGAGAGAGAGAGTGAGAGAGAGTGAGAGAGAGGGAGGACTAATTGCAATGGATGCAAAAACCAAATCTTGGGGGCTGTCACAGGCTTTTTGCAGCTGTAGATGCACAAACTTCTCAAGTAAAAGTGGCTGGAAGAACCCTTGAAATCCCTTTAATCACATAATGTAAACTAATATTATTGGTATTAGCCACAAATTGACCATAGAAAGTATGAGGGGATTCATTAATTTCATGCACGAGTAAGTTAAGAATATTTTGGAGTTCAACCATTTGCAGACAATTTTGATGCTGATTACTACTCCCAAACACAATCTTGACCAGTTCTCAAAATCTTAATTTAATCAACCACTACAATAAACATATATCAGAACAATATGATTACAATGGCACCTCAGTTTCATGCAGGAATGGATTCTTATTGAAAATACCAGAACAAGATGCTATAAGATTGACCAATAAAAAGATGCTTTAAGAAGTTAGGTTGGAAAAAGGCAGCAAAACTAAGAAATAACAGCATTCAAGATCCTTTTAGTTGTAACCTCTAGATTATGCAAGAAGAAAACAATTACTCTGGATTTTTTTCAGCATGATTGGGAAAAGAGACTCACAACAGCCTCTGTTGAAGATGAAGCTAGATGATCATCTAAAAAAAATTAAAAATGAGTTAGATAGATATTAAAAAAATATTTCAAGTTTTAAACTTACCTTCAAGGTCCATCGACTGTACATATTCTTCCAACTCCCGAATGTCAATAGGTTTGGTCCTTAACCAATTTTGGGTGCAAATGAGGGCTTCGATAGTTTCTGGAGACAATAAACTCCTAAAGGATCCAATATGCATCCTCTAGTACTGAATGCAGACTCCAAGGCAACAGTGGAAATGGGGGTGGCTAACACATCACGTGCTACCACAGCAAGGACTGGATAATTTGTGGTATTAACTCTCCACCAATCTAAGATATAAAAACCGAGAGAGTCATTTACACAAGTCTCAGACAAATATCTCTCTAGCTCCGATCTAAACTCCATAACACCCCTCTCCTCAAGGAATTTGGTGAACATGATCTTAAATTTAGTCGGAGGCGGTGTCGGCTCATTAGAACTCCCCCCACTAGTAGTGTTTTGCCTCCCTTGAGCCACATTAGAACTCCCTCCACTAGCCACACTAAATGTGTTATACTACTCGATCAAGCAGCCTAAAAGGAGTTTAATCTTGTCTTCTATCTTATCCACTAACTCATACCCTTTGCACTTTTGGAACCAAAAATTCATTGCCATCATTTTGTATCGTGAATCAAGCATAAAAGCAATATATATCATCAAGTTGAACCTATTTGTACTACCCCAATACTTGTCATACTTACTTCTCATATTTATGTCCATAGTACTAGTGATAATATCACTACTCAAGCACATATCATTTAATGTATTTTTAATTGTGCAAAGTTGCTGAAAATATACATTAGCTGTCACATACGAAGAACTAGAAATGCTCGATGTAACATCGTAAAAAATGTTCACCAACTCTACAAAAATCCATGCATTTTTTCAATCATCACTAGTGGGGTTCACAAATTGTTCATCCACAAAAACATATTGTTCAAATGCTTATTTATGTTTTTCAGCGGTACTCAACATCAAATATGTGGAGTTCCATCTAGTAGGACCATCCAAGCAAATCATTTTCCCATTGATCTTTTCCTTTGCCGCACAAGTCTTAAACTTAGCAAATCTTGACGATGAAGATTTCACATACCTGACGGCATCCCTAATTTTTGTTACAAATTCATAAACATCCTTCAAGCCGTTCATAACAATCAGATTCAATATATGGGCAGACACCGCATATGAAGAAATTCACCACCCAATATAGTACAATCATTGTCTTTTATTTTGCTTCTCATGTAATCAACAACAACATCATTTGAGGAGGTATTGTCAACTATGATAGTCAAAATCTTTTCAACACCCCATTCTTGCAATCCCAAGTCTAACAACCTCCCAATAGTTCGCCCCTATGGTTAGGAATTTGGCAAAACTTAATTATTTTTTTATGCAATCTCCAATTGCAATCAATAAAATGTGCGTAATGCACATGTAGTTCATATTTTGCACCGACGTCCAGGTATCTATGGTAAGACAGATTCTTTGACCATCCAACAATTTCTTTAACTGTATATTCTCTTCGTTATACAGCTTAATACAATCCATTTTTAAAGTGATTCAGGATAGGGTAAATCAAAACTCTAAATCAGTCAGAACTCAACAAATCTTTCGTGCTCCACTAGCCTAAAAGGCAATTCATACCTAATAAAAAACTTAGTGGTTGACAACCTAAGTTTTTCTGCATCATACTTCACTATACCTTGTGGGCTATACATTCTTCCCTCCGCATCCCTCTTAACGCTAGATGATTGACTTTTTTCAACTCCTTTATGTTTAAGAGGGGAAGTTTCACATGCATTCTGGAGGTGGTGTAGCATAGATGAAGTGTCATTTTTGTAGTGGCAACTGTATAACTTAGCGTAATAATTGCACTGAGCTTTTGGGTTATCGTGGTCAATAGGTTACACTTTAGTAAAGTGTTCCCAAACCACCGATTGGTTACTAGGTATTTTTTTTTTATTTCTTGGGTAAAGGTGGGATAGAATAGGCAGTTTGTTGTGTCTATGTGGATGAATGAGTTGGAAGACTCCCATGCTCCTCCACATCCACTAGAATAGACAAGAAGTCACCACCAACCCCTTGGGTTGTACTGACATTACAATTCATAGAATCTTCTTCCATCTGTTATTAAATAATAAAAAACACCAAACACAATATAATAAATAATTAAACACTAATATAATCTGGATTTTCTTTACTGAAATTTCATATTGAATAGTAGTGGACTACCCAACACAAACAGCATACACCTATTTACATAAAAGATGCAGAGAACTGTATTGAAGGAGAAAGTTCTAATTAGGTAGAAAAATGGTTTGTGCTTAAATGAAATAAATAACCAGCCAATTTATGTTCCTCAAATACATTTGGGCAATCGGACTTTCAAGCTTCCAAATCCCATGTATTTTGTTCCCTAAACTACTGAACAATATTAATAATAGGAACAAGCAAATGGTTATGACATGAAATTGTGACATTTCCTTTCAAACCAGACAAGCAAAAACAGAATCACATCATTTTAGGCTCTAAGTTTTCTAGTGACCACAAATTTGCCGAGTCCCCCTCTCTCGCAAGATTTGCTTTCCTGGGGCTATGTGTTTTGGTATACTAAATCATCAAATCAAGAGCCATTCATAGTGGCTCTATTATTGTAAGAATTTTCGAACTCCCCCCCAAAAATACTAGAATGCCCCATTCATAGTGGCTCTAAATCATCCATTAGACAACAAAAGATACTCAAATAATTTTCAACCAAAACCTAGATCAGGCCGAGTCCTAGACTTTACTAAAGTTTACTTTAATCCTAGTCCAATGCAAAATATAAATGGAAAAAGTGTTTTAAGTGAGTTTTTATATCAATTATTTGAATAAAATTTTGGTATTATATCAACTAATATGTTTAAAAATAACAAAAAAAAAGCAAGATTTTGAATGGGACTGAAAGACCAAGACAATAAAAGTTTCAATTGTAATGCATAATATAATTGTAATCAAGAAAGGAATGATTTACTTGCCTTCAAGCTGGACCAGACAGGGGCAAGTGTCTTCCTTGTTCGTTGGTCACCTTCTTCTAGGATTAGGGTTTCGGGATGAAGGGAGTTAGGGTTAGGGTTTTCGGATGAGGGAAAGGGGCTGGTTAGGGTTAGGGTTTCGGAATGAGAGAAAGGGACTGGTTAGGGTTAGGGTTTCAGGATGAAAGGAAATGGAAGAGCTGAAATTGCATTTTGTAGATGTGTGCTGCAGGAGAGAAACACAAAAGGTCTTCGAAACATAGAGATGAGAAACGATTGAGAGGACGAAAGGCAGGGGCTTCGCTGCTGGAGAGAAATCTGTTGAGATGAGAAACGATTGAGCGGACGGAAGGAAGGGGGACGCCGCTGGAGAGAAATCTCTTGAGATGAGAAACGACTGAGAGGACGGAAGGAAGGGGTAGCTTGGGAGAGAAATAGAGAGGTCTTTGGGGTTACTCGAAACACAGAGAGAAGGAGGGAGAGCTGGGGGCAAAGTGCGAAATTTGGAAAAAATGAAAATGACGTTGTTTTCTTTTTTCCACGTCAGCGTCGACTGCCCAGTGCTTACCCAAACCGACTGCATCCAGCATTTTTGTTTTCCACTAATCAATCACTATTCATCAACAAACACCTCACAACTGACGTGGCTGTCCTTTTTTTTATTTTTATTTTTCCTTTTTGCTCGACACCGTTTGAACACAGCACATATTGTGAAACCATCCCATTCCCGCGCCCCCCTCCCTCCCTCTAGTTGCGCGTCACCGTCTTTATCGTAGCCCAGCACCAGCGACAAGTCGGCCTGCCTCTGCCCGTCGCCAGCCATCTCGCTCCCGCGCCCCCCTTCCTCCCTCCCTTACCTCTCGTCGCCCAGCACCCTCATTTCACGGGAACCACTAGTCGCCCTCCCTCCACCAGCGCCACCGTGCGATGCATCCTCGACCAGGAATAATCCCTCTCATCGCCCCAGTTTTAGTGTGATGGGGGAAGAGGAAGATGGAATGCCACCCAAACCTTCGACGTCGACTTCACAGTCGTATGTTCGTCCCATAAATCCATACTTCACAGTCACATCGACTTCACAGTCGTATGATTCCATAGCTTGGATTGGATAATCTATAGTAATTGTACTCCTTTGATTGGATAATCTACATTTTGCTGGTTGATATTGCTTTTTTGCAATAAAAGTAATCTCAACAATGCCTTTTGATTCTGGGGGTTAAGTATTACTTGGATGTGTTGTAGTTGTCAAACATTTGATTTTATTTATTTTTATCTGCAGCTAGCAAAGCCTCATAACTTTATAATTCAAGTGTAGCAGTCAACAATAGCAGATGGGAGTGGAAGGGCAGGGGCCATGCTGGAAGGGCACGACAATGAGTGGACTATAGCCATTGGATACTGTAACTCAAGTGTAGCAGTCAACAATAGCTGTGTGGACTCAAGTGTAGCAGTCAGTAAATTTATTGTAACTCAAGTGTAACTCTCTTAAATTTATTGTAACTCAAGTGGAACGCTTTTAAATTTATTGCACACTTGTAATTGCACACTTCTTAAATTTATTGGTTCTACATTATTTTTTCCAGTTTACTAAATTTTAGTAGATTCTCAATATTTAAAGACTTGTGGATGCACTGCAATTTTGAGCTTTTGGATTACTATAAGAGCTTGGCAGGTCAGAGATTAATGAAAGTTGCAAAATTGGGGAGCATATCCAACAGTAACAGACCTGCGCTTATAGGGGCTGTTTGTGCTCATGGTTTTTCTGGCTGACGGATTTCTAGCCATTTGTACATAAGTCCACACCCCTGATCCTCTTTTTATAGGATATTTGTAAAATGTTAAGAGCAAACTTTAGATTCGACTTCAGCAGCTGGTCGTCCCGTGAATGGACAATTTAGACTTGCATGAGTTATCTTGTCAAAAAATTCAGAGTAGCACTTAGTCGAATATAAAGCNTCTCTCTCTCTCTCTCTCTCTCTCTCTCTCTCTCTCTCTCTCTCTCTCTCTCTCTCTCTCTCTCTCTCTCTCTCTCTCAGTTTATCTTCTCTTTTTATGAGCTTCATACTTGCACAACAATACATCATTCTCCCTCTTCTGAACTGTATATTTCTTTGTGAAAATTTTCTCGTCTATCAATTTGAAGTATGTCTACCCCTACAAAGAATTCACATATTGCTCCTCCCTACATACAATTCAAGAATTTGAAACTAGTCTGTACCAATTATAAACCAAGTCTATACCAATGAAAGCAAGCAAAATGACCAATTATAGAAGTTTTGGTGATTTGGATTCAGAGATTAGTTTAGATGGTTTGTGAATAGTAGAATAAAATATTTTTAGAATATTATTTTTTAATATTATTATTATTTTGAGATTTAAAAAAATTGATTTGTTTATTATATTTTGTGTGGAAATTTGAGAAAGTTGTTTTGAGATTTGAAAAAGTTGAATTGTTTATTATTTGTGTGGAAATTTGATAAAGTTGTAATGATGAAGATGAGATGAGTTGAGTTTATTATATTTTGTGTGGAAATTTGGGAAAGTTATAATGATGAAGATGAGATGAGTTGAGGATGTTTAAGAATTCAAACGAGGCTGACCAAGAACATAATTAAAAAAAAAAAAAAACCTAGTCTTATAAATTAGTTGCTTTTTTTCATTCTTTTTTATAAACTTATCAGAATTATATAAACCAATTAATTATGACCAACACAGTCGAATATATTGTTTTCCCAACCCATAAGAAAGGTACAAACTGTATGATAAAAAGCCACATGTTGATAAATTGGAATAATGAAGAAACCAACTCAGTAAGATTTAAATGGTGGCTAATGGCTATTATAGCATTGAATTTCATGAAGAAACCAACTCAGTAAGATTTAATTCTCTGAAGTACTTGATCATTGAACACATATACATGCAAACACAGTTGGATACAACAATCTCAACAACTACAATCGCAAAAGAAGGAAAAATGTGAATGAATTGGTGGTACTTGCAAGTGTAAACCGTAAAGCATTTCATCATGGAATCAATGTGAATGATTGGTGCTGACCATTGCTGCTCACCAGTGGGCAGAACCATTATACATATATAGCCACATTCCATTGAAATAAATTTCATATTCTAAAAATAAATTATACAAATTTTCTGAGAGTTTTGTATGCCTTGGAATATATAGAGGCCAGAGGGAAAGAAACAATACATAATCTACTCCCTGTATAACTTATGGCTGATGTTATGGTAGAGAGCTTGAAAGAAAGATTACCATGGTTACAATTGCACCCATAGTTCCTGTCTTTCTTTCCATCTTTTTTTTTTCAACTTCAGAATTGCTTTCCTTCATGATTCAGTGTCGATTTTGCTTAATTCCTGGGTATTATATAGTCAGTATTCACTTTGGGATAAGTATTGAGTTAAATACTCAAAATAGTCTTAGATTTTTCATACTCTTTAAAGTATTTCGTTTCTTTTTTTAATTCTAACCAATTAAGACTTTTTCATATTTTTCTTTTCTTTAAGATAAAATAATTCCTAATCAGTTTCATATAAATTTTGTTATCAGTCTCGCACAAACTGAAAATTTTGGACACATACTGTTAACATCGTGTTGCGCACACCTTTGAGTCAAGCTCTGACTCTTCGAAAACGAGCCTTGCAAAAGGGAGAAAAGACTGTGGCTTTGAGAGGGCGGTCTAGGGGCTGAGTAACCTTCAATGCCAAAGTTAGTAAATATCCTTGGAGGGTAGCAAATAAGTCAGGGAGTCTAGGGATCAGAGAGATTTTTATTACCTGGAACAGGCTATTTATACTGTGGTGGAGGTGGGTGCAAATTACTTTCTCTCCACAAAGTCCGTGCCTTCCTTTCTATTTCTACTATCAGTCCTTCTTTAATGCGACGTGGCTCTATGTCGGCGGCACATAACTTAGCAGCGGTGCCATTAATGCGGAGTGGTTCCCTAACCCTGCGTCTAGTCTATATGAGCTATAGATGATCTGATGTTGATGGATCGAGGGTCCTCTGCATCTCTCGCTACACTCTGTGCAGGTCTCTGGGTTATGGAGGCAGCCACAGAATGTTAAGCTGATATATCTTGGCGACTATTTGGTGCCCCTTCCTAGTAGACGTTCTGTCCTTTAAGCGAATTTAGGGGCCCTCAGGTCGGGTATTGGGCCGAAGCCTAGTAGGCCTTAAGCGGTGGGGAAAATCCCCTTACTGTTTTCCCGCCAATTCTTCCCGAACAGGTCTGAAAGGAATTGCTTTTATTTCTTTCGACCCCTTATTCTGCCAAATTCCCAGCCCACCTTGTCTCACATTGAGCGGCCGCTCACATTTCGCATATGTTGCAACACGACATTAGTTACACTTCTGCATTGAATGGTACCCCTTTGATTTTTGCGTCTCAGACTCACCTAGGAAGAATTGATGGGTAAAATGTAAGGGGATTTTCTCCATTGTTTAAGGCCCACTGGGCTTCGGCCCAATACCCGACCTGAGGGCCCCCAAATCTACTTAGGGGATGGAACATCTACTAGGAAGGGGCACCGAATAGTCAACAAGACATATCAGCCTGATATTCTGTGGCCGCCTTCAGAACCCAAAGATCTACACAGAGTGCAAAGGGAGATGCGAAGGACCCTCGATCCATCAACATTAGATCATCTACGGCTCATATAGACTAGACGCGGGGTTAAGGAACCACTCTGCATTAATGGCACCTCTGCTAAGTTACACGCCACATTTATGGAGTCGACGTAGAGCCACGTCGCATTAAAGAAGGACTGATAGTAGAAACAGAAAGGAAGGCATGGACTTTGTGGAGACAAAGTAATTTGCACCCACCCCACCACAGTATAAATAGCTAGTTCCAGGTACTAAAAATCTTTCTCTGATCCCTAGACTCCCTGACTTATTTGCTACCCTACAAGGATGTTTACTAACTTTAGCATCGGAGGTTACCCAGCCCCTAGACCTCCCTCTCAAAGCCACAGTCTTTTCTCCCTTTTGCAGGGCTCGTTTTCGAAGACCTGAGTTGTGGGAACTTGGCCCAAATGTATGCGAAACACGACGTTAATAGTGTGTGTCCAAAATTTTCAGTTTGTGCGAGACTGATAATAAAATTTATATGAAACTGATAAGGAATACTTTAAAGATGAAAAAGATGAAAAAGTATTAATTGGTAGAATTAAAAATGAAACAAAATACTTTAAAGAGTATGACAAATCTAAGACTGTTTGAGTATTTAACTCAATACTTATCCCAAAGTGAGTACTGACTATATAATATGTGAGCCATGACGTAGAAATCGAAGGGGTACCATTCGTTGCAAAAGCATAACTGGCTTAGATTCATGCCACATTAAAGAATGACTGATAGTAGAAACAAAAAGGAAGGTACGAACCTTGTGGGGACAAAGACAATTTGCACCCCCTCACCACGGTATAAATAGCTAGCTCTAGGTACAAAAATCTCTCTGATCCTTAGACTCTCTGACTTATTTGCTATCCTCTAAGAATATTTACTAGCTTTGGCATCGGAGGTTACCCTGCCCCTAGGTTGGCCTCTCAAAGCCATAGTCTTTTCTCCCTTTTGCAAGGCCCATTTTCAAAGACTTGACTTGTCGGAGCTTGGCCCAAAGGTGTGCGAAAAACGACGTTAATAGTTAGCGAGTAACTGTAAGTAGATTTTCCCCCACTAAGCCCAAGAGGCCTATGAATGGAAAGGAAGCAAGATCAAAAGCTCGGCTTGGAGTATAAAGCCCCTAACCCAGCCCACGGGAAAGCTTTTCTGAATACGACTTGTAGGAAGTATGGTGTTGCAGGAGATGTGACTCGTCGATCTGAGGACCCCTCAAGTAGTGTCCAGTCCTCAAGTGCCAGCCTACACTACTGGCGTGATATACGTGAAGCCATTGATCTGCTGATAGAGAAGGCATGAACGGACTAAAGGGGAGACAGACTACGAGAAGAAGGTCGGATAACCATGCCGCATTAATGGCTCCACCACCAGGACAACACGCCACATTAATGACGTTGTCATAGAGCAATGCCGCATTAATGGCTCCATCACCCAGACAACATGACACATTAATGACGATGTAACACCCCGCCTAATTAACCATTAGGATTAACCCTTAAACGCTCTAAATTAAACTTACAATTTTTGGCTTTAAATATATATTTTTTTATTTATTAATTTCTTTATTTTATTATTTTATTTACCTACTTCAATGTTGATAGTGAGATTAGTTTAGATCTTGGCACTTAGTATCATTAAGCAAAGGGTTAGAGAAACAAGCCCATTAGTAATACTAGAAAGGCCTTTAGGACCTTAGAACATTTATGGGCCAAGCCTCAGAAGCCTTTAACCAAGCCTCTTAGGAATTCAAGATAGCCTTGACTCAAGTATAAGGAAGGCTTAAGGCCTTTGGGCTAAATTTGGTGTAGAATTAACTCATGACCCAATTAGGTCAAGACAAGTCATTTCAAGCACCACCTTTGTGGACTTGAGGCATTTTTTTAATCCCTCAAAATCTGGAAATAAGGCCCCCTCTCACTCAAGCCCAAAAGCCCATGAGCCTTTGACCCACACTCATGGCCATTTTAAGCCCATCAAGGCCCAAAAGCCTTATCTTCTATTTTTAGACTTCTAATGAAAAGCTCAATGCATCATACCTTGGGTTTCCTTAAGCCCATATCATACCTTAAATGTCCAAATTAAGTTTTGAAAGTTGGCTAAGATCATTAATCAACATACATGAGATTAGTGATCTTTAAACCATGCTTTGAAACTTAATTTCGTCTTAATCTTTTCTTAACCTTTTAATCTAAAATTTTCTTGATTTATTATTCCATTTCATCATACTTAGACCTTAATAATACCCTAGATAAACCTCCCCACATGTCATTATGGAAAATGACATATCAAACCCCAAACTTGCATCAATCGGCTTATGTGTATCCCCTTTGAGTGCATGGACTATTTTGCCCTTAGGCCCAATAATTTTGTGTCATTTTCTCAAGGAAAATATGGTCCTTAGACACCTTATGAGACCCATTAAAATCTATAATAAGCCTTGGAAGAAATTGGTTTCACAAACCAAACCACGAAGCCAAATCAATTGAATTAGTCTAGTTTGAGTGGGAATCGGTTGGGTTGAGATTTAACCAACCATATGCCTTGGTTGAGCCACCACCCCACACCACCTCTAGCACCACCTAATCCCCAAGAGGCGCCATGGCTATCATGATAAATTTGATTAAGATTTTTCCACCTAAAACCGAAGCTCAAATCTGCCAAGTGAAAACCACTTGAATCCATTGGTTTGCATGAGTGGTTTGTTTGACTTTTTATCATTTGAACCACGCCCCACGACCTGGACACCTCTACAGGACCCTTTTAGCCATAGTAAGGAGGAAATTATGGTGGTTTTAGGTCACTATTCCCCCTGCAAAAGATGACATAAGGTGCTGAAGGGAATCTGAAATTTCAACAACCACCCTCCACTACATAATCTTCTTTGAATTGCACCTCCACGATCACTTGGCAGCCAATCTTTCACCTTCTACCACCTAAAAAAGACTTCAAATAGTGAGCTTGCACCTGTACAAATCAGCCATGATGATGAGTCAAAAAAATGAGTCAAGACAATAAACAAAATTGTCTAAAGAAAATCACTTTGAACCCGTCAGCCCCATGGTCGGTTTTGTTGGTTTTTCTTCTATTTCCTCTGCACCATGACTTGAGCAGCACCCATAGGAGCACTATGGTACCTGTAGTGATGAAATGATAGAGGTTTAGGGAACTATTTCATTTTGCACAAGTGACATCAAGTGATGGAGTCCAAATCTGGAAATTTCAGCTTTTTATACCACCTTCCACCAATCACCTTGGACCAAGGCCAACATCCCCTCCCTTTGGTTGCCTATAAAGGGCCCATTCACCCCATCATTTCCTTCACACCTCATCTCCAAGCTTTCTTTTGAGTTTTGAGAGCGCTTCTCCCCCTTATAGAGCAATAGAGTAAAATCGAGTAGATTTTTGGTGAGTTCTTGAATGTTCTTGAGCAAAGTTGTCTTGAGAGCTTTGAAGGCCATGGAATTTGTAAGCTTTGTTTTAAAATGTTGGTATGATATTTGGTGGAATTTAGAGAAGAACATCATGCTTAGTTCAAAATCGGGTTCATTAATGATGATTTAAGTGTTTAAATTGTTTTAAGTGAAAATTTAGTTATGGCATGTATTAAGTATGTTTGATATGATTTATTAATATCCTAGAATGTTATGGAAGGTTTGATTTTTGATTAAAAGCATGCCATGATAAGTTTTAATTCTATCTTATTTTGATCATCAAAGCTTGCATAGGTCAAAGCTTGCATAGGTTTTAGTCAGTTTGTGATTAAGGCATGAAGCTTGATTTGCTCTACCTAGGTTTGATGATTGAGCAAATAGGAACCTTCTGATTGGGATAAGAATGAAATTGCATGATTTGGATGAATTTTGAAAGCATACTTTGATGATTTGCACTTAGAATATCAAACTGGATTAGTGGAGGATTATTGAAAATTAAGGTTCTTAGCATGATTAAGTGTTGGGATGAACTTTATTATCTAAGAATTGGCCTTTATCATATCATTAAAGACTTTAGTGATTGTTTATGATTAAAGAAAGTTGCTTAAGCACACATTGATCGGGATCAATAGTTGAAAACACTTGAAGGCATCAATTAGAGTGCATGCCACGGGTTTGGAATATTTGAGCTAGTTCCACTTTGAATTTTACAATTCTAAGAGTTTAGATGGTTTTAGAATATCAAAAATACAAGGTCCATGAAATTTGGTTGAATTTAAAACTTGTTTGCAAATAGTAAAAATTTAGGACCTTGATGGCAATTTTGGAAAGTTTAGGAGTATTTTTGTAAATACCCATTTTTTAAGCCCTTGTTTCTGAACCTCACCCATAGTTGTATTAATCCTAACTTAGTACAAATTTGATTTTAGCTGCTATGACCTTTATCGAAGCTTAGGAAGATTGCAAGTTGGCCTCTAACTTACACATTGATAGATTATTTATGATTTACTGATAAAAGCCTCATTCATGTTTGAATTATCACTTTGAGTATAAAATGTCATGTTATATTATATATTGAGTGCATATTTACATGACATGTGATATTTCTACCATTTTAGCATATTGCATCTATAAATGTCATTTTCACATGAAAAGCTTGCTACATATGCACATGTCTTGAAACACATTTTTCAACTTAAATTGAAAATAATTTTTGTTACAACCCCAAAAGTTAAGATTAGGAATTATCCTAATGGAACTCCTTTGTTCACTTTGGAGTGCTTAAGAATGGAGTGGTAACTCCTGGGTTAGCGAAAAACAGTCAACGAGTTTCGAATGGGTTCTTTTTAAAGAATGCCGAAGCGAAGTCAAAATTTTTATGAGACCTAAGGCTGGTGGGTGTGCATGTTATAACGTTATGTTATATTGTCAATGCATTGAGAACGAGTATGTAGACAACGTAGTTTTAACGTGAGTTGTATTACTGTCAGTAGTAGGTGCTCACAGTGCACATGGGGAGCTTTGATGATACCACACATTATGATTAATTTATGAATTGCCAAACAAGATTAAATTTTATGATAAAAATATTATATTTTGAAGATTAAAGCAAAAATGTTCCTTGAATGAAAATATGTATCTTCATTTTTCTGAAAAATGTTGAGGAATTTGCATGGGAGACCCACGCACATTTTTTAGCATTTCATACATTTCATATTTATCATTCTTCATGCATAATTTATCTTTGTGCAATTTTGTTGTTAACTTACTGAGATTTCATGTAAATCTCACCCATTGTGGACCCACTATCATTCCACTTGGAATGATAGAAGTTGTGTCAGGATTCGAGGAGGACGGATTAGATGGAGCACTGGATCTGACTGATTGACGATGAGTCTGACCTAGAGAGGAGACTAGATTTGATCATCATGTTTATAACCCTAATCCTTCATGCTCTAGAACGCATGAAGCGATTAATTTAACTTTGAAGACTTCAATATCTAGTTGTATTAAGTTATGCTACGATTTGGCTTTGAACTTATGATGATCAGTAATGCATTGGGATGTTTTAGTTATTCTGGCATAAGTTCTGTTTTCACCCTTCTATCCGCTGCGGTTATTGCATATTGCTAGTTACATGTTAGGATGTATTGCATATTAACTATCATGAATTGGGATATGTAACCTTGTATTACATGTCCTGACACTCTAAGTTTTCATTCCATCCCAAGCGGAGGTTGGGGGTGTCTCAGATGCTGTCGTAGAGCCACACTGCATTCAAAGACTCTGACATAAGAAACAATACAGGGGACAACACAGAGTTCATGGGAGCAGGCACTATCTACTCCTCGGACCTGTAGCACAAATAGCAGATCCCAGGTACGAGAATGTCTCTCTGATCCCTAGACTCCCTGAATTATTTGCTACCCTCCAATGATATTTACTAACTTTGGCATCAGAGGTTACTCGGCCCCTAGGCCGCCCTCTCAAAATCGCAGTCTTTTCTACCTTTTGTAAGGCTCGTTTTCGAAGAACTGAGTTTTCAGATCTTGGCCCAAAAATGTGTGAAATACTACATAAATAGTGGCGTCGTCTGTGGGATCGTAATAGATCTTGCGTGTTCTTCTCGTGCCTGCGACAACCCATTCCTAATAACTTAGGACGGATATGAGAGATGCTATGGAAGGTTGAAAACCATGGAGGAGTGGCTAACAAGACTAATCGGCAAAGTGCAAATACTCTGCAAGAAGAACGAGGAGCTCAGAAAACCTCAACAGGAGCAAGACGGCGGGGCGGGATCCAGTGACACTAAGCACGTAGGATCTTGAAACACGCAAGTGGGACTTGATAAGGAAGAGGAGCAAAAGAACATGCAGGACGAGCTCCGCAGCCTCAAAGAGAAATACGAGGAGATAGCAAGGAAAGTAGGCACGTTGTCAACGATGGACCAATTGCTCACAAGCACGGGTCTATCCTATACTGAAGAAGTAATGGCGGTGCCTTTGCCTCTAAAGTTTAGAGTCCCCACTATAGAGCTATATGATGGAGGAAGGGACCCCTTCGAGCACCTGAAAACTTTCAGGGCTCACATGATATTGCATGGCTTCCCCGAGGAAGTAGCTTGTAGGGCATTTCCACTGACTCTGAAAGGGTTAGCACGTGTGTGGTTCAGGTCATTGGCACCTGTATCAGTGGATAGCTTCGATGAATAGGCTAGACTCTTCCTAACCTAATTCATGTCCAGTCAAAGGAGGCAGCTTTCGGCTGTGTACCTCATCACCATCAAACAAACAGAGGATGAAAGCCTGAAGTCCTACCTAGCCTAGTTCAACAAAGGGTGCTTAACCACAGATGACCAAGACGATAAGATAACTTTGGCAGCGCTCTTGGGGGGGGTCTGACCACGATCCAGTTTGTGGCAAAGCTGGCCAAAAGAATTCTAGCGACGTTGTGAGAGTTCATGGACCATGCCGACAACTTCATCAATGCAGAAGACACCTTCTGGTCACTAACGGAGCTGTGAAGGAAGTAGAGCGCATAGAGAAGAAGGCGAAGGCCCCAACCAAGGCTAAGCCCTATGAAAAATGGGAGAAGGGCCCCCAAGAGAAGCGGTGGGAGGAAGTTCTGACAAAGGGATCCAGACCATGGTACGACAGGCCCACATTCACTATTCAAAAGGAAAACGACCAGGGGATAATGCGCTACTATTGCATGTACCATCGGTCCACTTCACACAATACCAAAGACTGCTTCTCCTCGCAAGGGAGGAGGGAATATGCAGAATAGCAGAAGTGATGCCACTCCTCGGCTTAGAGGCAGGAGCAAAAGAAAAGGGAAAGATCAAGAGAAAGGAGTCGAGACCGAGGCGACCAGAACAAGAGGGTGAACAGCCTTCTGCGACAACTAGCGGTAAGTGATAAGTCCTATTTTTATGTGATTTTTATTACTCTTTTATTTATGAAAAATGTCAGTTTTCTTTAATTCTATTGATTTTATTTTATTTCTATATATTTTTCTTTATTTTCTTTTATTTGAAAGAATGAGAAAATTTAGTGCAAAAGGAGAGCATTTTGATATAAAAGAAGAGACTACAAATCCAGATTGACGAGAGGAGACTAGATCTGAAGAAAGCCGAGGAGATTTGGGTGAGGAGCCTTGTCCCGTGGGCAGCAAAGAGATGTATGTCACCCAAAGGCAAGAAGACTTACTCCTCAATAGGCGAATAGTCTTTCCTCTCGGTAGCTAAGGAGACCAGTATATTCAGCGCACACAGCATCCACTCAGTGAAATCCTCCCAAGCTCTGCAATTCAAGCTGCATATCGCTAAATCTTCTATTTTAGACAATCTCATTATTCTTGAGATAATTTTCTTTTATGTTAACATCTATTTTTAGAAACTATTTTTTAGATTTTTAGGCTAGATTGTAGCCACATTTTTCATATTTCCGCATTTGAAGTTTTGACATCTATTTAATTTCGGCTTGTGGGATGAATAGAAAGAGAGTCTGAGTTTTAGAGTCTAATAGTCCAGAGTTTATTCTTTAAGTTTCTTTCAAGGAGGTGGATCTGGGGAGCAGAAGCGAAAGTTGCATGTTTCATCAATCGACTCCAATGAAGAACATTAGTTCTATTCTTTTTCTTTTCAATTTTATTATGGACTAATTTTATTTTCTAGAACTTTAATGTAGTATATCATTGAACACACAATTTATATTCTGAGTTATTTTATTTTCAATATTTCCATGATTGAGTGTTTATTCCTTATTCTTAATGCTTGTAATTTTCTAACTAATTATTGTTTGATCTATTGAATAGCAATGAGACCGGGAGGTGATTTGTGATTAGAGCTCTAGGATTAATCACCATTAGTTGAGTGAAAGTAGAGATATTTTACCGTGATTAGTGTGATTTTCAAGAAAAATTCAAAGAACTTAAAGAGTCTTCAATTAGTTAAATTCACATAGAGATATGAAGTTATTAATTGGAGATATTTTTAGTATTTTTTGAGAGAAAATATTGAATAGTTAAAGGATTTTTATCATCAACTTGGGATAATTGAAATTCTATAACAAGTAAGAATAAATTGTGTGGAATTCGCTAGGTGAAATCAAACGCTCTAGATCTATTCTTATTATCTTTAAAATCTTAATTTTAATAATTTTTTCTTCAGTTTAATTTAGATAATCTATTCTTCAAATTTTGATTTTTTCAAATTGTAGTTAATTTAGTTAATTTCAATACTCAATAGCCAATAGCATAATTATTCTCTTTGCGTTCGACATCCGTTTTCTTTTAAAACAACTAATTACTATGATTATGTGCACTTGTACATATTTCTATGTGAACAAGTTTTTGGCGCCGTTGCTTGGGAATAGTTATTTGTTATTAATATTGATACTAGCTAGATTTTTACTACTTTGGATTTTATTTTATTCAAAAAAAATAAAAATAAAAATGGTTTAAATTAGATCTCAGTTTGGTTTTGCTTTTCAGGAATTAGAAGTACATGCCTTGATCTAAATCATTAGAGTATACACTTTTCAATCCCAAGATTGAAAGAATCTTACGTCGGATTAATAAAGAGAATAAGAAAGTGGTCGCCATATATAAATTTAATATGACCGACCAGGAGCACAAGGCATTAAGAGACTATGCTATGCCCTCTGTCAATGGGGCAACATTTAGTATAAGACGACTAGTTATACAAGCCAATAACTTTGAGATCAAACTCGCCATCATTCAAATGAATCAACAAACCGTCCAGTTTAAGGGACTATCACAAGAGGATCCTAATGTCCATATTGCAAATTTCTTAGAAATTTGTGATACTTTTAAACAGAACGGAGTGACAGATGATGTGATTCGATTGAGACTTTTTCCTTTCACATTTAAGAAAAAAACAAAAGCTTGATTGAACTCTTTGTCGCCTGGCATCATCACCCCCTGGGAGGAGTTGGCACAAAAATTCTTAACAAAATGTTTCCCTCCGGCTAAGACAACGAAGTTAAGGAATGATATTACTACTTTCACCCAATTTGAGGGTGAATCATTTTATGAGGCATGAGAGAGATACATGGATTTATTGCCCAAGTATCCACATCATGACCTCCCAGCCTGGCTTCAAGTATAGACATTTTACAATGGTTTGGGACCCACAAATCGATCTATGGTTGATGCGGCCTCGGGGGGAGTATTAATGAGTAAGACCGATGAAGCTGCATATGAACTTCTAGAAGAATTGGCATCCAACAACTATCAATGGTCTGCGGAGAGAGCAATGCCAAGAAAGACGGCTGGAGTTTTTGAACTTAATTCTATTACCACATTGACAGCACATACGTCAAATCTATCACAACAATTAGGTAATATGAACATTAATGTTATTCAAACTAATGTTGTTTGTGATCATTGTGTAGGAAATCATTCAAGTATAAATTGCTAAGTGGGGAATCCTTTTACCCAATTAAGTTATGAGCAAGCCCATTACATGTCCAATTTCCAACATCAAAACAATCCTTATTCAAACACGTTCAATCTCGGATGGAGAAATCACCCTAACTTTTTATGGAGCAATAACCAAGGGCCGAATAGACCACCTCAACAGTTTCCACAACAAGAGAAGAAACTGACACTTGAGGATATGTTTATGTAGAACATGCAAAAGAATGATATGGTGATTCAAAACAAATCGGCTTCAATCCACAATCTTGAGGCACAAATCGGTCAGCTCTCAAACATGTTTATCGAGAGGACAACAAGGACTTTACCAAGCAACAGTATGACCAATCCGAAGGAACATGTCAAAGCCATAACATTGAGAAGTGGTTGGACATATGACCAGCCGCAAACAGTAAGTACAAAACGAGATGCAGAAGCTACTGAAAATGTGGAGTCTGAGGTGGAGGAAGCAGAGCGGGATGCGGCCGACCAAGAAGCTGAAAAGACTAAGGAGAACAAAGGGGCTGTAAAACCCAAGAAATCTAGGGAGTTTATATCTAAAACTTATTCTCCATCAATTTATGATCCACCAATTTCTTTTCCGTAGAGATTAAGAAAAAATAAAATTACTAATCAGTTTTCTAAATTTTTTAGTATATTTAAGGAACTGCATATTAATATTCCTCTCGTTGAAACTTTAGAGCAAATGCCTAAATATGCAAAATTTTTGAAGGATATATTATCAAACAAGCAAAAGTTGGAGGAGCATGAGATTGTAATGCTAACTGAGGAGAGCAGTGCAATTTTGCAAAAGAAGCTGCCGCCTAAATTGAAAGATTCAGGAAGTTTCACGATCCCTTGCACTATAGGAAATTCTTATTTTGATAAAGCTTTATGCGACCTAGGGGCAAGTATAAATCTAATGCCTCTCTCTGTTTTCAAGCAACTAGGCCTTGGAGAAGTAAAGCAAACCACTATCTCTCTACTAGGGGTGTAAATTTAAACCAAAAATCGGTCAACCAGTCCGAACAGGACCGGACCGGACTGGATTTACCTGTTTTGAACCAGTCCGGTCCAGAACTGGTTCTTATATTTCATAAACCGGCCGTAACCGGTCCAGTTCCGGTTTTGGAATTTTCCGGATCGGACTGAACCGGACCGGACCAGTTGATAAAATATATATAAAAAATAATATTTTATATATAATTTTTATATATATTAATATATAAGTTTATATATAATTTATAATTATATGTGAAATATATATAATATAATTATATATCATATATAAAATAATTTCATATTATAATTTATAAATTATAACATAAAATGTTAATCTTAAATATAAACATTTGTAATTTGTTTGATCATATGCTATTAATGTAACGCTCGTCCTTAAGGTGGACCTTTTTGGAAAATATTTTAGAAAATACGACGGGAATGACCGTCCAACTTAAAACCTTTTACAGTCCTTCCCGGGGTGCAAGACTCTACTTTATAAAATAAAAAGTACCTTTATAATAAAGGGTTTTGGAGTGGGAAATAAAATTCTTTAAAATAAAAAGACCTCTTCGTATGGTTAAAACCTTCATGCCTAGACCTCCGTGCTCTTTCCCTTTGGCTGTGTCCCTCCTGGGCATACTGCCCATTTAGTTTCCTGTGGGGGGAGGGGCACACATAAAAACTAAAATGAGTCGAATACTCAGTAAGCGTTACTTCATATAGTTAAAATATAACAACATAGGTTTTCAGTCATGCATTCATCATTCCATACATACTATACGTACATGCATACATGCTTTCATTAAAAACATCACTGACGGGGTTTTTCCTTCTTTAAACATGGTTTTATTTTCTTTAAAACGTTCTCTCGTCAGTGCTTTCATTTCTTAAAGAATGCCATGCATTCATACATACAGTTACTTTACAATTCTTTTCTCTTTCATATTCTTTTCTCTTTCATAGGCCGGTGCACGTCGTTACGCCCCGCGTGCTGGGGTTAGCGGCCTTTTGAGCAGATGGATTCGCCCGTGGCCACGGGTTGGAATTCCTTTCTGTCAGGGTGCAGCACTGGGTGCACTACCAGATACTACGGCCCGGCATTGCAATCTGCCCGTTCATTCGTTGGGTACCCCTTTCTGTTCATTCATATGGCCATTACGTGTTTTCATACATTCATTAATGCCACATACCATTCTTTCTTTCATTCATTCATGTCGGCTCTAAAGAGCCGAGACTTTCATTCATTTCGTTTCATGGGCATGGGCATTCATTTCTTTTCTTTTCATGCTTTCATGGGAAAAACATCTTTTCATGAGAAAACATCATTTTCGTTTAAAAGCAATGCTTAAACGTCATCTTTCATGGCATCGTTTAAAACGTCAGTTCTCAGGGACAAGTTTTAAAACACTTTCTTCGCGTCTCTTAAAGCGTCGGTCTGAAACTCGAGGGATGGCCCTCGAAGCTTCCTTTATTTTCTTTAGAAAATACGTACAATAAATACTCGTATATTCATCCATTCACACGCATACAATTAATACTTTTGGGTGCGTAAAAAGGGGCTTTCATGGAGGGGCCGTACATATGCATACCTTCAATACTTAGTATGCTTTTATTTAAAAACATCTTTCGTGTCCTTTCGTAAAGCATCTTTCATGGGAAAACAGTTCATCTTTCTTTTTCATACGTACTTTAGAAAACTCTAGAAGAGTATGAACGTAACACTTACCTGGACTCCATGCTACTTTCATACCATGCAGTCCATTCATGCGCATGTCAGATGGCACCTACATGCATACATAACCTTACGTTATTCTCTATCTAGTGCATAAATAGCTGAACTAGAAATAGAGCTATCCTTTACTTAGAACACTCTCCTGCTATCCCGTACTCTTTCACGTTCCTTACTACGATAAAAGCCTTGGAGACGCATTACGGTCTCTACTTCTTTCAACCTTACGTTCTACCTCTAGTGCTTACTCGCTAGGGTGAATCCATGATTCACCTTAGGATTAAGGCACTAAGACCTCTATCTCGTTCTTCTCATTTATCACTTTCCAACGCATGGCTTAAACTAACTAAGTCATGCATCCCGTTCTTAGACAGTACCTTCGTCGTTACCCTCATGTATCTTAGCTCACTCTACTTCTCATGACCATCCATCTGCACTACACGGCTCCAAGCCACTCTGAGGCTTGAGCACCATGTAACCATGCTTAGGACAGATTACCCATTATAGATTGTGAATCCGTCTGGCACGTGCGTCTAACCAGACAACACACGTACCTTACTCATTTATCCCTTAAGACCATCATTTAATACATTGGTCACGGACTCATATGGCGAACGCCATACTCCGTTACCAACCTTCTCATAACCCAACTAGCACGGCCTTTCATGCTAGACGTACCTCATAACAGTTCATCCCAACACTTAGCATGATAGGACTCTGTCTATGAACACACCTTACGTCACGCCACATAGCTCGAGATTAAATCCCAAGCTATGCTGTGACCCTGTCACGTCATCTCTCATACATCCTAACCCATCACAGCACAGCTTCATGATTGACCACGTCACTTCATGACGTAGCCCAATCATGCTTCCGCTGCACTACTCTGATACTTCTTAGCCACTTAGCACATACTCATGGCCATAGATTGACTACACGGCGATGCTCATCCCCGTAGACTACAGCCGTATCATTACTACGGCTCATACCACAACACTTTACGTCACGCCATATAGCTCGAGACCATTCCCAAGCTATATCGTGACCTTGCCATGTCACTTCTGACATTTCGCTACGTCACTTTTCAACTCATCACGAGTACGGTTCCTCACGTACTCTCATCACAACGTGACACCTCGTCATGTTCCCGCTACATCACTCTTACTCTAACACTTCACCCGTCGCAAGCACGACTTCTTAATCGACCACGTCACTTAGTGACGTTGCGCATTCATGCTTTCGTTGCGCTACTCCGATACCTTCTAGCTACTTCGCACTTACTTCTTGCCATAAGCTAGTCACATGGCAACACTCGTTGCCTTGGACTACAGGCCGTATCTCACACTTCGGGACATTGTTCCACAGTTCCCGACACCATACATCAAGCTCTTCGCCCATTAACTATGCAATCACCTTTATCTTTGCGACACACCATACGGTGTATCGCTGCACCTCCTGGAGTACACTCCTCATATACTCCCTTCATAGAACTACGCCATATCACCACTATGGCACTCACATCATATGGTGCGTCATTCCATTACAATGGAGTACACTCCATGTGTACTCTCTTTACAGAACTACGTCACATTACCACTATGGCACTCACGCCATATGGTGCGTCACTCCATTACAATGGAGTACACTCCACGTGTACTCCTTTCCTGACACTACGCCACGTCACCGCTATGGCATACACGCCATACGGTGCACCATCTTACCATATGGAGTACACGCCTCGCGTACTCCTTTCACGGCACTACGCCACATCACCGCTATGGCACACACGCCATACGGTGCCTCGTCTCACTACACAGAGTACACTCCACGTGTACTCCTTTCACAGCACTAGGCCACGCCACTACTACTGCGCATACGCTACCACCACACTTTACAGCACAGTCCACAACACTACACATCACGCTTCCCAACTACGCCCAACACTTCATCACCTAACGTCACATCGCCACTACACAGTGAATCCTATAATACGAGCAGCACAGTCCACAACCTAATACTAACAACACAGTCCACAACCTAATCAACTAGCTAGCATCTAACATTTAATATAAAAAGTGAGGGATAGAGATTTATACCATCGACGGGATAACCCGTGCGTCGCTCTCTAGCCGTCACAGTGATAACGTCGAAAGGAACGTACGGGATGGCTACACCGCGTACAGTGGCTATTTGAGCGTTTGGATAGCTAGGTGTGGTCTTGGAAGGGCCTAAGGTGGCCTTGATGATGCTACAAAGGAGTGTATCGCGGCAGATCTCGCCGTATACAGTAACGGTCAGTCACGTGTAGTGACTGTCCATCACGTGCAGTGATCAACCCACCATGTAAAGTGGTGGTTTAAGCTTAGGGCTAGGCTAAGGGAACTACTGGAGGAGCCGTGGAGGCTCGTTGGTGGTCGGCACGGTGGCCTAAGGTGGCTGGCCGTGCACTATGAGGAAGGAGAGGCCGTGGGAGAGTGAGAGAGAGTGTGGGGCCGTGGGTGGTAGATCGGGGCCGTGGGTGGTACCATTGGGTTCGTGGTGGCCTAAGGATGCCGACTAGGGTGGCCGTTCGCCGTGGGTGGCGGCGAACAGCGGCGGGGGAGCCTAAACCTATGCGGTGGAGAGGGGGATTTCGGGAGGTGGAGGAGAGGCCTATTGGCCGTGGGTTCATGGGAGGAGGAAGGGGGAGACCTGAGGAGTCTCGGTGGTGGTGCCATGGCCGTAGGAGGCGGTGCTCCGCCGTGGGTATGGCTATACCAGTGCAAGAGAGAGGTGCACTCCGTGGGAGCAACCGGCGGGGAGATGGAGGCCGAGGTCACTGGAGGGTGATGGCTGGTGGCTGGGGAGCTACTGTGGTGGTGGTGGCGCTGGAGGACAGCGCACGGTGGTACAGGAGCCATCAAGCCCGTTCGGGCTGTGCATGGCCGAGGGAGAGGAGGGGCGAGCGTGGGGAAGAGCTACCGGTGCAGGGAGGCTTGCCGGCGTGAGGGGAGGCCGGTCGGAGGGGCGGTGAGGCTCACAGGCGCATGGCGGCGCCGGGCTGGGAGCTGGAACCGTTCGGGCGAGAGAGAGAGCTGCACCGTGCAATGCAAGCCAAGAGGGAGGAGAGAGAAAGGGAAGGGAAAAGTGAGGGAGGAGAGAGAGGGCTGGGGTTTTATCCTAAAACTCGACATCTGGAGGTCTATAAAATGGTCTACGATGACCTTTAAACACTGATTTGAAAACACATAAATATTTATTTATTTAAAAGCATTGAGATGAATAAAGCTAGAATATTATTTAAAATAATATTCTCTCATCATTTATAAAATGATGAAGTCTTACTTAAAATATTTAAAAGAGTAAAACTATTAATTTAATTAGAGATTCCATCATTATTTAGATCACATAATATTTTAAATAACTGGAATCATTTATATAAAATGATTCCCACAATTATAATATTTTTGGAGCTCTTCAAAGATATTATAATTGAGTTATTTAAAATACTCTTTAGTTAAATAATAATAGGAATCTTCCATTTAAAATATACATAACTTTAAAACACAAAGATAACTTTAGAAATCACGTAGTATCTTTAAAAACAAGCCATCGAGTCTGGCATGCATAACGAGGCTCTTAGACACTAGAGGGGAGGAGCAGGCTGTCATATCACATATGACGTAATTGCTTACGTCAGAAGAATGAAGGAAGGAGCAGGGTGTTACAATTAATATAATTATATATAAGATCATGTTATTATAAAATAAAAGTTTAATCTTAAAAATAAAAATTTAATTGATCATGTATTATATAGCTATACTAATATATAGTTTATAACTAATACTAATATATATTAATATATAGCTATCTAATAGTCTAATATTATATAATGTCAAATTTACATTTTAAAAAAAGGGAACCGAACCGGACCGAAAACCGGAAGTACCGATTTATGAGGGTAACCGGTGCATAATCGGTTTTGAAAAATGCAAAATCGGTCATATGGGTTCGGTCCAAGATTTTGTTTAAAATCGAACCGAACCGGACCGGTTACACCCCTACTCTCTACAATTGGAGGATAGATCTATTAAATACCCAAGATGACTCATTGAGGATGTACTGGTGAAAGTTATAAATTCATCTTCCCGACAGACTTCACAGTGCTTGATATGGAGGAGGACGAGGAGATCCCTTTGATATTGGGCCGACCTTTCCTTGCGATGGAGAGAACCTTAATTGATATCCAGTGAGGGAAACTCATTTTGAGGGTTGGCAAGGAGCAGGTCACTTTTGACGTATTTAAATCTATGGAATTCCCTTCCGAGGTACATTCTTATTTTCAAATACGTGACTGAGACATGGTCATGGCTGATGAGACTATTGGAGTTCGATTTCCAAAGCTACCACTTGAGGTATGTCTTACTCACTCTATGTCTATTGAATCCAAAGATGAAGAGGTTAGGGAGTGTGAGAGATATTTGAAAGCTACACCATCCTTTCCTCCAATGAAATCGAAAGTGGAAGAGCTAAACTCATCTCGACTGATATCTCCAAGTAAGGACCCACCCAAGCTTGAACTTAAACAGCTTCCATCAAATTTAAGGTATGTTTTCTTAGGCCAGGACTCTACTTTTTCACTTATTATTAACAGTTCCTTGAGTGATATAGAGGAAAAGAAGTTGTTGAGAGTCTTGCGGGAACACAAAATGGCCTTGGGTTGGACCATCTTGGACATCAAAGGAATTAGTCTTTCAATTTGCATGCATAAGATTTTAATGAAGGATAATATTAAGCTGATCATCCAACCCCAAAGGAGATTGAATCCATCCATGAAAGAAGTGGTGCATATAGAAGGACTAAAGTTGTTAGATGCCGGGATCATTTATCCAATCTTAGATAGCGCATGGATAAGTCCAATGCAAGTCATCCCAAAGAAAGGATGGATAATCGTGATCAAGAATGACAACAATGAACTCATACCGACGAGGACAGTCACGAGATGATGAGTATGCATAGACTATTGAAGAGTTAATAATGCAACTCATAAAGACAATTTTCCTTACCTTTTATTGATCAAATGATAGAAAGACTTGCTGGCCACGCTTACTACTGTTTTCTAGATGGATATTCTGGTTACAATCAAATAGCCATTGCACCCGAGGATCAAGAGAATACCACTTTCACTTGTCCTTATGGCACTTTTGCATATAGACGCATGCCTTTTGGTCTTTGCAATGCGCTAGCCACTTTCCAAAGATGCCTGATGTCAATCTTCTCGTACATGGTGGAAAAATTTTTAGAAGTCTTTATGGATGACTTCTCGATTTTTTGTCACTCTTTTGATAATTGTTTATCTAATTTATCTTTTGTTTTGAGGAGATGCAAGGAGAAAAATCTTATTTTAAATTGGAAAAAATGCCACTTCATGGTTGAGGAGGGAATAGTGCTCGGCCACCGTATTTCCTTCTAGGGAATTGAGGTCGACCAAGCAAAGATAGAAGTTATTGACAAACTCCCACCACCGACCAATGCGAAGGGCATGATTAGCTTCTTAGGTCATGTTGGGTTCTATCGTCGGTTTATCAAGAATTTTTTTCCAAATTACTAAGTCTCTTTGCAATTTGTTGACTAAAGATACTTGATTTAAGTTTTTTGACGAATGGTTGCATGCTTTGGAAACATTGAAAAAGAAATTAATTCAACACCTATCATTGTATCACCAGATTGGAATTTACCTTTTGAATTAATGTGTGATGCTAGCGATTATGCAATAGGGGCTGTTTTGGGGTAGAGAAAAGATAAAAGTTTTCATGTTATTTATTACGCAAGTCGGACCTTAATAGAAGCTCAACTTAATTATGCTACTACTAAAAAAGAATTGTTAGTGGTTGTGTTTGCCTTTGACAAATTTTGTTCTTATTTAATAGGTTCAAAGGTGTCTACACCGATCACTCAGCTCTTAAATACTTGCTATCAAAGAGGGATGCCAAACCAAGACTGTTAAGATGGATTTTGCTATTACAAGAATTCAATTTGGAAATAAAAGATAAGAAAGGTACCGAGAATGTAGTGGCCGACCACTTAGCTCGTCTTGAGCTTAAAGAGGCGGCTGGCGAGGGGAAATTTCCAATTAATGAGACCTCCCCAGATGAGCAATTAATGGCTATACAAGTCGTTCCATGGTATTCCGACATGGTAAGTTATTTGGTGTCCAGAATTCTACTGGCCAAGATGACATATCAACAAAAGAAGTTCTTCTCCGAGTTGAAATATTATTTTTGGGAGGAACGTTTTCTATACCAACATTGCACACACTAGATAATCAGGAGATGTGTGCCCAAGGAGGAGATGAAGAGCAAACCCAGACACTGCCACTCATTGGAAGCGAGCGGCCACTTTGGTGGAGCAAAAACGGTAGCAAACATTTTACAATGCGGCTTTTATTGGCCGACTATTTTTAAGAAATCTTTTAATTTTGTTAATTTATATGATCATTGTCAAAGGGTTGGCAACATTGCTAGAAAACATGAGATGCCTTTGAACAATATTTTAGTGATTGAATTACTTGATGTTTGAGGTATAGATTTCATGGACCATTTTCCATCCTTATATTCTAATAAATTTATTTTCGTGGTTGTAGATATATCGCCAAATGGGTGGAAGTGGTCACCTTGCCAACCAATGATGCCAGGGTCATAGTGAATTTCCTACGGAAGAACATCTTTTCCTGATTCGGCACTCCGAGGACCAAAATCAGTGATGGTGGGAAGCATTTTTGCAATCACCAATTTGAAGTGCTATAGATTAAGTATGGAGTTATCCATTATGTGGCGACACCATATCATCCTCAAATGAAAGGCCAAGTCAAGGTGTCTAATCAGGCGCTAAAGCGCATACTAGAGAAGACGTGAGTATCTCTCGAACAAATGGGGCAAGAAGGTTAGATGATGCACTATAGGCCTATCGAACACATTCAAAACACCAATCGGGATGTCGCCTTATCGACTCGTTTATGGAAAAGCCTGTCATCTACCCCGAGGAGCTAGAACACAAAGCCTATTGGGCTATGAGGACATTGAACTTTGATTTACAAGCGGTTGGCGAGAAGAGAATACTGCAAATCAACGAGATGGATGAGTTCAACAATGATGCTTATGAGAATGCTCGGACTTACAAAGATGAAACTAAAAGATGGCATGATAAGCATATTATGAGAAGGGAATTCAAAGGCGGGCAGAAATTTTTAATATTTAACTCAAGTCTTCGACTCTTCCCAAGAAAGCTATGCTCTCAGTGGTCGGGACCGTTTGTGGTTACCCATGTCTTTCCCTATGGGGCAGTTGAAGTCTATCACGAGACAAAAGCGACATTTAAAGTAAATGGACAAAGATTAAAATCCTATGTGGATGGAGACTTTAACTCAAAAAAGTGTTCCATCGATCTCGCCAATGATAAATTTGGTTGAGTTTTGAAAAGGTTGTGATGCTTAATTTAAAACCGGGTCAATTAAAGGTATATTCGAATGATTGAATGTTTTAAATAGAAATTTAGCTATGACATGTACTAAGCATGATTTTGATATGCTCTATCATTATCCTAACATGATTATGGAAGGTTAAATTTGTGGTTAGAAGCATGCCATGATAGATTTTAAATCTATCTTGTTCTAATCTTCAAGCATAAATCGGTTTTAAGCATATTGGTGATTAAGGATTTCTTAACTTTGATTAAGTTTTTGGATGAACTTGATTGCTCAAAGATTAGACTTAATAATGTCTCTAAATATTTTATTAATCATTAGTGATTAAATAAAATCTTATATGCATACATTCGTAGGGATCAATAGTTGAAAATACACAAAGGCATCAATTAGGATGCATGTCACAGGTTGGGGCTGATTGGACAAGTTTCACTTTAAATTTTGAAAATCCAAGGGCATAGATGGTTTTAGAATGCCAAAAATATGAAGTCTATGAAATTTGGATAAATTTAGAGTTCGTTTGCAATTAGTTATAATTTAGGGCTTAAATGTCAATTTTTGAAAGGTTAAGGGTATTCTTGTAAATACTTAATTTTCGAAGCCTTTGATTTTGACCCTATCCATAAGAGTATTAATACTAACTTAGTATACACATGATTTACGTAGCTACGGCGCTAATTTCAATTTCTCTAGAAGTTTGTAAGTTGGTTTCTAACTTATACCTTGATAGATTATTTATGAATTATTGGTAAATGTTCATTTTTAGCATAAATTATTATGTTATATGATACATTGAGTGCATACCTACATGACATGTGACATTTTTATCATTTTTGCATATTACATTTAAATGTTATTTTTGCATGAAATTTACTACATACGCACATGTCATGACAAACATTTTCTAAAACATAGCATGAAAATCATTTTGTCACGACCCCAAAGGCCAGGATGGGAAATTATCCTGGTGGAACTCCTCTGTCCACTCTGGAGTGTTTCATAATGGAGTGGTAACCTCTGGGTTAATGAAGAACAGTCAACAGGCTTCAAATGGGTTCTTTTTAAAGAACGCCTGAGCGAAATCAACATGTTATGACACTTAACACTGGTGGGTGTACACATTATGAATTTTATGATGTTATGTTATATTTTTCAATGCATTGAGAATGAGTCTATAGACAACGTAGTTTTAACGATAGTTGTATTACGGTCACCGACAGGTACTCACAGTGTATATGGGAAACTGTAACATTACCACATGTTATGTTATTAATTAAGATAGTAATATAAGTCTATAATAATGAAAGTTTATGATGAAATATTTATGAAGAATTTATGTTTTTTAAAAATTGATGACGAAATTATTTACTGGTTAAAAACCTGTGTCTCCATATGTTTAAAAGATGTTGAGGAATCTGGATGGCAGACATACATACTGATTTTCTACATCTCATGCATTGCATATTTATCATTTTTAATGATTGATTTATCTTTATGCCAGTTAGTTGTTTAATTTACTGAGATTTCGAGTAAATCTCACCATTTTATGGAACCACTATCATTCCACTCGGAATGATAGAAGTTATATCAGGAATCGACTAGGAGAGATGGATGGAGCACTGGATCCGCATGTTTAAGAAGGAGCCAAATTTTGTGAGGAATTTAGATCTAATGCTGATGTTTATAGCCCAAGTCCTTCATGCTTTAAAACGCATGAAGAGAATAATATGACTTTGTATATAAGTCTATGCTACATTAGTATTTTGAACATGATGATTTTCTAATGAAGTTGTGATGTTTTTAGTTATTCTGGCATATCTTACATTTTAACCTTTTATTTTTTGCTGCGATTATTTCATACTGCTAGTTGCATATTAAGATGCATTGCATATTAACTGTAATGATCGGGAGTATGTAACCTTATGTTGCATGTCCCGACGCTTTAAGCCTCGGTTTTATCCTAAGCGGGGATTTGGGGCGTCACACCGCCCCCATGCCCTTAAAAGATTTCTACAGAAGTGTTGTCCAATCTATGAGAACCATCACGCTATCCGTCCTTATGAGTAGTAGCCCCTGCACAACCCCTGTTATGGTCAACTTTCTGGTAGTGAAGACTCCATCATCGTACAACGCCATCATCGAGAGGCCCACCCTCAATAGCTTAAGGGCCGTCACATTGACCTACCACCTTAAAATGAAGTTTTCAACTCCCCAGGGAGTGAGTGAAGTCTAAGAAGACCAGGTCTTAGTAAGAGAATGCTACATCCAGGAGCTAAAACAGAAAGATGGAGGGTCTGCCTCAGATGACATTAACAGAACAGAGTAGGCTAGGCACCATCGAAGAAGCCATGGCAAGCCTTCGTCTACAACTTGCCCTGCTAGTCTTAAGGGGGGAAGGGGCGGTGCATGGCTTTGGAAGGAAAGATGGATGAAGACCTCCCTTGCTCGGGATTCCTTAATTTTGTAACACCTATTCGACTAGCTTGTACTTTCTTTTTATTTAATGAAAATGTAACTTTCCAGGATAATGCAAAACATCTACTCCATGCTTTTTTATTACCAGCAAAGCGCCAGCAAAAAAAAAAGTCCACGGCTAACAAGATTTATGGCAACAAGGTCATCAACAGATTACCTCTCCGCGGGACACCATAGGAAAAGGTAGGCCTAAGGGTTGCCTTATCCCTCCTGTGGTGGACTACGAACGTCAACAGAAGGGTTCAGATCTAGTTACAAACTGCCTGAAATTACCTCTCAGCGAGACACTATAAGGAAAGGTCAGCCTAAAGGTGGCCTTATCCCTCTTGTAGAGGAGAGTGGGATCGACCTCACGGCCTCCCGAATAAATTACCCCGACCTCCGCCTCAACGAAGAGTGGGATCAATATCAGCTTGACCCAACACTTATCTTTTCTTTAATATGTCCACAGCGGGAGTGGGTCCAGTTTCAAACTACTCGAATGACATACCTCCCATGGGACAGAGGGGGGGAATTGGGCCGAAGGCCATTACACCCCTTGCACGATGGAGAGCAAGTTATGCCCCTTGCAACTTGAACAACTTACCCCAGCTCGTATCATGGCAAAGAGTGGTCAGCTATATCGTTCTCCGAACTTACCTCCCTGTAGGATACCACAGGGAAAAGTAGGCCTTAAGGCTGCCTTGTCTCTCCCGCAACGGAACTCGGGTTAGTCATCAGCTACCCGAAATCAAAAACTATAGCTTCCTTATAAGTGTCCACAAGGGGGATCGGGTATAGTAACAAACTGCACAAATAACTTACCTTCCTACGGAATGCAATCCGAAAAGGTAGGCCTAAAATGTTATCTTGTTCCCCCCACAGAGGAGAGCGGGTTTGGCCTTTGCGACAACACAAATTGGGTCCAACACTAGCCTAGCCCAAAATGTTACCTTCCACTGTGATGTCAATGAGTGTGAGTGGATCCAGTAACAGACTACCCGAATGACTTACCTCCCTGCAGGACCCAAAAGGGAAAGGCTAGCCTAAAGGCGGCCTTATCCCTTCAGCAGAGGAAAACGGGTCTTGCCTTCGAGGTAGCCCTAAGAATTTACTCTGACTCCTATCACAGTGGAAGAGAAGACTGTCCCAGTGGCTACCTAAAGAAGTTACCTCCTTGGGGAACCAAAATGGGTGGGCTAACTTGAGGTAGCCTGATCTCTCCTTGATGGAGTACTGGTTTTAGTCCCACGACTGCCCAAAGTAAGAAGGATCTCTAGAAGGGAAGCAAGGTCCCACAAAAGGCCACACAAGCGCCAACAAGCAAGAAGAAGACAATATTAAAGATACGAACAAAAGGCTAAGCGGCGAGCGGGGCCGGAAGGGTTAAACCAGATGCCAGAGGGGTGGGCCAAGAATCTTTGGGCCCAACCACGAGCCATGGCTAGCTAAATAACAGAATGTAATGAGGAAAGCATAGCCGGGCATAGCCATCCAAAACAAGAAGGTACAACACAATTAAAAGCTATGGCTGTGCCTCAAGAATGACTGTCCAAAAAGGATAAGCAATCGTAGCGTGACCGGCCTGCGGGGTGGGTAGGAGCTCTACAAACCCCTTCAACATAACTCCCCAGGCTTGCAATCAAAGCAAAAAGAGGTGACATAAAGAACAAGGTATGTGTACTAGTCAATATATCTATACAAGTCATTGGGCAACGAAGCGCGGATACATATGTGCGCCAAAAAAACCAAGAAGAAGAAGAAAAGTATAATGGAACAAGAAAATCTTTAAATCTCGGCACCAAGAACATCGGTGTCAGGGCAGCAGAAGCAAGATTGGTCGGCTCCACAACTGTCGGTACGGGAACAACCAGACCGAGGAAAGCATCAGGCATCTCTGTCCTTCCTAGGTCACGGTTGGTTTAAAAGGCCGCCTCGCAGGAATATCAGCAAGCACAAGCCTCTGAAGGTAGTTGGCGAAAGATTTCGAATGCAGCTCCGGACTCTCCAGAAGGAATGCCCATATTGATCTGCGGCCCTCGATGACCCCACGTTCCACCCTTCGTCACAAAGTCTCAGGAACCACTTCAGCTGCATTTGTAGGAGGAGGGTGACATCCTGAAGACTTTGATTTAGCTGCTCCAATTGCTCCTCCTCCCCTCGCGCTTAGGATAAGTCGTCCTGAAAACTTTGGTTCAGCCATTCTAATTGCGCTTTCTCCTCCTGTGACTTCTGCTTGTATTTCCTCCGATGGCACTCCAGCTTCCTTGCTCTTTTGCGCTCATCCGACAGTTCCCTTTCCTCCCAACAGTTCCCTCTCCTCCCTTTCGTCGCGAGCATGATCCAAGTTTTTCTAAACAGCTACCTCCTGATCAACCACAATGAAAGTCATAAGCTGGGAAGTACCTTCGCGACAAAAAGGAGAGTCTAAGAAAAGAAAAAAGAAAAAAGAAGAAAAAGAAGGCAGAAAGGAAAACGGTCAAACCTCATGGAAAAAGCTAGACAAACATTTGATGACCCGACCAATGGCTTCCTCTCGACTCCCATCTATGGCCAGTCGGGACAAATAAGGAAGACCTTAGGGGGAACAGGTGGACCCCCGCTCAAACCCCCCAGGTTAAGGTCGATTGTAACTTCTAGAAGAGAATCACCCCTGCTGAATACTCGGCCTGGGTGGAAGGTTCATCGCGTGGACCCTCGTTGGCTATAAAACCTGTAGAACCACCTTTTTCAGGAAACTCAACTTGTACAAGTGGGTAGATGACTAGACTCGGATATTTGTTGGCTAAGATATGCGAAAAAGAACTCCCCCTCTCTGGGGGTGCGGCCTAGACAGAATAATCCGCAGTGGGACCCTTCGAACCCCCCTGGATTGCAATGTCTGGAGGCGACTTACCTCCTGTATGATCCTCTGCCTTCACGCGGTTGCTAGAACTAGTCACCACCCTCTCATCGATGGCTTCAAGAGAATGACTATTGACAACCGACCGAGATGAAGAAGCAGGAGAGATCCATGAAGAAGAATGCTGTCCCTTGTCAGGAGTGGTGGATGCAAAAATACTCTAGAGGAGGATGTTCATCTCAACCTCGACCCCAGACACCTCAACATTGACCACTGGTAAAGGCACCTCGGGAAGATTGCTCGCTAGTTTGTTTGCCAACACCGGTGCTGGAATCACCACAGTAATGGGATGGCTGGCCTCCAAGATAGACAACCCCACAATAAGGGGTTTCGAGCCCCAGGAAGAGGCCTATCCTTGGCCTGGGCACTCTCCTGATGGATTTTCTTCCTCTTGTTCGAAGGAGGAAGGTCCAAAAATGCTTTCGAGATGGAGCAACTTGGGGCCATGCGCCGGCCGGCCTGTCATCAGAAGGAAGGTGTCTCAGAGGAGGTAGAGAGCTCCTTAAGCTCTCCTTAAACATAAGGGTTTCAAAAAATACGTCGTCAAGATTGCTCTGCATCCATTTTTGTACAATCGTGATACGTCGCGCTTCGTAAGGGGTGGATGACGGACCCACAACTGTTTTTTTCAAGATTTTTCCCTCGTCTGTCCCTATTGGAAACGCCTGGCGGTTCACCTAGCCTACCGAAAACTCTCATTCTCAGCTAGATAGGAAGAAGAATTTGGAAGACTAGTCTTTCACTTTGCGGTACCACGACTCCAGGGTGACTAGAGCAGGTACTGCTTTGAAACTGCATACATTCTCCTTTTGTCGTAACACCCTGTGGGTAAGAAGAAATTCATGACTAATAAGGTCCGTGTCATCCAGGAAGGATTCCAACAAAACCCGCCACCAGATAATGCTACAACACATCAACAACCTCCAAGCATTGGGGTGCAGTTGGGAAAGGGCCAGACCAAGGCAGTCTAAAAGATCACGAACAGGGTAAGGGAATGGCAATCTCAAGCTACATGCTAACATGGAAGGGTATAGGGCTACCTTAGTAGAATGCTTTGCATTGATGACGCCCTCATCAGGGCCAGGAACTTTAAAGGAAGCAGACTTCGATACTCAGTAGGTGAAAGCTAAGGAGGCCAGCATCGATTTGGTAATAGTCGAGTGCTAGTTGTTGCCCAAAAACAATGGTACGGTATTAGCGGAGCCCCTACCAGAAACATTGGGTTGAACAGACTTTTCGGAGGCCATCACTGCTAGGGCACGAAGTAGCAAAGAAAATTGGTCGGAGAGAAGAAAAATCGAGAGAACTAAAACAGCAGAACAATCACAATGATGTAGGCAAAAACCTACGTCTCTCTCCCACGTTATATAAGAAGGGGGTGACAGTTAGATTCTCACACACCATGGCAACAGGGATACTCACCCTTTTGGATTCTAAGGATGTGGTTCACGAAGCGATGCAAACACGAGAAGTCGCTTGACACCCTTTCATTAATGAACTTGAAAGGATGTCATGAAAAGGTGAGCCAATCAAGGAAGGAATGTCATCAGAAACGCCAATCAGCAAAAACCTCTCGGACCTTAGACCAACATAATATGGTTTCCAGCCTCAGCAGTAAGGCAGGATTGGATCATGAAAATTTCTAACTGTACTCGTCTGATGAGAATTTGTAGGGTAACTGTAAGGGAATTTTCTCCCACTAGGCCCAAGAGACCTATGAATGGAAAGGAGGCAAGATCAAAAGCTCGCCCTAGAGTATAAAGCCCCTAACCAAGCCCACAGGAAAGCTCCTCTGAACACGACCTGCAAGAGGGATGGTGAGGCATGCTATACAGGGAGCCATTGATCTACTGATAGAGAAGGCATGAACGGACCAGAGGGGAGACAGATTGTGAAAAGGAGGTTGGATAACCATGTCGCATTAATGACTCCACCAACCAGACAACACGCCACATTAATGAAGCCGTCACATAGTCACGCTGCATTTAGAAACTCTGTCACAAGGAACAATATAGGGGACAACATGGACTTCATGGGCGCAGGCACTATCTGCTCCTTAGACCTGTAGGATAAATAGTAGATCTCAGGTACGAGAATGTCCTTTTGATCCCTAGACTCCCTGATTTATATGCTACCTTTTAAGGATATTTACTAATTTTGGTATCAAAGGTTACCCCGCCCCTAGGCTGCCCTCTCAAAGCCGCAATCTTTTTTACCTTTTGCAGGGCTCATTTTCGAAAACTTGAATTGTCGGAACTTTGTCCAAAGGTATGCAAAACACGACGTTAACACACACAATGTCCTTTTAGCTTAGTAATTCCATCAAACAGCCAATGGGCACAGAAAACATTCTCAAACATTCATGCAAAAATTAACACAAAACAACTTCTAGATAAATAATTACACTCAACACTAGTTAACAATCACTCCTAACCAACCAAGATCAGTGTAAATATATACAAGAAATACTAGCTTACATTGTCATTGTCTTGGATGGAACCATAAAGTTGGATTTCGCCGGAAGCTTACCATGATGTGGCTGCAGATCAAGAATCAGGTGTACAAACGCATGAGAGAGAGGATCCTAGATTATGGTGCAGATGTGGTTTCTCTTTGATGTTGCCCTGGTAAAGTTGGATTTTGCAGGAAGCTTACCATGATGTGGTTTCTCTTCGACGTTATCTTGGATTCTAATGTAGATTTTTGTGTACGAACGCAAGAGAGAGAGAGGATCACGGGACACCCAGAGAGAAGATGAAATGGGGATGGGAGAGAGGAAGAAAGAGGAGCTCAGGAGGGAAGTTAGAAAATTTTAGAGGGGAGGGAAGAGAGAGACGACCCTCAGGAGATCGATTTTTATCAGGGGAACAACGATAGAGAAGATGAAATTGGGACGGGAGAAAGGGGAGGGATTGTGGGCTTTGGGAGGAGGGAGAAGGGTGTTTTCGAATTTGAGAGGGGAGGGATTGATGGCTTCGGGGAGGGAGGCTGAGGTAAGAACCGGTTCATTGTTAATGAACCCGGTCTGATGCGTGAGGTGCAGAGTGTGTTACCTAGACCGGCTGATCTATAAAATGTTTCTACTGGAAAATCTTTTAAAATAAATCTAGGCATCCGCCCCTGTGTGGCATCAACAGGGCGCACACGTGACATGGCAATTATTGCCACTTGACCCCATCACACGGGCCCTCTCTCATTCGAAATTCATCTAAAATTTTTTCCAACAGGCGCTTTCCTTTCATCTGTTCACCCGAAGCACTTTCAATTCGTCTTCAACCTCCTTTCCATGCTAAACCCAGGTTTCTTCGTTTGTTCCCCACTTCGAAGGCTTCGTCTTCAACCTACACCCCGACCCCAAGCACTTTCGACCTCAGCCCAACGGAAGACGAAGTTTCCAAGCAAAGAAACTTCCAGTCCGAACCCCCGACCCCAAGCACGTCGTCTGTGTGATTTCTTAGTTTGTTGTGATTTTTTTCTGTGATTTATTGGTTTTATATGAATTCCCTTCCTCTATGAGTGTGATTCCTTTCCTACTGATTTATTGGTTTTACATATTGAATGTCTCTGTGACTAAGACGAATTGGTTGTACATTTTCAAGGTCTCTATAATTATTTCACAGATTTTGAAACCCTAACTTCAGCTTGGCCAGTCCTCACTACGCAGATTTCGAATTTCCCCAAAGTATGCTAATTTATTGACCTCTTTTATTCAATTTGATTATGGAAACGTCTTGATGAAGGCTATCAAAGTCTCTGCTTCCCTCTCTCGCACACTCTGATACTCTCTGGACTTCTGTGTGTTTACTCCTCTGTTTTTATCTCAAGGGTTTAGATCAACTACAAGCTGTTTTGCTTTTCGTGCTGTGAAAATTATTTGGGTTTTCTTTATTTCCAATTATTGGTTGAGGACTAGAATAATTTCCTTATTCACATTCTCCACTACCAATCTCGCCACCTACGGTTTCTTGGAGAGTTTCTTCTCAAGCCTCTATTTCCATCTTTTTACTCAAAAAAAAAAAAAAAAAACTATTTCCATCTTTTCTTTTGTTAAATTATTTCTGGTATGCAAGCTATGATGTACTAGGGTATGCTATAACAAAAGGTTCAAAAAGTTTGTGTTGCTCATGACGACAGAGTGCAAGCTATGATGTAGACCAGCTCTTTGTGTTTTCTCTGCTTATTGCTCTTTGTTATCCTCCAAAATACTGAGTGCAAAATTGTGCAAAATCTCCCTTCCTAAACTCAAAGTAGTTTGAATAGTGATACAACTTTTGTATATATTTTAATATGAAGATAATGTTTGTTGAAATCATGAACGATAAATAATCCTACATTTAATTACCTAGAATGATTACAATGGACAACACTCATGTTATGTAGAACTCCTTTAAGCTATACATACATTTTATATTCATATCTGTATGCGTGTGTCCAAGTGTACATATTCCATGCATTAACAATGAATAATCCTGTTAACTGCATATAATGATTGCAATTAGGCCACACTGCATTTAATTACATTGCAGAAGGATAAGATAAATGCAGAAAATCCTATTTATAATTATACTCTTTTAAGTGCAACACCTATATAATTTACGCATATAAAAAAAAAGCCCAAATCAAGGTTGATGTGGAAGGCATATATAGTGTTAGGCAGGTATTAGAGGAGTGAGAAATAACATGACCCGATATTAGCATGCTTACCTTTGTAAAATGAAATTTGTCTTTACCAATATGCTAGCTAGATTTGAATTGGCGACAGTGAAAAGGCAAGTGGATTGAAAGATACTACTACTCTCTCTCTATATATATTCAATTACTATTGATACATGCAGTTGAGAATTTTTTTTGGCTATTAGAGTTTGATGATCGGGGCAAATTTTTTTCAGAGAATGATGCTAGGGAGTTTGCAGAGTTTCTTTGCCCCTTCTCAATTTTGCAACAGAGAAGCAACCAACTGCTCAGTAGTGTCTGCAACACCCATGACTCAATCTCAGGATCTCAACAGAGGATGAGATGAAAAATGAAGCAAATATGGGAAACGTGACTGTTGGCTTAGTTCAGATAAATGGTATGTAAATAGCACGTTGTATGGAGTAGATGGAAATTTTTGAATGCACCAACTGTAATGGTACTTCTCAAGTTGTGACCTTTGTAACGACCTTTCAATGAAAAGTTCTGTAATGAAAACAGCTAGCTCTAGACTAGTTTCCGTACTTTTCAATGAAATTTGTATAGTCAATTTTGATAACTTTACGTTTATTGTATATTGGATCTATGCTTGCAAAATTGCACAGAAATTAGGACTGAAGAACGATGCCTAAATGGTGTCCACATGAAGGCTCAAGCTGTATTTTCATCTTTCATTCACTCAAAATATATGCATATATAAGAAATGAAAGAGAACGTAAAGATGACTACAATTTCAAGGACAAATTGAAAAGCAAATAATTTCATTGAAGTGAAATATACATTGTAATAACAGCTTAATAACACTGTAATAACTCTTCAAATTCTTAATCATAATATAACATTGTTTAATAAGTCAGCCATAACAATATACAAGAAAACCCCACAAATATTTCTCTTAGAATGGACTTTTTCTTCAACGTCAGGAGCGAGGAATGTGGGCATTTTATTTAACTCCTCCAAAATGTCAACCTTCAGAGATCCCAACTTCCACCACAAAATCACTATCAAATGAGTTTTATACTCCAACAAGAGGATGGAGTCTTGGATAACACGAAGAGGAGCACCTTCACCAAGTTGAAGGGGCAAGTATTGCGTTCAGATTAGTTTTTCTGAACAACATTGATATATTTTTTTTTCTTTACTTTATCTGCAACTGAAACCTGAAAACACATTCAAATAGAAAATGAAATTAGCCGTTTGCATTCTCTGAATGTGAATACTACAATAAACCATATTACCAGTGCAAAGAATTTACTAGATCTACCATAATGAATCATACAGGAAAAAGTAAAATCTTAACTATTTGGGAATGAAAAATTATAAAAGAAAGTCATGCTAAAGACATTGCTTTTCTGCAAAAATAAGTTTGTTCTTCATGTGCAACCAACAGGGCTCCAAGACTGAGCTGAGTTGTCTAATATCCCAATTGACACCATCAACTCAATACCAGAATACCCCAAAAAGAAAAAGAAGAAAACAAGAGACATAATTTTCACATAATGTACCAATAAGAAGTAAAGCTCTCTAAGTACTGCATGTCAAATAGAAGAAGTAATAGTCTCGTAAGGGACCTTTAACATAATACCATGTCCATCATCAATTTCTAAGATACTCTGGAACTTTTATCTCAAAAGTTGCTGCACTTCTGATCATCTAGTTATTTTCAACAATAAATAAAGGAAATATCTCTCTAACTCTTAATATAAACATATATCTTTATATAAATTATATATATATAAAATACATATAATTTATATATATATATGTTTACCAACTGACATTTCAATAATGTACATAATTGAAAATAGACATTTCAATAACCACATAGCACCTTATTCTGAAAAAACCAATTGACACGAAAAGACTCAATGAACTCACCTTTCCTTTGAACTTGCATTATCAGAGTGATGTAGGATTCCTTTCTTAATAAGTATTGGGTTGATACACATCCTAGAAGGCATGACAAACGTTCTGCAACAAGAAAGAGAAGTCAAAGACTAGATAATGACATAAAGAATTGTACATCAGAAAATCGAAATGTTGAGTTCGTAATGATTTCCAGAGGAAATGAATCTGTTCGAGCATTCCATATCATTGCAAATACAGAGTTAGAGACAACTTTAAAAAAACTTGTATAACAACTTGGATAATATACAATGCCATTTATGGAACCCTCAACACTATCAAATTCCAAGAACAATAATCTCGGACTGACCATGTTCTAACAAACGATATAGACCCAAAGTTTGGAAAACCAGGAAGGGCCAACTCTGCAATCACATGAAATTCAATTAGGGTGGATTAGATAATTGATCTACCAAATAAAATCGACTCAGTTCAAATCCTATTATGAACAAATCAAACCAATACGAATCACAAAGACTCACAAGACTTTATCATCTCTTTGGATTCCGAAACACGATTTCCCTTAATTTAACCGAAAACCCTAATGCTGAATGAAAAACTTAGCGAAAATTATGCTTTTCCTGAATCCCAATAATGCCTGTTAATTGTATCTTTTCCAACATCTGTCTCAGCAACCAAATATCTTCATTTTCATAAACTCCAAAGCCAACAACAAACACAAATCAAAGACAAATCCAAGTAACCAGGACTCGTGTATATATATACCTCTGGAGCACTGTGCATTACGCGTACCATATGAGAATGGTTTGTGAGTGAGCCTAATGTGAACCTAGTGCACTCATAGCTCCAATACAAAAACTCCCCGATCCACCATTTTTGAACCAAAACTCTCTCAAAAGGAAAAGCCATCAACCCATCAACCCGGTGCGCTCATAGCTCCGATATTGACAGCAAGGACATAATGCCCAGACAAAATTATACCTTGTGAGATCGCAGCAGGTTTCGAGAGCCGTCGGTGGGTGTCCCTCGGCCGAGGGATGGCCGATTTGGGGTGGCGATGGGCAGGCGACGCGACGCGGGTGCTGGGGCGACGCGGGATGTGTAAATTCGAGGGGCGATAGAGGAGGAACGAAGGGCGGCACAAGACAGAGAGATGGGCGGCGAAGGTGGCGCTGGACCGAGTGATGGCCGTCGTAGGGTGGCACTGGGCAGGAGGGGCAGGTGCTGGGCGACGCAGGATGTGGGATTTTGAATTGGGATTTGTTTTGGGTAAGACGAGAGTTTAGGGGAAGGAAGGAAAAAAAAATAGTGACAGTTCAGGCGTGTTACGGATGAGCCGTGAACAGGAGTTGATCTGTATCACTTCTCAATGTTTTAAGAGTAATGATACGGATCAGCTACTGTTCACAGTTGATCTGTATCACACCTAACGTGTCAGTGCGTTGTTTTTTTTTTTAAATGCAAAACACGCTAGACCATCTATTCCTGTCTCTCTCATCTGCAGATGATTCTCTCTCTTAGCTGGGTCTCTCTCTCTCTCATTGTCGAGTCTCTCTCACTCATCTCGTCTCTCTCTCATTGTCGAGCTCTCTCTCTCATCAAGGCACTCTCTCTCATCGAGGCTCTCTTGCTCGCTCAATTGCTCTCTCTCTCATCACCGCGTTTCTCTCTCATCATCGGGCTCTTTCTCTCCTCGACGCTTGCAGCGCCACGTACTAGTTCTCGCCAAGCAACCCATTCGGCCTCTCTCCGCCACTGTCTGTCACCTAGCAGTAGCACCGACCACCTCACCAGCTCCCCCTCAGACCGGCGACCCTCTAGCCACCTTCGAGCCTCCACGCGCAGCCACCTCTCCACTCCCGAAATGGGTCTCACATGGATTTAGTGAAGAAATGCCGCCGCCGCCCACCATAAGCCAGCCCAGCCACCACCATCGAGCCCCACGTCCTCCCAGCAACCCGTCCTACCTTTCCATCGCAGCTCAGATAAGCCCAATCAGAAATGGGTCTCCCCCTCTCTCAGCAACCACACCACCACCAAGCCCCTGTTGGATTTTGAATTGGGGGCTTCGTGGGACTTGCAATTTCTCAATCTGTTTAGGGATAAAATTATCAATTTAGTTAGCCACATAATGTGTGTGCCGGTTGCTGCGTGAACAGGGGCGGATGTTAATATTAAGTCATGTTTTAAATCCCCTTGATTGCCCAAATCCGATTTGAAGGCAATCTCGGAAAGATTAAAAAATAAAATAAAAATAAAAATAAAATTAACCTTGTTTGTTTTCATGACTGAAACTCAAAACTTTAAAAACCTCCTATCTCATCATTATAATTTTATCAAATTCCTATACAAAATAAAATAAATAATTTAACTTTTTTAAATTTTAAAATAAATATAATATTAAAAAATATATTCTAACAATACTTTATTCAATTTTTTAATTTTAATCTCAACACATCTTGTCACATTTTTCATTTTCAAAAATAAACGAGACAATGAATATGAAATAGAAATCAGAGCACGCACTGCAAAAAATGAAGTAAAGCCCTAACATAATTTATACATGACTGTCTCGTTCTCCAGCAGCTCAATTCTGCGCCTGCAGTAGCGGATGCTCTCACCCAGAACCGGTCGACGAAATCCCCAACCAAACGTGATGGAGTCGAGCATCCTAGAATCAATCGGCGTCGAGATCATCGGTGTCATGTCCCCCGTCTCAATCTGCATGTTCTTGGTGGTCCTCCTCGTCTACTCTCTCTCCCCTTCCAATCCCTTCTCCTCTCTCTCTTCCTCTACTTCCATCCGCACCGCCGCCAACCTCGTCTACCTCGAGAGCCCTTCCGACTCTGCCGGACAGAAGCTGGAAGGCGCTCTCTTAAACGCCTTGGTCTTCGTCATCCTCATCGCCATCATCACCTTCCTCCTCGTCGTCCTCTACTACTATAACTTTACCAATTTCTTAAAGAACTACATGCGTTTCTCCGCCTTTTTCGTGCTCGCTACCATGGGTGGCTCCATCTTCCTCTCCATAATTCAGCATTTCTCCATACCCGTCGACTCTATCACTTGCTTCTTGCTGCTTTTCAATTTTACGGTCGTGGGTGTGCTGTCCATGTTCTCCGGTGGGGTACCCATATTCTTGAGGCAAGCGTATATGGTCTCGTTGGGAATAATTGTGGCAACATGGTTCACGAAATTGCCCGAATGGACGACTTGGGTTTTGCTGGTGGCTTTGGCTCTATATGATTTGGCAGCTGTCTTGGCCCCTGGAGGGCCGCTGAAACTGCTGGTGGAATTGGCATCGAGTAGGGATGAGGAATTACCGGCTCTGATCTATGAGGCTCGGCCGACCGTATCACGGAATACAGGAAATAGGGGTTCTAGTTTAGGGCTTTTTGTTGGTGGGGTTTCGGATTCGGGGTCGGTTGAGCTACAGGCGGTTGAGCGTGACAACGGAAATATAAATGTGGTCGACAATCGCAGTAATTCTGAGTATACCTCTGTTGAGGTTGGGAGTTTTCCAAATGAGGATAGTGACAGCGGCAGAGAACAAGGGGAGAGTTCCCCGTTGGTAGGTCATTCGCGGGAGAGGCATTCGTCGAGCAGTGGATCTTCAGAGTATTCAACTGTGGTTGTTGCTTCTGATCGAGCTCGGGATCCAGAGTCCGAGATTGTTGATGAGGAGATGTCTCCACTGGTTGAGATGATGGGGGTGGAGAACAACAGAGAGTGGACTAGGAGGGATAATGCAGAGGTGACGAGTAGAGGTATTAAACTTGGCCTTGGAGACTTTGTTTTCTATAGTGTTCTTGTGGGCAGAGCTGCAATGTATGATCTTATGACAGTATATGCTTGTTACCTTGCAATTATTTCGGGACTTGGCTGCACTCTTATTTTGTTGTCGCTGTGCCATCGAGCTCTTCCTGCCTTGCCAATTTCGATTACATTGGGTGTTGTTTTTTACTTCTTGACTCGGTTATTATTGGAACCTTTTGTGGTTGGGACTGCGACAAATTTGATGATGTTTTGATTCTCAATTTTTGAGAGATCAATTGGATGTTAGAGGAAATACTGATGTTTTCATAAGCATGAGATTTGTATACAAGGTGAAAGGTACAACTTCCTGAATTTTTTCCCATTTGTGATTAGTAACTTTATCATGATCCAATCTCTGGACTTAATAATGCAGCAACTTTTAAGACCTGATAGTGATGAACTGAAATGTAAATTGACTGGGTTTAAGAGTTGGTCTTCATAAATATTAGAGCATTCAGTCATACTGTTGTCAATGATAGATGTCATTTAGCTTTTATTCCGACTGATAGGTCTGGAAACCTAAGCTGTGACAACACATTTACGCATAGAATAGATATGTATACTTGATTTTACCTGAGTCCTTGAATCCTATTAAAATGCATACTTCTTAGAGATTAGTATATAAGGATTGATAGGTAATGCCATGCTATGTTGTTTTAGTATAAAAATATTCACTGACGAGAGTAAAGCAAATTTTGACATTTTTGTCTTTTGTTGTTTGTTTATTTAAACTTTGCGGCTGGTTTTTTAATTTTCTTTTTTTGTTGATAAGTAAAGCAATGATTTTATTTTTGATAGGTGGACAAATCAAAGGTAAGAATCTGAAACAATTAAGGAACGCGCCAGGTAGGGGTTGAAGCTATGAATTTTTACTTAGGAAGCAGACGCTCTATCCATTGAGCTACAGGTGCACCTTAGTAAAGTAAATATTTTCTTAAGACCAAAAAAGGAACAAGAGTTAGGAAGTCTAGAGAAGTATAATGAGAAAAAGCTTCAGAGTTTTGGGACACTGCCCATTGAAAGAGTGCATTAAGGAAAAATGACTGGAGCCCCACCATCAAATTTTCACGGTCTTCAGCGCTGCACACATTTCCCTCTCTCCAAATGCTCCATAATAAGCAAGAAGGGGTCATCTTCCATCAAATTTTCCACAAAACTCCACAATAGACACGAAATATTTTCTATCTTAATAACAACTTATTAAAAAAGAGACTTAACCCCTAGGGCCAATGTACATACTTGGAACACTAACCACCTTCCAAGTTTTCATACTTCTTGGAATGCCCTCCATAGACTCTCCCTCTCTCTCTCTCTCTCTCTCTCTCTCTCGGGCAAACCACCAAACCCACTTCTTAAAATTACTGGGTTATTGCATTATTCCTTGAGAAATGATAGTTGCAGTCATGAGTATGCAAGCGTCATGCAATCACTTTGAAAAAAATAAATTTTTTAATAGTAGACCCCACTTTTTTTCAAAGCGACGGTACGATGCTTGCACACTCCACGACTGTATATAGCATTACTCTTATTCCTTAGATTTTTGTTCTCGTATTGTACTTGTTGGTCCCTTGGGTTTTATTTTCTATTGTGATCTAAGTTATTTCTTGACAATAGTAGAGGGAAAGAAGGGGGGGGGGTGTCTAAAAAACTTATAGCATTGAAGATGTAGGCCGGATGTATACATGTATCGATGGTGCCATTAGGGCTGGCTTTAGATAACACTATTAACCATCTTTATTTGACAGGATTCAGTGAACAATTGCAAGAACTCTATATTCCAGATTCTAGGGTTTGAAGCACATAAAGTAAAACCCTAAGGAAACCGCCGCCGCCCTTGCCGATGAGTAACCTCTCACCGACGTCACAGATAAAGCCGATTGGCTTCAGCGACTTCATTGAGGGCCATCTGGCGTCGGTCCTAAGGAGAGAGAAAACACAATGAAGCGTGAAAACTCTAAGGAACCAGATTTGCCACCATCCACCCTTGCCGGCGAGAGACACCACACTGTCGGCACAGATAAAGCTGACGGACCTCGCCGACTCCACTGAGGGCCGTCCAGCATCGGTCCAACCTCTGACGTCCTAGATCTCACTGTTTTGTTTCTCAGAGTACTTTGGCGATCCTTCCGAAGGCTTCGTTGGTCGTGCCGTCGACTCAGAAGGCTTCGGCGAGTACTCCAGCATCTCCTGTGAGCACGATTTGCAGCTGGAGTCCAAGACAACTCTGCTACTTGCAGTGAGCACAAATTGGAGTCCAGCCATCTCTGCAGTGCTTGCAGCTCCCAACGGACTTCTGATCTGGTTTTTGAGATGACGAATGATTGTTGAAGAAGGGGAGTGGGTCTGTAAGGGTTGTTCTATGGAGTTGGTCATAGAATTTAAATCCTTTACATTGGTGAAGGATGGGAGCATGTTGGCCATTACTGAAAGGAGTCGAAGGGTGATATCTAAGTTGGTTTTGGGCTCTACAACAGTACAATGGCTGGCCAAGGCCATGGAAGAGTGCACTAAGGATAAGAAACAAGATTTTTTCTCCACTGTCCGGGAAGGTCGATGCAGTTTTGCGGTGCATTGTTGCTCGAATGCTCGAGGACGTTATATGGCGGTGGAGGAGTATGGTGGTGGGGGGAGGAGGAATTTTATTTTCATTCCTGAAGAGGGGGGCAGTGGCTGGAAAAAGATGGGGGAGGTGCTGCATCATTTTTCCTTCGGCAAGAGAGGGAGTGAAGGTTTGGAAGGACAAGGTGCTAGAGGTGGTGTGACAGGGAGGGAGAACTTGGAGAATGACCCAAGTACATCCTCAGTGGCGAGGCGATCCTATGCGGCAGCTCTAAAGACGGGTCATGCTTCGGGGGTTCAGAGTGTGGGGGGCCGCAAATCATGCCTCAAGACCAGCTTGTTGAGATGCACAATTCTTTGAAGGAGATGGAAACCCAACATGTCGAGTTGAAGGCAGCGATAACTTTCTTGTCTATGAAAATAGACCGGCTTTCAGCAGTAGGGTGGTAAGAAACATGATAGGCCCAAATCCTTTAAACTTAGAAAAAGGAAAACGGAAGATTGGATTCGGCCCTATCCCTATAACCAGATCTAGGAGAGTATGGCGAGTCAAAAGGAAATCTGGGTTGTTTGAAGCGGGGTCTACATCGGGTATTGGTGTAGAGACATCAATAATGGAATGTCATTCGCCTCGTGTAACACAGGATAGACCGATAGTTGGTTTTACACCCTTGGTCCTGGAAGAAACTATGGTTCCCTAGTTAGAGTTGAAGGAAAAGGGTGTATTGTCGAGGTCTGAAGGAGATGTAGGATCCACTATCACCCCAGAGGTGAAGGGACTTGCTGTCACCCCAGAATCTCCAATGGGGACCCCGATACCATTGGAGAGAACCAATGGAGTTACTGGAGAACCAATGGATTTGACGTTGGTGCCTTATGTAGAGGAATGTCTAGAGTCGGGAGTGCAGTTAGATACAGTGGCATCCTTTGTCTCTCTTCTTCCAATAGCGGATTGGATTTTGTCTAAAGTTAACGAGATTCAGCAGTTTGTGGGAATTTCACACGGAAGATGTAAAGACCAATTTAAAGAACTAATTACTGCGATCGAGGCATGCTGCATGCTTGAAACCAAATCAAGTTTCAAGAAAAGCAGGGAGTTACAACGTCTTGTTTTGGCAATCAACTATGACGCTAAGGGTGATAGCTCAACTAGAGGGAAGTCTAAAGGGAGGACATTGTGCAGACGGGGGGAATCAAGGTGTTAGGGTTGGCGTTCGAGTAGAGTTTTAGTTCTACGGGAAGATAGGGGTTGGGGTCGGGTTTGATGTATTTTGGGTGGTTTTTTTATGGGCTTTTTGGGTCATTAAGGGCTTGTTGGGTCATTTGGGCAAGGTATTTTCTTGTATACATTCAGTGTACTTGGTTTATTCTTTTGATATACACAATATTTTAACTTATAAAAAAAAAAAGGATTTGAAGCACGTGCTTTTTCAAAATTGTTGACATTTGCACTTTATGTACAATTGAATATCTAAAATAGCTTGGCTGGAGTGCTAACTTAAATATGGATTGCATTGAAGATGCATGTATGACTGTTATAGGCTTCAACTAACTATTACAAGGAATGTTTTAGGACTTTGGCTTTTGTCATATTAGTACCATGAAGAATATCTTTTGGTCAACCATTAGTTATATAATCTTTTATTGCTTACATCACTTCAATTTTATTAGATTCTTTGGTTAGCAGTATTTTCATTGCATTCATCCTTTAATTGTATCTTACACGTAGAAAAGGCTTTTATATGTCTGCTAATCTTCACATACATTAGCATCCTAATCTTTTATCCTTTTCGTAGTGATGCAACAAGCAATAATCTCCCAGAAGAGAACATTTAGAAGCCAAAATAATTTGAAATTGACTATGTTTGATGTGGAGCCTAGTTCTACTTAGGTTGGGTTTAGGTAGTAAGGTATTCTAAGGTATTTTGTGAATAATAGTGAAAAAGTAATTATAGAATATTGAATTGTAGTGAATAATAGTGAAAAGTAATAATAAAATAATGAATAGCAGTGAGATATTCTCAAAATACTTGAGAATGCCTCATTACCCAAACTAGGCCAGTATCTTAACCTTTTCAGGGTTAGCCTTTCTTTTCATATTTATTCGTATTAAGATGCCTCACTTTTAATTCAGTTGTTATTAAGATAGGGAAGATTTCATGTCTATTGGAGTCCACGGCTAAAATGCTGGATCATACATTAAACAGCACCGGGAATGTGTCCATAAATGATAAAACCTCACACATAACTGAAAGTCATAGTTAGTATAAAATTATGTATAAAAAACTAAACCAAAATCTTCAGTGAAGTCATGACATCATAAATCAAGGCTGACACAACGCATTCAACACTTATTAAAGCTTGGCTAAATTTGGCCTCTTTGATTGGTTTTGACCTGTGGATTCATCATCATCATCAACTAGAACATTTAAGCTATAAGAACAAAAATGATTCAAATACTCAGTAAGCAGGAAAACTTACTCTGATTTTGGTTTAGGGGCCATACAGAAAGTTGCAGCCACTAGGAATTGAAGGATGTTGATGTTAGGCTGTGAAAGAGGTGCATCATAAGGGTAATCTTTGAATTTTTGATGAAATGTGTTGAAAGTCAAGAGTTTTGCTCACCTATGACTATATTAGAATTGGAAAAAATATTGTTAGAATATTATTTTTTAATATTATTATTATTATTTTGAGATTTGAAAAAGTTGAATTGTTTATTATATTTTGTGTGAAAATTTGAGAAAATTGTAATGATGGGATGAGATGAGGTGAGGTGAGATGGTTTCTATATCCAAACGAGCCCTTAATCTTTCCTAGAGCTTCTTATTGCTGCTTTTTAAATAAGGGAAGATCCTAGGCTAAATAGGAAACTGCACAGGCTTTAATGTGGACCATCCCAAATTCTAACCTAAAATCAGCCAAGTTTAGGCACTTTGTATGGATGAACACGGAAGAAGATTTGAAGGACTATAAGGCTCCCTAAAATCTACTTTCTTTGCATGTACAGCCTCCTAAGGGAAGATCCTCATAATTGCTTTCTTGGCTTAAAATCCTCAAGAACTCCTAGGCTTGCCCCCTGGCCGGCTTGCCCCCTGGCCAGCAGCCTATAATGAAGATTGGATCAAGGATCAACCCACATATTGGACTCAACCAATTGTGCAAGAAGTTAAGGGCCTGTGGGCATAAACTATTTTGGGGCTCAGGTTTTACAAAGCGAAAGAAAAAGATTTAAGGGATGTAGTAAAATGTTTTAAGGACCCAGCTCTAATACCATATAGAGTTTAGGGATCTATAAAGAATTTGAAAATGGTCTGTGGATCAAAAGTCAAATCCTACTTACCTAGCATGTAGTATATATCATACTTAATGTTGCATTTGACAATTATACTCTTGTGGGTTGTACTTCATACAATTATACCCTTTTAACAATTCTAAGCACACTGAATTTGCTACAAGGTAGCATATGATTATGTAGGGATCCATGAGTTTAGTAATTGTAATTCCTCTTTGTTTTGAATTGAATAAACTAAATAGATCTGCAACAGCAAGTACATAATACATAACTATCTTCTGATATTATTGCACCAAGAATGAATATTGGTGTTTGGTGCTGTTGTTGGTAGAAGTGTACCGTGTCTGTCTTATGCTCTACGCTAATCATTGATGCTGATGATTATCTGTTTTCATGACTGACTTCTTAACCCCGACCAGAGGGAAAATATATACATGATGTAAACCACTTCCGGGAATTCTGGATGGTTGTGAGGGTCATTACTTGGTGCATGACTTCAATGGCATGACATGTAGGCTGGATTTGTATCTTGCCACTTGTTGTGGACCAGGTATTCAGACAGTGCCCAAAAAATGAACGGAAGAAGAGATTACTGCTGGCCGAGTTTCAGGGTGGCCTCTCCTGGCTAGAATTTTTCTAACAAGAATTTGTGATATATATAGATAGATGGATGGAACTGGTGAGACACTGAAGTATTTTTGGAGGGGGAGGGGTCTTTTTGAGTGCTTTTATTTGTGTTACTTTGGACGGTTGAAATTTTATTTTTTAAAGGATTAGAATTTGATTTTGACTAGGTTTCGTTTGTATGGAAGTGTACTTGAGGATGGTAATCAATCTATTGTCTAGCTTTGATAAATTTTTAAGAAAGGAATTTTTTTTTTTCCCCTTTTTCTTAGCTGCTTAGCACCGGCCCTTCGGCTAGGGTCTCCTTTGCTGATTAGACAATAAGCTTGTATGTGTGGCTCCATGGATTATGGCGGTGAGATTTGCAAGTTCAGGGTAGTATACTAGATTATGACAAAAGTGAAGAAAAGTGGAGTTGAGTTGATTTTGAGGGAAAAAAAAATGCCAAAAGTGAGACTTAAGTTAGAATAAAAAATAGTGTCTAGTATGGACTTGTACTATAATTGTTTAGACGTATAAGAGAAATTTGACACAAGATTTAAATGCTACAAGTTGTTTTAGCCTGTGTCTCTAGTAATCCATCCGGACACATAATGTCCATTCAGACGCTCACAATGGAAAATTAGGCAGAGTCCAAACAAAGCTATGTTTGAACCTTGTTTGAACCGGCTAACGCAAGAATGAACAAAAACCCTGTTTTGAGAAGAAAAAGACCCATAGATACCTAGAGTAATGTTTAGAGAGACTATTAAAGTAAGGTTTGTACAGTTGTATTGATTTTGTGTTTTGTTATGAAATTTATAAAAATTGTATTAATTCTTGTGTTTAAAAGGAAATTATTTAAACACTGCACCTATAAAAAAAAAAAAAAAATCTTGTGTTTAAATAATAATTATGTAATGATTAGATGAAAATTTTAAAAATTTAAAATTAAGAAGTGTTTTGTGTTTGAATAATATTTGGAGAATGAAGTTATGATAATTTTGAGAATTTCAAAAATTCTCATGTTTTGCCAAACATCCCCTAGTTTCGACATGTTGAGAAAGAGAGGTGATATGTAAACGCCAAGGGTCGGATCTATTTATAGGCCAAGTTTATTCTATGTAACGATTCTTGTTGTGTCAAAATGTGCTTTTTTCTTTTTTTCTTTTTTTCTTTTTCTTTTTTTAAGTAAGAATAATTTTATGGGAAATGCTTGTATGTCCACTCCATTTGACTGTTGGTCAAATTTAATTTAATTTAATTTAATTTTATTTTGTACTTAGTGATTAAGGAAGCGATTTTAAATATATTGGTGTTTTTTTTTTTAAATATTTAAATATATTAAAAAATGTGAAAAAAAAGGAAAAAAAAAAAATTGGGCGGTATGGCCAGCTGTAAACGCTGGACAACATAATAGCCCCACTCTAGTTTTATTGATACGAATGAAATATAGATAGCCCGTGTACACATGAAGTATACAAAAGAATACTTAAATACATTCTAAGATCAAGAGACTAAAGACAATAAGTCATGCACATTGTTTCCATTAAGTACAATGGCGAAAACCAAAGTATAAAGTGTGTACGAAAAATTTCTGAAACTCCGTCATTGTACGCTCCCTATCTTCAAAACACTGCTTATTTCTTTCCGATCAAATACACCACATGATGCACAACAGAATCATCTTCCACACTGCTGTCACTTGAGGACAGCCTTGAATCTCCTTCCAACAAGCCAATAAATCCACCACCCTCAAAGGCATGACCCATGCGACGTTGACTCTTTTAAAGATCTCATCCCACAGCATCATTGTCATCTCACAATGCAATAATAAGTGATCCATTGATTCTTCATTCTTTTTACACAAATAGCACCAATTCATCACAACGAAGCCCCTCTTTCTCAAGTTATCTATGGTCAATATCTTTCCAAGAGCAGCTGTCTATACAAAGAAAGCCACTTTAGAAGGCACACGAGATCTCCAGATAGTCTTCTAAGGGAAATGTTCATCAGCTTGTGATATCAATATTTTGTAATACACCTTGACTGTACATTTCTTGCTGCCATTAACCCTCCACTGCATATTATCCCCATGTGCCGTGGTGTTTCTTGTGGCATATATCAAGCTGAAAAAATCGAAAATAGTGGGTAATTCTCAATCATGAAGATCCCAGTTGAAGAGGACATTCCATTGAGGACGGCCATGAGGGAAAAAAAAAAGATACCTACAAATTTGCCACAGAAGCATTCGTGTTTGCTGCAATACAATAGAGAGTTGGAAAAACTGTTTTAAGAGCACGAGCCCCACACTAAATGTCTTGCCAGAACCTAATTTTGGTACCCTCTCCAACAATGAACCGGGTATAGCTTACAAAACTCGACTACCCCTTCCTAATAAATTTCCATAAGCCCACACCATAACCCTCCCCCCCACCCCAACACTTCCTTAGAGCACGAACCCCCCCAATTGCTTCCGTGTCTACAAACAATAATTTCTTTCCACAATGACTCCCCCTGCGAGTGATACCTTTACAACGATTTTCCCAATATGATTTATTAAAGGTCCTCAGGTTGCACACTCCTAGTCCCCCATTCAAGATGGAATTTCTTTTCCTCCCCCACTCTCCCCCATAAGAAGGCTCATAATAGTTTCTCAATCTTGTTCGCCACCAGTGCAAGCAAAGGGAACAAAGATAAAAAAAAAATAAGTGGGAAGATTCGTTAGAGTACTCTTAAGTAGTGTGAGCTGACCCCCTTTCGTTAAATACATCTATTTCCAACCAACCAGCCTGCCTTTTTTCTATTTTCTCCACGATCCCATCCCAAATGGCTCTAGCCTTAAAAGTCGCCCCCAACAGAGGGCCCAAATATTTCATAGGCAGTGAGGATACTTTACAGTCCAAAAGACTCACCAAGCTGTTGATGCCGAGTAGTGCACCCACCACGACCATCTCGGATTTACTTAGATTTAGAGAAGAGGAGATAGTGGATCCTCTTGCCTTAATCCACGAGAACTGTTAAAGAAGCCAACAGGAGTGCCATTCACTAGCACTAAGAAACGAGGGATGGAAACACAATGTTGAATCCAAGAAATCCACCTATCACCAAAGCCACATCTCCCAATCATGTATATAAGAAAATCCTAGTTCACATGATTATATGCATTTCCCATGTCAAGCTTGCATAAAATACTAGAGACTCCCTCCCCCAGTCTATGATCCAAGCACTCATTGGCTATAAGAACCGAGTCTAGGATTTGTCACTCTCGAACAAATGCATTTTGAGGTTTAGAAATAATTTGTTCCAGAACCAAACTTAGGCAGCTGGCCAGGACCTTCACAATGATCTTAAATACTCCATTCAGAAGGCTTATGGGACGAAACTCCTCAACTGTCGTAGGCCCAGTTTTCTTTGAAATAAGAGCAATGAATGTCGCATTGAGGCACTTTCAAACTTTTTGAATGAGTGGAACTCCCTCAAAAACTTGCAAGACATCACATTTTATAATATCCCAACAAGCTTGAAAAAACCCCATAAAAAAGCCATCCAGGCCCCGTGCTTTGTCCTTGGCCATTTATAATAACCTTATGAATTTCATCTTCGTCAAAGGGTCTTTACAGCCAACTCTCACTCTGTGAATCAATGGACTCAAACAACAAGCTAACAAGCTTCGGCCTCCAATAGGCTGGTTCCGTGAGAAGGTTCTTGCAGTAATGCACAATATGGTTTTCTAATTCAAAGGGGGAAGTGAGCATTTGAGTACTTGAATGAAGTGTCTCAATGGCATTGTTGTGTCTATGAGAATTAGCCACTTTATGAAAGAATTTTGTACATTTATCGCTTTCTTTCAGTCAAAGAGCCATGGATTTTTGTCGCCATGAAGTCTCCTCCATCAATAGAACCCTCTCCAAATCTGTCACTACCGAATTCTTCCTCAATGCTGCCTCCTCCAAGGTATCTCCCATCAACTCCCTCCCCTCTAACTCCTGTAGTTCCTCTATAAGAGATGTCTTTTGGTTGACAACGTTATCAAAAACTTCTAAATTCCACTTTTTTAAATCTTGCTTCCAAACCTTAAGCTTGCCTACTAGAATAAAACTAGGGGTGCCTTCAAATTGAAAAGAAGCCCACCAATGTCGCACCTTCTCTACAAAACCATCATCAGCTAACCACATATTTTCAAATTTGAGATGCCGACGTCCCCCATGGATGCCCCTGCAATCTAACAGGATAGGAACATGGTCCGAGCAAACACGAGGCACTCCGAAAAGTGGGCCTCCCTTGACAGAGAGACAAGAAATCTATCCAATCTTGACTAGACCCTGACTATTAGATCATGTGAACTCGCTACCAATCATAGGAAGATCCATGAGATCTAGATAAAAAATGAACTCCGAGAACTCCTCCATAGCTAGAGAGAGTCGATAATTCCCTAATCCATGGGTTTATACTCTTTGAAATCCCCACCCATACATCACAACACCTCCCATAAAGAGTATAAACCCACCAATTCCTCCCAAAGTCTTCTTCTATCTCTATCCATGTTAGGCCAATAAATGCCCATAAAAGCCCACTCCCACCCATCTAACACATTTTTAAAACAGGTAGCGACCAAAAAAGAACCAACACACTCATCTTCCGCCTCCACCACTCGTTTATCCCACATAAGGAGAACACCACCTGACGCTCCTAATGAAGCCAAATATGACCAACCCACGTACGAACATCCCCACAAACTACAAATAACTCTTCTATCAATGACCCGTAACTTTGTTTCCTAAAGACACACCACATCAACCTTTCTTGTTCGTAATAAAGATTTAATGCGAAGGCGCTTATTGCAATCATTAATCCCCCGCATGTTCCAATAGAGGATCTTAGGTTTCATGAGCAAAGGTGGACCCCCTCCCTTTCAATTTATCCCTTCCACCACTCCCCTCTTTTGCTTCATAATTAATGGAACATTTAAGCCTTTTAAGTACCCTATCTCTCTTATTGGCAGACTTCAATCTGTTATCTTCGATGGCCACTAGAAGGGCTGTAAATTGTTCTTCAAATCCTATGCAAGAACCCCAATGACATCTTGTATCACCTCAACCTTCTTAAACACCCACTTCGATACGAATCTTTCTGTGTTGGGGCTAGGATGAAGCATGCTTATGGGATCAACATCCCCCCCCCTCGAAAGAGCCCCCTTCACAAATTGCTGACTGCATATCCTCAACTTTTCACCCCCCATAGGGAGCACCTCGTTTCTCAAGGGTCCCCCTCCTCCATTTTTCGGTGAGTTTTGCAGTTCATGAACGCCGGTAGGAGCAGTTTTTTTGATACCGTACCGTACCGACCGATATGGCCAATATATGCCGTACCGGCCACTAGTCCGGTATAGGTAATACCTCTATTTCATACCGCCCCAAATACCGACCATACCGGCCTGTACCGGCTAAAACAAATATTTCGCTCGGTACACATTTTGCAGCCTGTTTGGATGGTATTTTCACAATTTCAATAAACTTCTAAGGGCTATTTAGGAAAAAGTATATTTTTGTAACTTTTTTTTTTTTTTGATATGATGTTTGTTGTAACTCAAAACTTAAGAACTTATGTTAGTTGTAACTTAAAACTTAAAACTTGTATTGAGAAGTACAAAGTTTATGGCTTATTTTGTTGTTATTTTGGAATATAGTTAATGCTTGCATATATATAATTTATCCAGGTATAAACTATTCTGAAACAATATTGGTACTGAAATATTTTGTTCTAGTGCCTTGACTAGTACAGCCCCTGGTACGGTATTTAAAACTTTGGGTAGGAGAGTTAATAACCTCCGAAACCACAGCCAGACTCTGCCTAGCCAGAGATGTGGGACAACCAGAAAGGTTTGTACCCCCTACTAAATCTTCACTTCCCAATGGGCTAAGCACCTAAGTTAACTTCGTGGATGCACCATCAGTCACCGATGCTTGATTTTATGTAGATTTTGACGTTAAGGGTGCGCCAGCGACCGCATTAGACTCATCGAGAAACATTCAACTACAAGGATTCACGTTTTCGTCTTCTAAAAGTGTTATCATCGCTGGCGTAATCTCTGACGGAAGGTCGGTAGCCTTCTATGAGTTCGCCTGACCCTTCGGTAGCGACAGTGGCTTGGCTACAGTCGCCGAAACATCAGCTCCCCCCTACGCTCTCTGAGTCACACAAAAATGAGTAGCACAAAGCTATCCCAAGTGTATGAGGGTGTCACATAATAATTAGGAATACAATTCCTAGATCGTCTCTACAAGGAAAGTTGTTTTATAAATGGTGAAAGTATTCACAGAGAAAATAAAAGTGGTGATATGTGCAATGAGTGGAAGAGTACAACGGAAATGAAAAGGGCACTGTCGTGGACCATATTCATATTTTTGAATTTTTGAATGTAGTGAGGAAAAGTAAGAACTAAGATGCAAAACAATAAATTAAATACTAAACTAAATTTGCTGAAATTAATTAATCAAGAGGTGACTTACTAAACTGATTTAATTAGCAAGGCATTAAACTTTAAAGCCGAAACTAACTAAACACCAATTTATAAAACAAGCTAACCAATCAAAGACTAACCAAATAATGGGGCAAAGCAGAAATTAACTCTAAATTACCCACCTACTAGCCAAAGAAAAATGCCAAACTAATTGCAAGACTCAAAATTAACAACTAAACCTAACAAAATGAAATTAAACAATCAAGAAACCAACTAAGCTAAGCAATTTCAATTGACAGAAATTTAATTAGCAAGACCAAAATTAATTAAGCCCTAATTTACCCTTGATCAATCTAATGTCTCATGGAACTAAGAGATTAACAAAACTAAACTAAGCTAAATTAGAAAATAATTAATGCAATACAAGCTAAAATTTGGAAAGCCCCCAAAATCAAAATTCTAGGGTTCATCCTTGTATTTAAATCATAAATTTTCAAAATCAATCTATAACAATTGTAATGCCTACTTAATGGAAGCTTAAAGAAGCAAGAAAAATGATATAATTGGGTGATTCACAGTGAGTTTAAATTGGGTAGTCGATATTGGAAAATGATAAACTTATAATTAGTCTATAACTAATTTACTAACTTAAAATGAAGGGTAGTTAAGTAAATAGAAAGGCTACTTACCATCCTCACACTACCAACCAATATGTGATTTGTCATTTTTTTTCATTCTATTTAAATATACGTATTTACACATCAATATGTGTGTGTTTAAATAGAAGGGTAAAAATGAAAAATTACATGTTGGTGTGTGGTGTAGGGGATGATATGTCTTGAAAGTTAGACCAATAGAACTCCAGTTATCAGCTGTGTTGGATATGCCATTAACCACCTACTTTGAGTCCCCTGCGAAGATGACACTGTTGAGACCAATCTCATTGCCAAACTGCACTACCCTTAGGGTAGCTAGTGCTTCTCCCAAAAGAGGACCAGGAAAGGATGAACGTGGGCTTCTGAGATTGGCTGTTACAAGGCCATTCCAATCCCTAATTGACACCCCGATGCCCACCCTGCAATCGACTCTGTCGATAGCAGCATCCAAGTTCACTTTATAAGTGTTGGTGGGAGTTTTACACCATTTAGCAGGAGGTTGGTTTTGGGGGGATTCCTTCTGGTAGTCTCTGTCTAAGTCCTTCAGCTCTAACATGCATGTTGAGACAATCTTTGAAATCTGTAGAGGAGAGATGAAGTTGGACTCAAAAACAAATTTGTTTCTTCTATGCCAGAGCTCTTTAGTTGTGAGGGCTAGCTTAGTGTGTTCCCCTACAGGGAGGATGGAAAATAGCCCTGTGAGCAAGTCATAGAATGGAGCTTTCTCAGATTTTCTTTTTGTAATCTTCTTGAGCTAATGCTCCATACATCCTGAGCTGCTTTACACGTCCATAGAACATGAGATGTGGTCTCTGGATACATTTGACATATTGGGCACATGGGTGAGTCAATGATCTTCCTTTTGTACAGGTTAACCCTGGTGGGAAGAATGTCTTTAGCTGATCTCCAGAGGAACATTTTGACTTTGTTTGGCACTCTAGTTTCCAAATCAGTTTCCATAGGTCCCCTTGATTAGTAGTACTTGAGGTTTGCCCTTGGTTGATGTCATTCATTGACACTTGGAGGTGATAAGCTGATTTAACTGAGAAAATCTCATTCGTAGTGCATCTCCATATCAGCTTGTCGTTTCTATTACAAGGACTTATATGAATTCTAGGAATAATTTCAGCCTCCTCAGGAATAAAGGCACTTTGAATGAGGGGTAGGTTCCAAGATTGAGTATCTTGATCAATAAGTGAACTCACAGTTGCTTCTGAGTTGAGGATCTCGGGAGGGGACTGACTTTTGTAAGAAGTTGGAGTAGGCAACCATCGGTCTGACCATATCTTCACTTTGTTTCCATTTCCTATCTTCCATATCAGACTTCAAGCAATAACGGTCTAGCTATTATGATACTTTTCCACACAAAGGAATCCCTCCTGATTCTTGCCTTGAAAGAATCAGCTGAGGGGAAGTACTTGGCTTTGAGAACTCTAGAAGCCAATGATTGGTTATTGGTGATGATCCTCCACCCTTGCTTAGCTAACATGGCTTTGTTGAAGTCTTCAAAATCTCTGAAACCCAGGCCCCCTACCTGCTTTGCTTTTCCAATCCCTTTCCAATTAAGCCAATGCATCTTGGACTTTTGGTTTCTTATCCCCAACCAAAAGGATTGCATCAGTTTATTAATGTTCCTCAGAATGCCCTTTGGAATTAGAAAGATGCCCATGCAGTATGTGGGAATAGACTAGATGACTGACTTCAACAATACTTCCTTGCCTGCAAGAGATATCTATGTACATAGATTTGTAAAATGTTGAAATTAACACGAACAAGAGTATTAAATATAGTGTCACGTGATATTTTTTAAAATAATATACAAGCATAGAGCAAACATATTGTTTATATCATTTTATGCTTATATATTATGTTAAGCATGCTTAATATGTATTTTCCACGCTACTTATCATCCCCACATCACATACCAACATATGATTTGTCATTTTTATTCTTATATTTAAACACATATAATTACACATAACATGTTTGTATGTTTAAATAAAAGGGTAAAACTGATAAATCATATGTTGGTGTGTGGTGTATGGTATGATGAGTAAAATTTTTCGTTTTCCATACAATTATATATGAAAGGATCAACTTGATTCAACGAAGTGATTAATTTAATCAATCTTGCAACTACAACAACTGAAAATTCCAATTGGAAAGTTGGAAAAAAAATTAAGGGGATAAGTCTTTCCAATTGAAAAAAGTTGGAAAGTGAAATCTATTCTTAAGGGGATAAGTATTAAATTAGACCCTATTGTTTTTCTAAAAGTTAAATTGTTCCCAATGCTTTTTCAATTGAACATTTTAGTTTCTACTTTTTATAGTCTCAAATCAATTAGACAAAAACATAAAAAGTTGGAAAAAAATTTAAAAAGTCAAAATAAAGAAAGACACTTAAAAAAAAAAAAAAAACATAAGAACATAAAACCTCAAAAATTCAAGATTTTTTAAAAACTAGAAATTAAAATAAAATATTAAAAAGAATGAGCGGGCGAGGAAGGCCATTCCCTCCCATACCACCAACCACCATGTGAGGGCTGATTTTGGTATTTGGCCATCGTAAGCCACTTTGTAGTGATAGAGAATGGAGGTGGTTCGCAACACCATTCAATCACCACCCATTCTAGGCCAATACGGGGTTGGTTGTTGTAGTACCACCTCAATATAGCCAAGAGTTAGGGCCATTACGAAGTGGCATACAAGTGTCAAACCCAGCGGTGGCTTGATCTTGAGACACCACAGGGTGGTCTATGGCGATATAATGGAAGCCTCACTCTCACTCAAGTGTTTGTGGCATGTTGGGTGATTGGTCTAAGGTTTTTGGCGTGTTGGTTCGCTAGATCTAAGGTTACCTCAAAGCAACACAAAGATCCAAATGGGTTGGTTGGTGAAAATTAAGACTAACTCAAGCTAGCACTCAATTTTTGAAAGTTGGAAGAGAAAATTCTCATTCATTCAAAATAGCATAATGCCTCAATTACAATGCAAACCCGAAATAAATTGTACTAGGGTTCAGCTAGCCTTTCCCCACTTATTCCCTCTAACAACTTCTTTTGATATTTGAAATCACAATCCTAAAACAAGTCAAACTTCTATAATTAAGGAAACAATCCCAACAACTCCTAAAATAAAGGAAATAAACTCAAACAAATTAACTAATAGATAATATCTCTAATTTGAAGGAGATATTCGGTTAATCTTCTAGCAACCGCCCAATCCCCTAAAATCAAGAAGTTTGCCTCCTCGCCTAAATTTAAGGGATTTGCCAAGCAACCGTTAAAATCAAGGAATTTAGCTAACAACTTGATCCTCCTCTAGTTGACCTTGTCTTGGGTGCTCAAGGACCCATCACCTAAGCTGTGACGCCCCGACTCCCACGTACAAAACAACAGAGGAATCGTGACGTCATGTTGATGACAACAAGGGTCACGCATCCCAATGACAAATGCCAAATGTGTGCAACAAAAAATTAGTGTACAATAAATACGCAGCGGATAATAATAAATAAGTCAACTAGTACCAGAATTTGTTTAGTACAAGTATCCAAATACAAAACGTTTAAAAACATAAACCAAATGTCCCAAATAATACAAAGCTGAAAAGGCATAAACCCGAGTGATCTCATATCACTCTTCTAGCGAAGCCACGTCCTCAGGCTCGACATCTGCATCAATAATATCAAAATCTAAGGTACCAGAAAATAGTATCGCAGGTAAGTAAAACTCAAAATGCTCTAAGACAATAAATATATTAAAACAACTAATGTTATGCATGTACATGATGACCAAAGCGCAAAACCTAAGAAAAATACCATTTCTCGAAAATCACAATTCTTCCACGCACGCAAAAAATCACCATTTGGCACAAAACTAAATTCAGGAATAATTCCATTAATTTCAATTTTAACAGCATGCACCATGGCCTCCCCTAGGGACCATTTACATACTCTGGCTCCCTTCGTCACCCCACGGGTAATGACCATGTGAGTGATACACAACGAGTGATGCCCAGTTCCGCGCCCACTGCATACATAGCTAAGCATCCTCTGACCCCCGCCAGCAAGAGGGGCCACGGAGTCAGATCGAGAGCGCTACCATCCTGTCCAAGTCCCGGACAACAACCCCAGGGGATGACACTCAGTATATTCCGCTCCCGAGTGTCCAGAGGAGCTCCACTGAGATAATACCCCATCTCTACTTGGGGGTGATACACACGTATCCGAAAAACCTTAAACACAGTTTCTCAAAGCACACACCCACGCATGCGTGCACAATGCCATGAAATCAACCAATTACCAACAACCAACAGTTATCAGTAAAACCAGATAACTAAATCACAGTTTATAAAACAGGTTAGTGCAAAAATATACTTAAGTCTTAAAAGTCTTCTGGAGAAATACTTACAGCGCTATATAATAATTTTAGGAGGATCACGGAGGTGCAAAAGGCGGTTGGAAAGCAACGTAGCAGTGTAAAAACACTGTGGCTGAAATACACAGTATACCCAAATTCAAACGGGGTCAAACGAAAGCTAGGGAACGGTAGGGTAGGGCCTATGGAAGGTGGTGAAACTAGTGAAAGCAACGGTTGGCCATGGGTGGTGGCCGAAACGGTGGTGGAAGGCCAAAAAGCTCAAAACAGAGATGAGCTCGTGGAGGTGTCTCCGGCGACGGATCGGAGCTGCAATTGGGTGGGTTATGATGGCAAGAGGCCGGTGAATAAGTGGTGAAGAAATGGTGGCCAGACTGTAGCAGAATGGGAGGAGGAAGGCCGTGGCTTCACACGGCTCTTGGAGGCTAATAGCGGCACTAGCCGGCTTGAGAATGGAGAGGTGGTGTTGCCGGCGGCTTGGGAATCGAGTGGTGCCGGCAGTGAGGGCCACGGATGGCCGGTGGTGGTGGCTAGAAGCAGTTATCCGATTCTCACGGGCAGAGAGAGAAACAGGAGAGAAAGGGGGGGAGAGAGAGAGAGAGAGAGCGGGAGAGCTGGCCGAAGGAAAAAGAAGAAAAGAAAGAAAAGAAAAAGGAGGAGGAAAAGAAAAGATGGGAAAAAGAAATGAGGTCCAATCCTCATAACTTTTGAGTCACAATTAATCCTCAAAATAACTATTTTTAAAACAGTAAATTAAATAAATCAGTTTAAACTCAAAACTAGTTAAAGTAAAATATTAAACTCCAATAATAACATCTTTAAAATAAAAAGCAATTAAATTGCAGAACACTAATTAAAATTAATCAAACGCAGTGAAATGCTTGAATAAAACAATAAAAATTTTAAAACCCATAAACAAACCAATTTAAATTAAAGATCAATTTAAACCCAAAACAATAATTAATAATAAGAAAGTCCAATAAAAAAATAATTTTCACAACTTAAAATATTATAAAATAATATAATAAAACCCCCAAAATTCTAAAACTGGAGAATCAATCTTTAAATTAATTAAACTAATCCTTTATTAAAATATACTAAAATGCGGGGTGTTACAACCTCCCCCCTTAAATATAATTTCGTCCTCGAAATTGTAGGGTCAAACATCAACGCTAAAGACAGGCATGAGATGCGACTAAAAGTAAGCTTAAGATACATACCGACATTCATCCAAACAAATACGGGTATTGCTCCCTCAAGTCCGCTTCTCTTTCCCAAAAGAAATCTTGAGCCAAAAGATCACCCTAAGCTACCTTCACCAAAGGCATCGACTTAGATCTCAATCTTTGCTCCTTCCAATCTACAATCTACGTCTGGACAACCTCATAAATAAGGTCAGGCTGAAGTTGAATGCATTCTAGGTCGACAAAACGCGGCTCTTGCTGACCAAAACTTTTCTTCAACGAAGACACATGGAACACATCATGAACTTCTCCAAAATACTCTAGCAATGCAATTCTGTAAGCAACAGCCCCAACCTTCTCCAAAATCTGAAAGGTCCAACATACCTTGAGCTAAGCTTTCCTCTCTTACCAAAACGCTTAACACCTTTCATAGGAGAGACTTTGAGATAAACCCAAACACCTTCCTCAAAAGACAAGACTCTTCTTCTTGAATCTGCATAACTTTTCTGTCGACTCTGCGCTTTCGCCATTTTATCCCTTATCACCCGAACTAGATCTTTGATTTCTTTTATCATCTCGAGCCCAATTAATTTACTCTCACCAACTTCATCCCAACACAAAGGTGATCTGCACTACCTCCCATACAGAACTTTATACGCGGCCATCTGAATTGAGGCATGGAAGCTATTATTATAAGAGAACTCTATAAGTGACAGATGATTTTTTCAGCTTCCCTGAAATTCCATGACACAAGCCCACAACATATCCTCAAGAGTCTGAATGGTACGCTCAGATTGATCATCAGTTGGAAGGTGATATGCAGTGCTAAACTTCAACTTATTTCCTAACGCTGCCTGTAAACTCTTCCAAAAATGGGACGTGAACCGCGATCCCAGTCTAACACAATACTCTTGGGTACTCTGTGCAAATGCACTATCTCTTTGACATACAACCGAGTCAACTTTCCCAAAGAGTCGATATTATTGATAGGCAAGAAATAGGCACTCTTGGTCAATCGATCAACAATCACCCAAACTGAGTTCTTTCCACTAGGAGTCATTGGAAAATCCATAGAAATGTCATCCCACTTCCACTCAGGATAGAGAGAGGTTGAAGTTTACCAACGGGCCTCTGATGCTCAGTCTTTACTTGCTAGCACGTGTCACATTTCTCAATAAACATGGCAATATGCAACCTACTCGCACTAGTCTCCCAATGGCACATCATGACTATTACTCCTGGAGCGGCCATGTAATCCAAAATCTCTATATCCACAAAACCTTAATACAATACCCAAGGAATCCCAATGATTAATAGCTCCATTTGATAATCTGAACTAACCTCTATTGACTGCTACGGTAAAACTTCCAAACCTTCATTGTATAATACACTTTGGTAACCTAATGGTCACTTCCAAAGTTAATCATCAATAACGAAATTGCATAAACAAATATAATTATAGGTATTTTCTCAAAATTTCAAGTCATCACTAATTCCTCAAAATCAGCACAAAATTTGAACTCCTAATTACAACAAAAAATATCACGCTCCTACTGCATACTCTGATATTCGCCACATGCTTAAAATTTATATCCTCATAAAAATTAATACCATTGAGTACAAGGTGGTTCCATACCTACTAACCAAAAACTCTTACTATACTTTGGTAGAAAATACTCTATTTTCCAAAACTATGAGTTATCACACATTCTTCATTAAACTCCTGATGCCTTAATTAAAAATTAATACTCCGCAAAATACAACCAGGATCATTGACAGAAAACCAATATCAACCAACCTCAACATCCCAAATTGAAAACAAATAGCATCACCACAAAATACACCCGTCTCAACTAAGATAAGGAACATACCCTAAAAGTCTCGAATCCAACCCGGTCAACCAATAAGAACGCCTATCAACTTTTACCCGACAACCTAAACCCAGAAGCTCGTCACCTAAATTCTGAATATTATCTAATCTAACGATGGCTAAACTCACTACGAACCCTCATTGACTTCACCAAAACATTAACGAAACCTTCTTAGTAACTCATCCACTTACTTCTACTCCTATTAAGCTAGTAATAGCATGACTATCTCCTTCAATAGCACAACACTATTAAACCTCAAGGCAAGCCATACTACTCAAATCTTCAATCCACCAAAAACTATTGCACAACACTCATGGATCCTAATGCTTTATTAACTCACATACTTGATTATGTTATCCACCATTGATGCCTAAGTTTCAACTTCCAAGATTTTAACATACACCATACATGGCAACCCATTAATCTCTCTTTAAGTTAAATAACAATGTCCTTAATTCTCCCAACTGGGCACTCAATCTCCAAAGGAAAGTATAGGCTCAAAGATTTAATTCCTATGTGACCTCAAGTCACAATTAAGTCCTGAAGATAATCACAACAATTATTGCCAACCATCATTCCATTGAGTAACCTACTTCGACTGTACACTTCGATCAACCCACCAAAAACTCAAAGCCAAGGTCTTTTGAATTAAATACTATTGTATCGTCACCTCTTCAATACTTACCAAAGCCACTTCTTCCAAACCAAATTGAGACTTGACCCTATACTCTCCAAAATCCATACAAACTCACAACTATTATGCGTCGATCTCGTGCATCCTTAGCCAAAATCAATATTCCTCCAACGTGCAAGTGACCCACCACTACCATTTCCATCATCTAGACCTAAATCCTCGAAATCAACAAGAATCATTTCCTAAATCTACACCATCTTTTATCCTTAAAATTGATATGGATCAAATCATAAACCTACTATTGTAACCTCAAGTTAAAAACGATCATTTTCCCGAATTCGATCCGAATCTTCAATCCTCAGAAAATACACGAGCTAAATCATTTCCTTCCATCCCCAAAGAAATATTCTCATTAAAAATTCCTATATTAATAACTCAACTCTGATCAACCTCATTTTAATGGTCATCGACTAATCTCCAAAATAAATCAAACTAGCACACCAAGCCTGTAGAATTAAAAACTTAAATCTTATTACAAATCAGTCATTCAACTCTGTAATTCTAAAACCTTAAACAAGATAAGAATTATTCCCTAAAATTTCAAGATCGATGACCTTAAATCTAAAGCACTTACCTTATAAAGCTTGCAAAATTCTAAAACCCCAAATGATACCAAATTGCTTATTCGAATCGGCAAAATCTAAAACTTCTAATTTAATTAATCCCTCAAATGCTTGTTGAACCTACAATCTTAAATCTCATAAACTTATTTCCTAAAAACTATAGGGCCACAAACCTTAAATAAACTTCTCATAAATCTAACCTTGCAGTTCGTTGAACTTACAACCTCCTACTCCATAGACTCAACACATAATTCTACGGAACTTAAGACCTCAAGTATCGTAGGCGAACTAAAGCTATTCCCACCTTAGCTGCAACTTGAGTTCCTACTCCATAGAGTTCACCAAGACCATGTTGGTTCCTTCGAGTCTTTAGTTCAGGCCCACTACACTAAATGTTCAAGCCAAACAATGACATTTACAGTCGTACCATCTTCCTGTCATAGCGTAGCCCTTAACTCACTTTTCAATCCAAACAGATTAAAATATAATTATGGCAAAATACATTAAAATACAACAAAATGCCATGAAATAAAATAGAATAAAACCAACCAAGTATAATGACATACAATAAATTAAAACAATTAAAGTAACATACCTCAAACAATATAAAACCAAAACAAAACAAAATCTCACAAATAAAATAAAATTCCATAAATAAAATAACATACGATAAAATGAATAAAACAATGTAGAAATATAAAATAAATTATTAAAACAAATAAAATAACCGACCATAAAATAAAACAATTAAAATAAATTAACAAAAAAAATGAATAAGCAAACAAAGTAGTATACAATAAATTAAATAAAACCAATAAGAAAAACATACTTTAAATTAAATAATTTCAAATCCCAGCTTTAAAACTTTTCAGTACTGCACCTATGGAATATGTGGTTTTACCCAGAGCCGAACTATTCTGATACCACCTGTGACGCCTCGACTCTCACGTACAAAACAATACAGGAATCGTGAAGTCAGGATGATGACAACACGGGTCACGCATCCCAACAATAAGTGCCAAGTGTGTGCAACAAATAAACAGTGCACAATAAATACGTAGCGGATAATAATAAATAAGTCAACTAGTACCAGAATTTGTTTAGTACAAGTATCCAAATACAAAATGTTTAAAAAAATAAACCAAATGTCCTAAATAATACAAAGCTGAAAAGGCATAAACCCGATTGATCTCATATCACTAATCTGGCGGAGCCACATCCTCAGGCTCGACATCTGCAGCAATAACATCAAACTCTAAGGTACCAGAAAATGGTACCGCAGGTAAGTAAAACCCAAAATGCTCTAAAATAATAAATATATTAAAACAACTAACGTTATGCATGTATATGATGACCAAAGCACAAAATCTGAGAAAAACACCATTTCTTGAAAATCACAATTCTTCCACGCACGCCAAAAATCACCATTTGGCACAAAACTAAATCCAGGAATAATTCCATTAATTTCATTTTAACCGTATGCACCATGGCCTCCCCTAGGAACCATCCACATACTTTGGCTCCCTTCGTCACCCCACGAGTAACGACCGTGCTAGTGATACACGAGTGATGCCTAGTTCTGCGCCCACTGCGTACATAGCCAAGCATCCTCTGACTCAAGCTAGCACGAGGGGCCACGAAGTCAGATCGAGAGCGCTACCATCCCGTCCAAGTCCCGAAAAACAGCTTCAGGGGACGACACTCAGTATATTCCGCTCCTGAGTGTCCAGAGGAGCTCCATCGGGATAATACCCCATCTCGACTTGGGGGTGATACACACGAACCCAAAAAACCTTAAACACAGTTTCTCAAAACACACACCCACGCATGCGTGCACAATGTTATGAAATCAACCAATTACCAACAACCAACAGTTATCAGTAAAACCAAATAACCAAATCACAGTTTATAAAACAGGTTAGTGCAAATATATACTTAAGTCTTAAAAGTCTTTTAGAGAAATACTTACAGCGCTATATAATAATTTTAGAAGGATCACGGAGGTGCAAAAGGCAGCTGGAAAGCAACGTAGCAGTGCAAAAACACTATGGCTGAAATATACAGTATATCCAAATTCAAACGGGGTCAATCGAAAGCTAGGGAACGGTAGGGTAGGGCCTATGGAAGGTGGTGAAGCTAGTGAAAGCAACGGTTGGCACCGGGTGGTGGCCGAAATAGTGGTGGAAGGTCAAAAAGCTCGAAACGGAGATGAGCTCGTGGAGGTAGCTCCGGCGACGGATCGGAGCTGAAATTGGGTGAGTTATGATAACAAGAGGCCGGTGAAGAAGTGGTGAAGAAATGGTGACCAATGGTGGCCGGACGGCAGCGGAATGGGAGGAGGAAGGTCGCGGGTTCGCACGGCTACCGGAGGCTAACGGCGGCACTAGCCGCCCTGAGAATGGAGAGGTGGTGTCCCCGGCGGCTGGGGAATTGAGTGGTGCCAGCGGTGAGGGCCACAGACGGCCGGCGGTGGTGGCTGGAAGCAGTTATCCGATTCACACGGGGAGAGAGAGAGAGAGAGAGAGAGAGAGAGAGAGAGATCGAGCGGGAGAGCTGGCTGAAGGAAAAAGAAGAAAAGAAAGAAAAGAAAAAGGAAGAGGAAAAGAAAAGTGGAAAAGAAAAGATGGGGAAAAGAAATGAGGTCCAATCCTTACAACTTTTGGGTCACAACTGATCTTCAAAATAACTATTTTTAAAACAGTAAATTAAATAAATCAGTTTAAACTCAAACTAGTTAAAGTAAAATATTAAACTCTAACAATAAGATTTTTTAAAATAAAAAGCAATTAAATTGTAGAACACTAATTAAAATTAATCAAACGCAGTGAAATGCTTTAATAAAGCAATAAAAATTTTAAAATCCATAAACAAAGCAATTTAAATTAAAGATCAATTTAAACCCAAAACAATAATTAATAATAAGAAAGCCCAATAAAAAAATAATTTTCACAACTTAAAATATTATAAAATAATATAATAAAACCCCCAAAATTCTAAAACCAGAGAATCAATCCTTAATTTAATTAAACTAATCCTTTATTAAAATACACTAAAATGCGAGGTGTTACATGAGCCTTGCATGCACCCGAATGTCACCCTCCTGGCCTCTGCACACCTAGCTCTCCTAGTGGCATTACGAATGGCCCTTCTTGGATCTCCATCAATTCTCCCCCCTTAAGACTGACCTTGTCCTCAAGGTCCAAATCTAGGAATTGATCCTTGAGAACCCGAACACTCTCCCATGTTGCATCTTCGGTTGGGAGCCCCCTCCATTGAACCAAGGCTTCGGTTGCCACTTGGCCACCCTTCCTCACATACTCCCTCAAGTCATTAGGACCCTTGGCCCCTAACTCCCTCTCCATGCTCCCATCTTCCACTTCATGTCCCTCACTCAAGCCCCTCGGTTGGGAGGCCAATGTGATAGCAAAACATTGCCCCCTTGTCTCAATAGCTTCTCCATCTCATTAGGCCCCACGGCTTTACATCTCCCTCTTCCATTCATTCTGACGGTCACCCATTTGCCCCCATCATAAAACTCCATAGTCATTTTTCTATAGTCCCAGACTATCTTCCTTAACTTCTCTAGCCATTTCACACCCAACACAACGTCCAACCCCATAATAGGGAAAGAATATAAATCCACTACAATTTCAAGGCCTTCTGCTTTCAAACATACTTTTTAAAATACTTCTTTACACCTCATCTTCTCCCTGCTAGCTACCTTGACCTCGAATGGTGTGATAGAAGTCATAAGCAACCCCAAGCTCTCAGCCACTTTAAAGTTGATGAAGTTTAGAGATGAACCATTATTAACAAGAACCATTACCTCCATCTTGCCAATGTGTGCTTATGTTTTCATTGTTCTAGGCCCCACAACACCAGTCAATGCATGGATAGAAATTTGAGAATCTCCCCTCACGGCTTCATCTTGTTCGTGCTCTTCTCGCCCTTGCTCTTCCTCCCCTATGTCTTCCTCTTCCTTCGACTCCATCTCTATGAGAAACATTTGCTTGGCTTTGCATCTGTGGCCCATTGTGAACCTCTCATTAAAATTGAAATAAAGCCCCTTCTCTCTTCGTCGTTGCATCTCTTTCCAATGGTAGCCTCTTCACTCCCGTGGGTAATGCTTTGGTTCCACTTGATGCACCTCCATTAGGACCTCCTGGTGAGAAGTCCTTGCTAAAAGTTTGGTTTGCATGAAACTTGGAAACCATTGGGGGTGGTTTTCTCACCTCCAATTGGCTACTCTTCTTCAAATCTTGAAGTTGATCTTCCTTGATCCGTGCAACTCCAAAGTTTGCATCAAGGTCTTTGGTTTCTTAAGCTTCACTTCTACCGCCAACTCACTCTTCAAGTCTCCCACAAAGGTCCCAATGAGGGCCTTCTCCGACCACCCATGTGCTCTAGTGGACAAGTATTCAAACTCTTTTTGATAATCTCTTAAAGATCTGGTTTGCTTGATCTTTGAAATAGTCTCATGGTAGTCCATATACTTAGTTGGCCTGAACCTCCTCAAAAGCTCCTTGACAAACTTCCTCCATTTCAACTCCCTCCTTCAAGCCCCATAGGTCTTCCTCATCCATTGCCACCATTTGTTGGCCTCCCCTCGAGGAAGTAGGCAGCATAGGATACTTTAACATGGCTCTCAATGTGATTGTGTTCGAAGTATTGCTTGGCTCTACTAACCCAAGTGCTCGTGTCATAACCATTGAATTTTGGAAAGTCCATCTTTGGCTTGAAAACTTCCCCCCTACATGCTCCTCTCCTCTCATTACGGTTCCCTCCTTCTCCTTCACTTTCTCCGGTTGATTCCTCATGAGTGCTTGAGGAATCTTGAGAAGATGAATCCGAGTCTTCCACCCTCTCTCGGTGTTGGCTTCTTCTAGATCCAATGGAACCATCTGGACTATGGGCTCTTCTCCTATGGCGCCTCCTCTCTCCATTCCTCATTTTATCCACCAATTGGTGGAGCACCTCCTCTAACATTCTAAGCCATTCATTGGTGGCGGTGTGTTGTGCCTCCAAAGTGGCTTCAATGTTCTCAATCCGCTCCTTAGGAGTTGGTTGTCGATCGGCCATGGCTGTAACATCCCAGATTTTAGTGTATTTTAATGGAGGATTTATTTAATTTATTTTGTGATTATTTATTTTTTTTGTTTTTAAATTTTGGGAGTTTTAAATATTGTTTCATAATATTTTATGATGTGAAAATTATTTTATGTGCTTTCTAGATTTTATTTATTGTTTTGGCTTTTAAAATGATCTTTAATTTAAA
>QEOT01001684.1:3301-26281 GCA_003123785.1 Pterocarya stenoptera | reverse complement strand
ATGGCTTCCTCTCCTTGGGTTGGACCCTCTCAACGAAAGCACCAATGATGGAAGCCTTACTCTCACTCAAGTGTTTGTGGTGTGTTGGGTGATTGAATCTAGGGTTTTTGACGTGTTGGTTGGCTAGATCTAGGGTTACCTCAAGGCAACTCAAAGATCAAAATGGGTTGGTTGGTAAAAGTTAAGAGTAACTTAAGCTAGTACTCAATTTCTGAAAGTTGGAAGAGAAAATTCTCATTCATTCAAAATAGCATAATGCCTCAATTACAATGCAAACCTGAAATAAATTGTATTAGGGTTCGGCTAGCCTTCCCCCACTTATTCCCCCCAACAAGTTCTTTTGAAATTTGAAATCACAATCTCAAGACAAGTCAAACTTCTAAAATTAAGAAAACAATCCCAACAACTCCTAAAATAAAGGAAATAAACTCAAACAAATTAACAAATAGATAATCTCTCTAATTTGAAGGAGATATTCAGTCAATCCTCTAGCAACCGCCCAATCCCCTAAAATCAAGAGGTTTGCCTCCTCCCCTAAATTCAAGGGATTTGCCAATCAACCCCTAAAATGAAGGAATTTGGTTAACAACTTGATCCTCCTCTAGTTGACATTGTCTTGGGTGCCCAAGGACCCATCACCCGAGCCATGCATGTACCCCAATTTCACCCTCCTAGCCCTCCTAGTAGCATTACGAATGGCCTTTCTTGGATCTCCATCACGATAGCAGAGGCCCTCTCATGATATTGCTAGCTGTTAGAAAATATAAGACTCCTTGTTTGTTTATGTAGATGATATGAGATGAATTAAGATAAAAGTTGAAAGTTGAATAAAATATTGTTAGAATATATTTTTTAATATTATTTTATTTTAGAATTTGAAAAAGTTAAATTGTTTATTTTATTTGTAATGAAAATTTGAAAAAGTTGTAATGAATAGATGAGATGAGAATCGTTGTAAAAACAAACAAGGCCTAATAATTGGAACTTGAGCTATCTTTGGTAGTGTAATGCCTTCGTTTTAGAACCTTGAATTCAATGATTTTTGCTAGAAAGAAGGATGTTAGAAATATTTTGACATTTAATAGGTAAGTGTTCAAAAGTTTATTAGAGCCACTGCATTAAGAGTATTGGCAGTGAAGTGGCCAAAATTTGATTAGAGAATCCACTTTTCTCACATTAGTTAGCCACATTTCATTGACACCAACTAACAAATTCTGTAAATTTATTTTAAATTTATTAAAATATTAATTTTTATTATTATTTATATTTTTTTAATTCTCATAGTAATTATTCATTATTTATTCGTAATGGAGAAGAGAAGAGAAAGTTGTAGACTTGAGATAAAAAAATATGGCGACCAAATGAAGAGGGAGAGCGAACATAGCTGACTATTTGAAGTTCCAATGGTTTTTTGTTTCTCCGTTATTTTAAACACCCAACAAACAATTTCGCTACGTACAGGCACTTTCACACACAAAGCTGACGTGGCGTTCTGCCACATCGGCACTTGTTTAAAAAAGAAGAAGAAAGCAGACGAGGTTCTGTTTCTCTATTTCAGTGTGAAACTTAGCTCTATTGTTCACATTCCTTCGTCTCCCCTCCCCAAATCCTATCTTTGCACCCCATTTTATCCATTTGTGGGTGGTGCTCTCTCATTCCTCCACTGCGAATTGGCTGGCCTCCTTTGCGACCCACCTCCTAAGCATCAGATCTTGAAGGTCGGCTACACTCCTCCATGGCTCTGCCACCCACGTGAACTCCTCGGTGTTGTCTCTGGTTGGTGCTTACATTACCCCCCACTAACTTTGTTCTTGGCACCCACTATGGCACCAGCTCTTGCTTTGTGTTATTCTTGTTGGTAGAAAGGCTCCAATATGTTGATGATTGGGAATAAACCAAAAAAGTGAAGAACACAATTGAGAAAATAGTAAAGATGGCATTTTACGTTAATCTTACTGGTGAAGGGGTACGTAGGATTGGCATAGCAGCAATAAAATATTACCTAGTTAAATCATTTGCTTGGAAGGAGTTTAAAGAAGTTTCCCTGTCTCTTACATTTTTTATGTACCATCAGTTGTCGTGTATGGATTCTCTTACTAATGGGTACTCATGAGGAAACAATAGTTGGTTGTTGACGAAACATTTTTATTCATTTAATTGTCAAGGTTTATTAGGAACATGCTGGCACTTTGTAATTATATGTTGCTCTAGTTGGTGCTTACATTTCCCCCCAAGTGCTCATGTTGATTTAGAAATGGACAAAAACAACAATTCATGAAGTTTATAATTAAGTATGGAACTATCATTCATGCAGCTAGCCTAGCATCCTCATGTACTGCTAGAAACCTAGAGAAGTAGTTAAAGAAAGCAGAAAGTGAATCCTAATAATCTAGATTAATTGGGATGAATATTGGGAGCTCCATGTTATTTGAATGGTTGGGATGAAAGAAACCATAGACCACCATCCAGGCCCTTTTCATTATTTATGTCATGCATATGTAGTAGTACATTATGGAATATTTTGCTTGAATGTTTCAAGAAAATGTATCAGTGAACACTAGCAAACCATGAATAAAATTATCTTTCTTTACAAACTATGTGTTTTGTCATACAGGGAATCCACCAACGGGTGGTGACAATTCCTTGATTGCCCGACCCTTGTACAAATAAAAGTCGAGTCACTGGACTCGTTGTGAACCAACGGGTGGTGACAATCTCTTGACTACCTGGTCCCTGCGCAAATAAAAAGACTAGTCACTGGACTCGATGTGAACCAGCCGGCGGTGATAGTCCCTTGATTACTCAGCCCTTGCACAAATAAAAGTCAAGTCATTGAATCGGCGTGAACACGTAGGCAATGATAGTCCCTTGATTGCCCAACCCTCGTGCAAATAAAAGTCGAGTCAATGGAATCGTTGTGAATCAACGGGCACTTACAGTCCCTTAACTACTTGACCCTCGCGTAAACAAAAGCTGTGTCATTGGACTACCTATGAACCAATGGGCAGTGACAGTCCTTTGACTGCCCGGCCCTCGCGTAAATGAAAATCAAGCCATTGGACTCTTGCAAATGCAACAGAATGACACAAAGAAAAAGAACACAACAGAAAGACAAAAAGAAAATGAACACAACAGAGCAACAAAAAGAAAAAGAACACAACAAAATGACAAAGGGAGGAAAGGCCTAAACTGGCGAGAATTAGCAGAAGGCGTATATGAGATAAATTCATTTCCATTACAATAAAAAAACTAACTATCATAGCTATTACAAGTTAAGGGCCCGGAACTATGTCTGAAAAAGCATCGAGCATAAGATATTTGCCCAAGGAGTTGGCGAATTGGAGTGCCTGACAGTCAGCTTGAAGGGAGACGAAGTCAAAATCCCTTAGGTTGGTCTGAGGGTTTTCTAACGGGTGATCCCCCTCAACCTGTCCAAGCTTTCTTTATAGCTGTAGCCCCAGGCCTGGTCGTGGACCGTTTTCGCCGCTGACATCTGAACAAAGAGACGGGCCATGGCCTACTTAGAGTCCACTAGCTCGGACCTCAAGGTTTTGACTTGTAGGTCTCGAGAGGTCAGCTCCTCCAAGGAAGTGGCCAACCTGGACTCCAAGGCCTCTATCTGCAAGTATCGAGACTGTAGCTCGCCCCTAGCAGAAGCCAACTCAGACTCCAACATCTTGAGTAGCCTGTCCTGGTACATCTTCTTCAACCAATTGTGCAACTTCACATCTGAATCATATTGTTTAACTAGCTTGTCCTTCTCACCCTTGAGGTCGCTAAAAGATTTCTAGAGCTCCTCCAACTCCATATCTTGATGAGCCAATTGGTCTCACAAAGTGTCCCATTCCTCCTCCAGAAGCTTGACCTCGAAGTAGCAGCAAGCGACCTCTTCCTAAGATTTAACCAAGTCTTCTTGGAGGAAGGTCTTCTTCTGGTGAAGCTTTGCAATTTCCTTTTTCTTTTGCTGACTACTAGAGTGCACATGGATGAAGGCCTCCACAAAATCGTCCCTCTTTGTGCACCTGTTGTGCCTAATGGCAAGGGACTGCAATACTTGGACCTCCTCTTCTACCTTGCCCCTTTCGCCCATAATCAAGGTGGCTAGCAGGTCGATCCTTGGCAATCCGAATAGATTTAGATGAAATAAAACAAAAGAACAAAGAAAAAAGTAGGGCAAAGGAAACAATCCTATCGAAGAGAATAAATCATCAAGTTTGTCGACTTCTCGACTAATGGCCTCGGCCAGAGCTTCATCAAAACCTGGCTCAGTTGTTGAAGCACTGCCCCTTTCAGCTCAGCAGGTCTGCCCCAAGCCTCCCATTTGCTGAGAGGTGAGGGGGGAGCCTGAGAAGAAGTGCATGCACCCTCGTCATGCGCCAACTAGGATTGGGTCTCGGTGCTGCCAATGGCCCCAACGACCGACACTTGCCCGCCGCTTTGGACTTCCCCTTAGCACCCTAGCTGGCCGCTGTCTCCTGCCCGGGTGTCTCTGAGGTGCCTCGTCAGCTGTCAGCTACTATTCGGGCATTGGCACCTATATCTGCCACTTGCTTGACCTAAGCTGCCGCGAGGATACCCATGGCTTGTTTCTCGCCCAGCATGCACATATCGTCTACAGGAAGGGTCACCGTGGGAGGCTTCTCTAAGACCATCGACGAAGCAACCTTAGGTTTGAATGGTGTGCTGAAGGGAGAGGAAGGTTTGAATGGTGTGCTGACAGCTTAATGTTAACAGTCACGTTGGGAGCATCGATGTGTGCCCCAACATCGTCATTTGGGGAGGTGGGCATCTCCGGGATGTAACAATCCACTAGAAATAGGCTTTAGGAACCTCGTGAAAATACCATAAGTTTTCACAAATTGACCAATCGTGTAGCTTTTAGTCTGTCAACCTAGTAAGTCTTATCACTCACTCTAGTGCCAAAAGCGCGATTTTATTTATTTAAGATAGTTAAGAGTGTCATAATGCGATATGGTCTGCTCCCTCAGATTCAGAGGAATACTTAAGATTTTATGGTGCAATAAACTCATTTTCAACTTTTGGACAAAATGCTTATTCGAAAACGTGTTTTGTTTATTTCAAGGTAATTCAGAGTTGAATTTTGATAAACGAATTGCACGGTTAAGTTAGTATGTATATTTAGGATTTTATAGTGTAAAGTTTATTTTCACTTTTCTCGGAGTGAATAGTAACCTCGATAGTAGAACCAAGTGTAGTGTTTTCAAAATCACAGTGTGGAATGTCCAAATTAGGTTAAAGAAGTTTTATTTGGACACTTGACAAGATCTTAACCACACTTGGTGAATAGTATTAGACACTTGGCACCAAGAGGAACCATGAGATAGAGATGTGAAAGAAATCAAGATGTGAGATCATATCACCTATGCAAAACCCTATTCCATCCAATCATACATTTTGTGCCAAACTAAAAAGGGTTTCAACCCTAGTGAAATCCTAAATACTTAGAATCCAATTGAAATCCCAAAATCTTGGAGGAAACTGAAAACCTAAACGGTTAGCCCAAACCCCAAACTTGATTTCAAAACTCTATTGGATCTGATTTCTAGCATTGTGTTTAATCACTCAATTAAATCAATTTCACATGCTATTAATCTCTTAAATTCATGTTATAAAATCATTATTCAACCCTTTAAACCTTATAAATTTGATTGGACTAAGAAAAATTAGATTTGGACTTGATAGCATCTCAAATCTTAACCAAACCCTCTTTAAACCCCAAAATGAAGCCCACTTGTTTAAGGCTCATTAAGGCCCACAAATTTTTGCCACATTGACAAAGCTACTTGAGGAAGTTTCCACCCACTCATGGCAGACCAACCATTTTCCATGAAAGCCCCAAACAGCCACTTGATGTGAAAGGAAAATCCACCTCACCACCTCTTTTCTACATGGCAGCAGCAGCAGGCCATTCCCACTCACTATTTGCACCTATTTGTGAAGGCTAATCACCATCCATCAAGGTGTCACTCAAGCCCTTACTTCACTCTTCATAAGTGTATTAGGCATTCAAGTCATCCTTTCATTCATTCCACCCTTTTTCATTTCCGTTCTTGGAGAAAACACTTAGAGTTCTCGCTAGGGTAGTTTTATGAGCTTTCTTGCCTTTAGTTTTCGAAGACCTTTTAAGTATAATCTCATTAAGCTTTCTACATAAAAGTTGTTCTTATCTGAGTTTAGTTTCTGTGGGTACCTTTTCTGTTTGATTTCAAGGTCATTGGATTTGTAAAACATTATTTTAACCATGAAAATGTCAATCTGGGTGATAAACTGGATAATATGTTGTATTTTGAAGTTTTTGACCAAACTAGTGGACAAATCTTGGTCCATAACATTTATAGAGTCTTATTAAAATCTTTATATGAATGTGTTTTGAAGACTGGTTGCATGATTAAAGCTTTTTATGGAAGAGTTTCTTAGATCTAAAGGGTTAGAAACTGGAGGAAGAAAAACAATTTCTATTTTAAGAAAGTTTGGATCTTTTGGTTTTTGGTTTATTTTTAGCCATGTGATTTTAAGTTTAATGCTTGGATCAACATTAGGACACATTTTTAAACCATATGATGTTGTTGGTTTTCGGATTTCAACTGGTATGTCTCGGATCAAGTGTTTTATCAAATCAAAGTTCAGAAAAAATTTCTATTTTGACTAAGTGTTGGAGCCGAATACTTCAAGTGCGATTTTGTAATTTTGGTGACTTTTATGTGTTGATTCAAAACATTTTATTTCTTAGGAATGTGTTATGAACATGTTAGAAAAAAATTTTGAATTTTTGGAAGTTCTTGGAGATGTTTTGATAAAGGCCAAAACCTTGAGATTCAAGATTTTGTGTTTTGGTTAAAAGTATGGATCTTTTGATTAAAAAATGTTGTATTTTGTGCAATAGATTTTTGTTAGATGTTTTAATCATGTTTTTAAGCTTAGGATATGAGGACCCTTGTTGCAATATTTTGGTTTGATCATAAGTATTGGAGTTGGATGAAATTGCAACAAAAATCAAGAGATATGGCCTTTGGAAGTTTCGACCTTATGGTGTTTTCATATTTGTGATTGTTTTTAAATTTTTAAATTTGATATTTGAGTTTAGGAAAAACTTTACATGAGGAATGTGAATTTTGGTGATTTTTAGAGTGATGATGTAAAATTCTTAAGGTAGGGGTAAAATGATCATTTTCCCACATATAGAGGGTAAAATGGTAATTGTAATCTAAATTAGCATTTTTCGTGTTTCTAAGTTATTAGTGATAAAGTTTCTAACATTTAGAACCTCTACTTAAAGTTTCTCGTGTTTTGTGCTTTTCCTTGTAAAACATGACGATTACTATAAGTTAGCTTCTAACTTATTGTTAGGGGTGGGCAGCGGGTACTTGCCCCCATTGCCCGGCCCCACCCCCGCATGGGCGGGCGGGCTACCCCACACTGCCCATGTGGGGGCGGATTGACCCCAGTGGGGCCTCGCCCCGCCCCCCGCTCAGCACTCCCTCCCTTTTTAGTATAAAAAAATTATAATTTTTACTATTTATATAAATAAATTGTATATAGATATATATAATTTGTAAAAAACTTGAATTCAACTTCAAGTTAATGGATTGCCTTGACCTCCTAGGCCAACCATTATATAGGAGGAAAAGGCAATACAATAGTAATAGTTAAGCAATGTGGGACTTAGTCTATTGCCATGTGGGACTTAGTGTTAAGTCCCACATTGCTTAACTATCACTATTGTATTGCCTTAGCCTCATATATAATGGTTGGCTTAGGAGATCAAGGCAATCCAAAATATAACTCTAATGAGTTTATATTTTTTTTAAATGTATAAATTTTAATTTATATTTTAAATTATATTATAATTTGGGTCTAAAAAAGACTTTTAGATTAAAAAAATCTTTAGACAATGAGTTGAGAGGGGTGCAAGGCGGGGTGCGGTTTCAATTGCATCCCCCGGTAGTAGGGTGGGGGGCCCCGCCCCCGCCTCCCGGGGGCGGGGGATGGGGTATGAAACCCCTCCACCTGCATGGTGCGAGGCGAGGGGTGGGGAGGGGGTGCCCTGGCCCCATATCATGCTGGTAGCACCCCTACTTACTATCAGATTATTATGTATGTATGTTGGTAAGGGAACTATTGGTTATGTACTTATGTTATCATATATACCATGCCATGCCATGTTGCTACAAGTGTATCTGTTACACATATTCTATCACAAAGTGTTTATTTGTTACACATATTATATTCTGTCATGAAATAGTTATCTATTACACATTATGTCATGTCACGTAATGCTATATGTTATATGTTATGTCATGTCATGTAATACTATCTATTACACGTTATGCTATAACACGTAATGCTATCTACCACACGTTATGCCATGTCGCGTAATGTTGTTTTTACATGTTATGCCATGACTCCTATTGTTTATCTGTTTCATGTTATGTCAAGTCATGCATCTCACGTATATGTCATGTCATTTGTCATTTCATTTCATGTCACGTCATGTCTAGAGTACAAAGTGTTTCTCTAAAACAGTGTTTTCTCAGTCAGTCATGTTTGGGATATACTCGTGACATAATTACTATGATTTCCTGATTATCTCCATTTATAATTCACACGAGGTACTTTCGGCATAATCATTTTGATTGTTAGAATATCTCTACTCAAATGCTCTTGACATAATCATTCTGATTGTCAAAAAATTACTAGGTAGTCCCGACCTAATCCTTCTGATTGTTAGGGTATCTCATCCAAAATACTAATGGCATAATCATTTTAATTGTCTGAGTATCTCTGATGGAATATGTTGGTTGAAATCATTCGGATTGCTCACTATTTTTTTACGAAACAACTAGAGAAATTATTTTTATTGTCAGAATTCATTTTACTTCCACGCTCAGTTCATTGCAGTTTCATATTTAGTTTCAATTCATGTTATTTCACGATCAGTTTCATGTCACTCTATTTCAGTGAGTTCCAAGTTCATGTATTTCACGTTCACTCATGCTCAATTCAAGTCCATGTAATTTACATTCAGTCATGTTTCAAGTTCATGTTTAGTTCATGTTCCAGTTCATGTTTCAATTCACGTTCCAGTTCACGTCATGTCAAGTTCAGTCTATGTTCAATTTAAGTTATGTTAGTTCATGCCATGTTACATGTCAAGTTATGCCATGCTTATTTATGATTATGATTATGCATTCATGCTTTTACTGCCATGCATGCATTTGTACACTGTATGTTAAGTTATCTGTTAACTTGCTGAGATTTATAATCAAATCTCACTTTAGCAGTCCCAACAACTATTTCCCCCCAGAATGGTAGGCCATGTGTCAAGATTGGCACACTAGAGTTTGATCGACTGGAGTCGATTGGTTTGACAGCAATGGCACGACGCGGAGCTAATAGCCTCAATACTTTGATTTATTGTTAGTATTATGGCATCCTTGACTGAGTTGCACGAGCTACTCATTGGATTAATCTAGTAGTTGCTTTAGTTTCTGCTTGTACTTAAGGAACTCAGTCTTCAATACACTTATGATTACAGACATTCTGAACTCTTGTTGTAATAAAAAAGGTCTATCACTTTAATGTTTATGTATTATGTTTAAGCATTATTTGGGATATTATTAGTTGGTGCATAGTATTGCTAAAAAAAAATTATTGCTGCGAATATTGCATACTGCTAGATGCATGTTAGGAGCATTGCATCTTTATATGTCATGAATAGGGGCAAGTAACCTTATATTGCATGTCCCGACGCTTTTTATAACCCGTGGATTTCGCCCCCAAACAACCCATGGATCTCTCCAACCCATGGATTTCAAACATGTTTTAAATAGCATGTCGATTCATTTGTTGTCAGTGATGAATTTGCCTAAAAGGGTTATCAAATGTATCAACTCGATTTTTTCTAGTTTCCTTTGGGGTTTTAGCATGGATAGAGAGTGAAGGAAATGAGTTTCTTGGAGTAATACTTGCTTACCGGTGGTGGAGGGTGGATTGGGTATAAGTGATCTTTCAGAGGTACAAACCTCTTTATTAATGAAGTTTGCATAGAAGCTGTTATCTGGTGGTTCTCTTTGGTATGATTTTTCTACTGAAAAATATGTTGGCAACTCTCATCTTACGGTTATAATGATGTCAAACAAAGGGTCGCGTTTCTGGAAAAGCATTATGCAAGTTATACCTCAAGTTTTACAAAATTCACGATGTCTGGTTCGTGGGGGTAATCTGAGTTTTTGGTATGACAATTGGTTGGGAAATGGTGTATTAGCGGAAGGGCAGGTAGAGGTTGAGGAACCTGGGCTTAAAGTGTCTTCGCTGATTAATTCCTCAGGTTGGAATATTGTGAAATTACGGACGTTGGTTTGCAGTGAGCAAGTGAAAAGGGTTGTTAATTCCTAAGTTTGGCTGCATGAAGTGTGACATCATTGTATTTGGAAGCATTCGGTTGATGGTTGTTTTAGTACAAAGTCGGCGTGGTATTCAATTAGGTATCATGGCAATGTGTGTCCATGGAGGAAGTGGCTTTGGCAGAAACAGGTACCAAAGAAAATGTCGTTCTTGTGTTGGCAAGCTTAACGTCTTTCAATTCCTGTCGATGAGGTGGTTCAACGGGTTGGTGTTCAGATGGCATCAAAGTACAACTATTGTGATGCTTCTCAAATAGATTTTAGATCATGTTTTATGTGATGGGGTAGGGGCAAGGAAAGTATGGGATTATTTTGCAGGAATGATGGGGGTGTGTTTACCCCAGGTTCGATGTTGGAAAGGATTCTAAGGCTGCATTTGGATGTCGAACTAAGTTGAGATGAGTTGAGTTTTTTATGAATAGTAGTGAGTTGAGATTGTTGAATGAGTTTGGTGGGATCCACTAAAAATGAGTTTAAGTTGTGTTTGGATGTTAAGATGAGTTTGGATATATTTATGAGAAGTGATAAAAGAAATGAGAATCACATACTGTTCACCTGACACGCTGTCGAAAAAGATGAATGAAAAGAAAGATTACTGGAGCCGAACGAAATAAAGAAAAAAAAAAGAAGGAATACGTTGGTTTATTGCAGCTAGCAAAGAACACGTGTTGGTCAAAGTTCATTTCTTGGAAAAATAAAAGCTACTGTAAGCGGCTACTGTAAGCGGAATAGGAGGAATGTCTGTAAAGTTGAATTTTCATGTCTAGCTACAGTAAATCAAGTTGAGTGTTTTTTTATTAGATGAGAACTGACTTCAACGCACGTTTGGATGGCGGACTGGGTTGAAATTTAAACTGAGTTGAACAAATTTTGGCATCCAAACGAACCCTAAATTTTTGGTTGCTTCGTGCATCTTCCTCCTCTCAAGTTGGTTAGCTTAGTGGTGTTCTTCCTATTATTATTTCCTGGGTGCTTTGGCAAGCTCAATGTGCAACTCGGATGGAAGATGTGCCATATTATTGGAGGGCCATAGTTCGCATGGTAAAAAATTTTATTATGCAAATTTCTAATTCAATGCTGTAGTTCAAGAAGTTGGGTTCCAAAGAGAGAGAGATTCTAAGGGAATTAAACTATCCCATTGTGCCGACTGTTTCTAAGCCTCCGAGGTTGGTTGCGTGGTCACGACTTGCTGCTGGTCTTTGTAAACTAAACGTTGAAGGTGGCTCTTGTGAAAATCCGGGCGCATCGGGTGGACAGGCTGTTATTCGGGATGCAAATGGAAGTGTTGTGGCGGGTTTTGCACATTCTTATGGACATACAACAAATACCGTTGTGGAGTGTAGTGTTTTTCTAGAGGGTTTGAGGCTATGTCATCAGCTTGGCTTGAGGAATTTTTTAGTTGAATTTGACTTGAGTGCAGTGGTGGGGTGGTTTATTTCGTGGACTTGTAATTACTGGTATTTGTGGGATTTTTGGGAAGAGGCTATGGGTCTCATTATTTCTCTCAATATTTGAGTGCGTCATATTTTTAGAGACGCTAATATGGTCGCTAATTTTCTAGCTAAAGAAGGGGTTAAAGGTTTGGTTATAGATTTTATAGGAGATGGTTTTGGTCCAGGGAGACTTCGTGGGCTTGTTTGCATGGATAGATGGGATATTCCTTATATTCGTCGGTAGTCTTTTTTGTCTTGTGATTGATGTTTTTATTTGGGGTGAAGTTGAATTCATGGTTATTCCTCCACCTTAGTGAGGGTTATTTATGAATATCGAGGTGCCTCCCTCCTTTACAACAAAAAGCCTAATTAGTTTTTGTTAAAAAAAAAATTGTCCCGACGCATAAGATGTTCGTTTGATCCCAACCGAATCTGGGGGCACCACGCGACGTCCTCGTAGCAGGCAAGGAAAGCTGAGAAGATGACCATCTCGTGCTTTTTTTCTTCATGGCTAAGAACCCCAGCTAGCTCCTGATCACCAGGGTGGGGTAGAAGATGGGGGCATCTGTTGGGATGAAACAGGAGGTTGGTAGGACAATAGGGCATCCAAGCGGCCTGGGGTAGGCTGTTCATCCCGAGTTGGTTCCACGAACCCCGATGAAGACAGGGCCTGCGAAGACTTGCCCGAGGGAGGCACTCCCGCAGATTCAAAGTTGCTGCTGCTGGACCCCGATGGGTCACAAGCCACCTTGTCCTTAGTACAAGGATTCTTCCCTTTCCCTTCCATCGGAGGACTGGGAGGCCTTTTCTAGTCCCAGGGGGCAGACGACTCCTTCGAGATGCGACGAACCCTGAAATGAGATTGATTCGGAGATACCAGAGACGGTTCCTAGTCCAAACTTCTTCTTGAGGCTCAGTTTGGATTGAGAAACATTTTCAACCCATCTCATCTCATCTCATCTCATCATTACAACTTTCACAAATTTTCACATAAAATAAAAAAAAAACAATTCAACTTTTCTAAATCCCAAAACAATAATAATATTAAAATAATATTTTATTTAACTTTTAACTTTCATCTCAATTTATCCCATATCAACTCACTATCTAAACTAACCTAAGACGTATTGGATAGGGAGGCAGAAAGGAAGCCGTAGTCCATTAGATAACATAGAAGGGTACAATGCCACCTTCGCGACAAAACCCTCTAAGTTGACAACCCCTCGAGATCTCTAAATTGATGGAGTTGGGCACCCGAAAGAGGTCTTCACCAACCTCAGTTCTGCAGAAGAGACAACTAGCCCTGGACTTCGGGAGGATCTAGACCCCCGAGACCTTGGAAGGCCCTTCAGAACAGGATGAACGCAAACTCAAAGATGAGAAATGGGAGGTATTCTTAGGTGCCATTGAAGACAGGAAGAGGAAAAGTTAGGAATTATCGAAGGATGGAGGAAGTTGGAGGAATGAAGGGCTGGGAACTCTTGAAGACAATAGAAAGGAGAAGAAGGACGATGAGACACGTGTTTAAATAAAAGGCTGTGTCGATTGGATTGCCCCAAGTGGAAAAGTAACAAGTGTCTCTAAAGGGAAAACGACGGGAGCAAATCTCGTGATTTCCACTGCACGAGGGAGCATGGGATTGCCACACGTAACCCTAGATGTGGGGAAGTAAACCGGTATGCACAACGGGCAATCGATTGGTTGAGTGTTACGAAGTACTAAAGCGTTGCGAGGTAAAAAAGAAGAAGAGAAGGAGAGAGAGAAGGAAAGAAAAGAAAGAAGAAAATGGAGAAAGAAAATTCCCACTGAGCACGTGTGATAGAATTTGTGGGATAAATATAAGTGATATTTTCAGCTCCTACTAGACCGGGCCTGGACCAAGTATGGGAAGCCCAACGACCGTGGTGTAACCGGCCCACACGCAATAAATGAGGAAGAGGGCCCAGAGCCCACGAGGGAAAAATGATCAGTATTGAAGATGGGACAACACCTGCTCTGACACAACCTTGTGTGGATGGCTTGCAAGGACACCATGCCACATTAAATGTATAGATACGGGGCGCAGAAAAGAGAACCCGATGGGAGGCACTGTTTTTGGCAAAAAGCCCAGTTAGTGGTCACACTCACCCACCTGCCACAGGGGACATGACTCGGGGGTGCCACGCCGCATTAAATGTGCTGGCACGGAACCCTAGGTTAGAAACCAACTCTCACGTACTCTCACAGACAAAAATCTTCTTTAAGGTTTAGCAAACTGACTTAGGCATCAGAAGTGTCTCACTACTCTTGAGCCCTCACATTTATTGTGTTACAGGAGTATCAAACTCGATGACTGATGTGCGAAACATGTCTTTAAGACTACCTGTTATATACTATCAAAAAAGGTATAAATACAACCTTTTTATAACTTTCTATAATAGTTATTTTTATAAAATAAATTTTCATTACTCGTATTATCCAATTTTACTCCCCTATTGACCATTTCGTTAAAATGTAAAATAAAATATGATGTGGGCTTTAAAAAAGAGTTCTTCTAGACATTAATTTTAGAGAAATACTTTTTTTTTTTTTTTTATAGAAACCGAATTTCATTCATCAAGGGAAACAACAGCTACAGATAGTTATCATGCCATAAGGCTTGAGAAATACAGTCTGGAACATAATCCCACCACATCATAATATTCTCCACCCTACATGCACTCCTAGCCAACATATGAGCTACCATATTTCCTTCCCGATACACATAAGAGAAATCACAACTTTCAAAGTGAAGAGAAAGTTGTTTAACTTTAGAATATAAGCCCCCAAGCAAAGAATCACCCATGCCATCCCCCCTGTAAAGCTGAAACACAAAGCAAACTGTCACTTTCAACAAGAATTTTTGAAATGCCCATAGTGGCACACACTTGCAATCCTCTGAAAATTGCCATTAGTTCCAACGCTTCAATCCCATCCATGTCTAATTCAGCTTTACTAGCGGCCAATAAAACTCTCCCAGAAGCATCTCTCAAAACAGCCCCAACACCCATCTTCCCCAATTCAGGAAAAACTACACCATCTACATTTAACTTCAACCAATCAGAATGTGGAGGATGCCATTTATAATGCTGCATTAACTGAACCCTTGACTTCTTCTTGACTTGATCAAAACTTCTTAATAGAGATAGGGCATTATCTGCAACCTGCCTTGGTTGTAACAACAAGTTTTCATGTATAAATTTATTCCTGCGAAACCAGAAACCCCAAGCCAAAGCAAAAAAGACTGATAGATTATCACTCATATTCCTTTCACATAACTCTAGAGCAAGATCACACACTGATTTACCTCTGTCAAAAATCAAACCAGGAAAATACACTTGCATTAAACCCTGCAAAGAATTACATGACACAACAGCATGAGTAGCATCTTCAACATTAGCAAAACAAAGTCTGCAATTAGCTTCTAACAACACATGTTTCTGCACTAAATTAGCCCCAGTAGGAAGACCATTCTTACATGCGCCATGCAAAAATTTTAATCTTATTTGGGGCCTTCATTTTCCACAAGGGTTTCCATAAACCATGTAGATCTTGTACATTAGAGGATTCTGCTGCTTGAAACCCAATCTGTTCAAAGATGAAACGGTAGCAACTCCTAACACTGAAAATACCATTTCTTTCATAGGACCACACCCTCTTATCCTCATCAACAACAGTATGTAATTGTACTTTAAGAATATCCACCACCACATTTGGATTGAAGAGAGTTCTGAGCTTTGATATATCCCACTGTTTAACAGTAGCTTGAAATAAAGAATAACAGAGAATAATCTAGCATCCTCTCTCACCATAGCACCTTCATCCAATAAAGATTTATGCTATGGTATCCACCTATCATGCCATATATTCACACTTCTTCCATCCCTAACTCTCCACCTACAACCTGCAATAAGCCACTTCCTTGCCTCCCAAATACCCCTCTATGTATAAGATGGACATCACTAAACTAGAATTTAAAAAGCTGGTTTGAGGGAAATACTTTGCCTTCAATAATGTATGCACCAAAGAATGCTCATCCTGAAATAAACGCCATCCTTGTTTAGCTAATAAAGCTAAAATAAAACTTTTTTAAGTCTTTAAGCCCCAACCCTTCTTTAGCTTTACTTTGACACATTTTATTCCAACTTAACCAATGTATTTTCCTCTCATTCCCATTCTGCCCCCACCAAAATCGAGACATCATTCCCTCCAATTCATTGCATAAACCAGCAGGAAGTAGAAAACAACTCATATTATATGTTGGAATAGAGAGTGCTACTGCCTTTAATAAAATTTCTTTCCCACCTTGTGACAACAATTTTTCTTTCCAAGATAATAATTTTTGCCACACTCTCTGCTTAACAGACTCAAAGGCACATTTTTTACTTCTCCCAATAACAGGTGGAAGACCTAGATACTTGTCATACTACTGTATTTCACAATTAGCCCATAAAGACTTAATTTCACTTCTAGTAGATTCCTCCACATTACCACTAAAGACAATAGTAGTTTTCTCTTTGTTTATTTTCTATCCAGAAATTGATTCATATCTCTCCAACAGGTTTTGCACTCTTCTATTTTCATATCCACCTCTGCTTTACAAAAAATAATACTATCATCTGCAAATAGCAAATGATTGATATTTGGTGCCCCTACAGATTTTCAACCCAGAAATTTACTTTCTCATCACAGCAATGTTCAGAAGAGATATTAAACCCTCAGTGCAAAACAGGAACAGATAAGGGAACAATGGGTCCCTTTGTCTCAATCCTCTAGTAGGTAATAATGGACCTTTAGGCTCTCCATTAATAAGGACTGAAAAGGAGACAGAACTTACACAGCACATGATCAGATCAACAAATTTCTGATGAAAACCCATCGCTTCCATAACAGATTTTAAAAACCCCCATTCAACACGGTCATAGGCCTTACTCATATCTAATTTTAATGACATGAACTCTTTTTTCCCCCTCCTTTTTTGTTTGAGATAGTGAACCAACTCATATGCTATTAGAACATTATCGGATATAAGCTGACTCGGAACAAAAGCACTTTGGCTCTCATGAATAACACTTGGTAAAACAGTTTTGAGCCTATTAGAGAGGACTTTAGCAATGAGTTTATAAACTACATTACATAAACTTATGGGTCTATAGCCCCCCATCTTAGAGGGACACTTCTCTTTTGGGATAAGGGATATATTAGTAAGATTCAAAGCAGAAGGAAAGGAACTTGAATTTAGCGATTGAAGAACTGCTGAAGTAAGATACTCCCCAACAATATGACAATATTTTTGAAAGAATATTGAGACATACCATCAGGACATGGTGCCGTCATGGGGTCCATTTGAAACAAAGCAAACTTCACCTCCTCAACAGAAAACTCTCTAATCAACTCATGATTCATCATCTCTGTTACTTTCCCAGATAGAGGTTCTAAAAAATCCAACGAAGTACTGTTAAGAGAGGGATTAGAAATAGAAAACAATTGCTGAAAGTAAGAAAGAATAACTTTATCCCTCTGATCTCCTTCTTCCCATTGACCATAATCATCTTGAATTTTATAAATCCTTTTCTTCCTTTTTCGCTGTGATGCTTTCATGTGGAAATATTTTGTGTTATCATCACCCTCTTTAAGCCATAAGGCCTTAGAACGCTGTCTCCACATGACCTCATTCCTTTCCAACCAAATTTGCACCTCATCCCTTGCCAAATTCAGCTCCCCAACTACATCACCAGATAGATCCTTCTCAACCAATTTTTGTAAATTCCTCTGGGCTTTAACAAGTTGCTGTTTAGCATTCCCAAAAGAAAGTTTATTCCATTGACCCATCTTAATCCCACTTTCATGTATCAATTCTGTAAAACCTCCCATACAGGTCTAAGTAGAGGCCCTAGCCCATACCCCTTGCACAATCTCCTCACAATCAGGTTCTCCCACCCACATAGCCTCAAATTTAAAAGGCTTTACAGACCTAGGTTGCTCCCCTTCACCCTTCAGAATGAGACAAATTGGTGAATGATCAGAATAAGCTGCCACTCCATGAAAAACCTTAGCATTAGGAAAGCAGTTCCACCAAGGAGAATGAACAAGGAATCTATCAAGTCTCTCACTAACACGATGTGCCCCTGCTCTCCTATTACACCATGTGAATTTGTGCCCAGAATAACCCAAATCCCTCAATCTACAATCATCAACCACTATTCTAAAGTTTGTCAATTGTCTCTCAGATCTCGGATTCCCTCCTCGCTTCTCATGTTGAAACAATAACTCATTAAAATCACCCATAACCAACCAAGCATCCCCATTAAATCTACATAAAGATCTGAGCAAATTCCAGGTTTTAAAATGCAAGTGTGTTTCAGGAAAACCGTAAATAGCAGTTAGGAACCACTGCCCCATAACCAGATTTTCATCTTTAACCACAGCATCAAAATGGTTAGTTGAATATGAAATAATAGACAAATCCACTTCTTGACCCCATAACAGTGCAATTCCCCCCTTTCTACCACAATAACTAACTGCCAAACAATTAACAAAACCTAATTTGTACTTACAGAATTCAAACTCCAGGGAAGAAAGTCTAGTCTCCTGCAAGAACACCACATCGAGACCTTCCCTCTGAATAAGGTTACAGAGAGTTCAAATGCCACGTGGGTTCCCAAGCCCACGGGCATTCTAGCTAAGCAGTTTCATGGTGTCCGGCGGTGCTGTATGACAACCACCGTCGATATCTCATAAACCACAGACTTAACCCCATCCTGTTGATCATCTGAGATAAGAACACGCTTAGCTGGCCTTCCTCTCAAGGAACCCCCCTTGTTGCACTCCTTCCGTTTCTTCCTAGCCCCTTTCAGCAGACCACTTAGGCCTCTGGCAAATGAAGAATTGGGTGAAGTCGTTTCATGAAGGAATGCCGCTCGTTTCCATTTTGGACTCAATTGTCCAGCAAACTTCTTAATAGCAACTGCACCATCACTCAGGCCTTTAGTCTTCAATTCAAAATTCGGCCCAAGCCCATTACTACTTTTAGCAAACTTCTCGACATCCTCAACTTCCCGAGCAGTTACTTCAGTTTGAAAACCAGTCATCTGCATAACTGGTTTGACAGTTTCATCCTGGGCAGTTGAAACATTTATCGAGGTAGTTACAAGAGAGGCAGTTAACGGATATCCACCACCGTCCTTTGCCAGCACCACCTCCACATCACCACCCTTAGTAGCAACCCTCTGTGGCTGAACATCACAACCTTCCTTTTCCCCAGAAGAAGATGCAGGACCTGTAGCAAGTTTTTCACTAGATTTGTTCTTACCCCCTGAGAAACGATTATTATACCCCCTATACGGAGCCACATTCCATACGGCAAAGAATCCGAAGTAGATAGTTTTGATGAATGTGACACAGATGTGCACTCCTTATCACCATGTCCCAAACAACCACAAAGATAACAAAAGTTCGGTAAACGTTCATAGGAAAATCAAACCCAGACAGATTTTCCTCCTCCAATTGAGAGCATGGAGCCCCACAGCAAAGGCTTGGAAACTGTAAAATAACATGAACACGTAAAAATTCTCCCCAAGCAATATCACCCTCCTCAACATCCACTTCCTCAACAACACCAATCTTCACCCCCAGCAAATGACCCACAAGCGCAGTTTGTGCCATCAGTGGTAAATCATGAAGCCGCACCCAAAAGGATGTAGCCGTGAATTGAATATGCTTAACTTGTTCCCTGCCATCAACCTCTTTCATTAAGACCAAATGCTTGTCAAACGACCATGGACCTTCTCGGAGAACCTTCTCTTTATCCCTCCTATCTTCGAAATCAGAAAGTATAAGATGAGAACTTAAATCATGAAATTTAACTCCCATCATTAATCGCCAAGCTTTCATCATAGTACTCTTGAAGACATCCCTATTATAACTCCTCTCAGTAAACAACTTCATAACCAAACACTTATCACCACCAAGAATAGAACCCAACAACTGATCAGACGCTACCACAACCTCCTCACTTTCCTCTTCAGTCAGCGATAGACGCTAGTAAATATCCTTAAGAGAATCCTCCATTCACGCAAAGCCCAAAAGCACCAATGAAACAGAAAACCAGAAACTGCACTTTCGGCAGTGAGAAATCACCTCTACCTAGGGGAACCTAGAGAGGAACATCTTAGAGAAATACTTTAGTCATAAAGGGATTACACAAAAGTAAATTTACAAACTGATGTGGCTTAATGCAATATGTTAGATTGTAAAATTACTTTTACTTGTAAAGTAGATCTAACAGATCACATAAAATCACATCAGTTTATATATTTATTTTTGTGTATGTAGCACTTCTCTTAGGCCCGGTTTGGATACTGGGATGAGATGTTTTCATCTCATCTGAAACTGTACGGAAAAAAGTTTTGCATAACCAAACAAGTAGCTGTAGATCTTTATTTCATCTCTGATGTTTTCAACGAAGAAATTTATTCCCTTAAAATAGTAAAAAGTAAATTTAAACAGTAAAAAGCCACTGTCTCATCGTCCTCCTCTGGCATGCTTTTGTTTTTTTTTTTTCATATTCATTTTCAATCACACTGAAGGCCATTTTCAAACCCAGCCTTTTACCCCTCCATTTGATCTGCAATAAACCACCCCCGTGCTGCCTCCCATGCCTGTGTTGTACTCACTGCACCATTTCTGGCCCGTAGATGATACACCGAGACAGTGTGAGGCGTCTTCGGGGATGTTGGAGGCCAATAATCGCCTTTACCGTACCATCTGACTCCCATTTTTGTTTTCTTCCCCGTTGATAACAATTTTTTCTCCCTTTGGCACAATTTTCCAACTCCATCAGAGTAGAGAAGTAGAGTTTAGAGACTTTCACGCCTCTGAGCCAGGATCTATAGGAATCTACCTTTCAAGATTTTCCTTATCAAAAATAGTCTCCTCCGTGCCTTTCCCATACCCAAATCCTCCTATAAATTGAAAATGACCCCAGGCAGAAGACCCACCATCTCCACCGCCTGCAACCATTGCACCAGCGCCCATACGAGGACCATTAAACGCCACATAGCATTCGCATCCACCACGGCTCCTCAGACACGATCCTTCAAGGTAATAATTTTACACCCACTCAATAAGACCTGTGTAGGCAAAAAGAAATGGCAAAACCTGTGTTGGCAAATCATCTCAATAACCCATGGATTATGCTGTTGATTGGACTTTATTTCGATTATATTGTGTTTTTAATTGCTATGCATCATAGGTAAGTAAAAACATAAAGTTATTTTAACCATCCAAATCCTACGCATGGGATGTTGTAAAGTGGGTTAATGGTTGATAATGTTGTAAGGTCTGCCGTCAACCAACAACATTAGATTTCAACAGTATTTTGTACAATTTTGATTGTTTTGCGGTGATTATGGGTGATTTGACCTAAAAAAAAATTAATTCAAGTTTACCTCTGTCTCCATCAGCTTTGAATATAGATTTCTGCAATAATTTTAACTTGTGCTTTTTTCAATTATAGGCATACCAACTATGCTCCTCCCGGCAAAGGCACCCACTGAAGGTATATCCTATCTATTGCTCATTTTCAATTGTTGGTTTTCTTGTCATAATCTTGTGTATTAATGGCAACCTCGATCATCTTGGACTGACAGTTCAGGAATTATTTTACTCTCTGAAATTTTTTGCTTGATTGCTATCTTTTTGTTGCTGGATTTTTTGTGAACTTTGTATGCATAATAGCATTATTGGTACTTTATGTAATATATGCTGCCATCACTGGCTTCCTACACTTATGTAATATTTTGCTGGATGTTTACCAAACTGCCGTCCTACACTTATGTAATATATTGCTGGATTATTTACATTAGGCTGATTCCACACGACCAATGTAGTTATGTTTGTGAAATCCATACTTATAATGAATATTTATGTTAATCGTCAAGTATATATGTGGATTGTATGCATCCTTAGCTAAATCACATGGATGATTTGGAAAATACCCACACTGATAAGGAGCTTTGGGCAGATGACATGGAGGAAATTTTGATTGACATGTTGCATGCAGACGCCCTTACTGGTGCAATAAAGGGAGGGAGGATCACATCCCGGGACCATGCTTGTTATGCTCAACGCCTCACGACGCTCGGTAGAAGGGTATATGATGGTAGTCAAGTTAAGGGAAAAATACATAGGCTTAAAGGCAAGCAACGTCTTTTCACAGACCTTATCAACCAAACTGGATTTGGATGGGGTCCGACGACCGGAACGTTCATCAGCAGTGATGAACATTGGGCCCATGCTATTAGGGTAAGCACTTATCTGTAGTATGCATGCTTATCAACATTATTTATAGATGAACTAACTTGGTTTAACGTCTACTTAACCAAATAGTATTGTTGACACATCTCATCTCTTTGTGTTAGGCGAAACCACAATGGAGGAATTTTCGCACTGCTGGCTGCCCAAAGTACAAGGAGCTTTGCACCATTTTCGGGGCGTCCGTAGCCATTGGGGTACTTGGGCATGCGTCGACTCAACCGCCCCCAACCAGTGACGAGGAGCGGCAGCTTGATGAAGATATGCGCTGTCGCACGAATGTGCGTGGTCGCACGAATGTGACCAATCGAGAGGGTGTGGGTATGGATGGTCCTACTACAGACTTCTTGATTAGATGTGGGCAATCATCCGTTTCTTCGGGCCAAAATAGACGTGGCCGAAGGAGAGGGGCCACTAGTAGGCTTGGGGAAGATATGTCCAACTGCCTCTCCGAGCTAGATAAGACTTCCATTGCAAGACAGAAGCGCTATGAGGAACAATCCTGCACTGCAGGGTCGAAGCGCAGCAAAGCCACAACTAGTTCCAATAGTGATTGAGCTGCATAATTGCATATTTTATCTATTTAAAACCAATAATTTTTAATTTTTTTATTATTTATCATTGGTTTTAGATGGATAAATTAATTAAGAGGCATAAATCCAAGTTGTGAATTAAATTGATTAAAAGCAGAGTTTATGCTTGATTTTATAACTTGTGATTTATTTGAGCAATAAATTCTTCAAATGCACAACACACTCTTAAATTTTATTTTTCATCTCTTGTTTAATTTT
>QEOT01001682.1:159014-183000 GCA_003123785.1 Pterocarya stenoptera | reverse complement strand
AGCGGTAGTCATTTAGAAAAACCAAAAACCCTAGCAGAGCACCAAGTTTTTCTTTTTTTTCCAAAGAAATGAAGATATATTCGAATCCTATATATTAAAAGAAGTTCACAATCTCGGGTCATATAAAAAAGAGTTATGAAAGTGTTACATTTCAGAGATTGTGATAAAAATGAGACGAGAATCTAGTAAGTAGCATTCTATTTTTCCTATAAATATAGATATATTTCTTATAAGAAATAACAAATTGAATCCAATCTTATACAAATTGTATCGTTTAATAATGTATCATAATTTTATATTTATAAATTATTTATTTAATAAATGAATCGAGCTGAAGTCAATTTTAACCAAACCAATCTAGAGCTACTTGTTGAGCAGTTCTGCTCAAATATTGTTACATTTATAAAGAAATTACATAAAAGTAATTCTATAAATTGATGTGATTTTATTTAATGCGTTATATTTATTTTATAATAAAAAAAACTTTATAATCTGACGAACCATATCAAATTATATCAATTTGTAAGATTATTTTTATATATATTTTTTTATGACTCGAGAATCTCCCTGCTCATTTACAACCCAATCGTTAACAATTTTTTAGGTGGTTTTTGTTTTTGCTCAATTGCTATCTAAAACTTTAAAGAAATGTCCCCAGAAGTTTTTATTTCGCAAAAATTGGTTAACTCGTTTCAGTTTATCTCGAGGGATTGAGATATAAAAGTTGCATCACATCTCTAATTATTAATTTTATTGTGGTTTAACGTAAAGAGATGATGAAAAGACATTAATTAAAATAAAGATAAGAATATTATTTTCACATCTCTTACTGCCATGCTGAAATCTCCGTCGCTTGTATTTTAAACTTTTGATAGAACCTGGTGGAATGACTGCACCCTGTGTAACAGGTAGTGGGGGAATTATTGAATTTCTTTCTTTTATCACTTTTAGTTGCAAATAGTATGCGATAGAGTTAGGTTTAGATTCCGCCTCAAAAAAATAAGAGTAATTCTACTCTCCCCGCTGGGAGTCCCGCTGGGGGCTCCCGCTGGGAATTTTTTTTTTGTTTTTTATTTTATTTTATTTATTTTTTATTAAGAAAATAATTTTAAATAAAAATGTAATTTTTTTTTATTTTTTAAAAATATGAAAATACATTAAAAAAATATATGTTGAAAATGAAAAAAAATAAAAAATAAAAAAATTTGCATTAACGGGACACCGAGCGGGACACCGAGCGGTGTCCCTAGAACTACTCAAAAAATAATAATATTAGATACAATTTAAAACGTACAAATATTATGTATTTCATTTGTAAAAAAGTAAAATTTATTATTACAAAAAAAACGATATTTTCATATAGATGCAGAATTTATTAATTTAAAAAAAAAAAAGTGCCTCAACTTGATAAATTGTAAATATTATTTTTCTTAAAAAATACATAAAAAATAATACTAAAAAAACTGTTGAGTGGATTTTGCGAATGAAAAAAACTTATCGCATTTTCTTCTATTTTTTATGAAATAATTTTTTCTTAAGCCGTGTCATCGCTTTCATGGGCCTGCTGACCCATAATCTGGTTACCGTGAGTCGACTAGACCGACAATGGTTGTGAGCCTAGTCGACCAGCAACATCATAGCACTGGCATTCGGCTAGAGCACTTAAGTGTCCAAGTCAAATTTTACCTAATTTTTTATTAAAATATTTTGTGTTGGAGTAGTTTTTTTTTTCCTCAACTGTGTTGTAGTTAAAATACAGTAAACTATTCTCTAAATTTAGAATGGAAAATGCTATGACCACCGCTCGAACGTCCCGCTCCCATTTTTAGTTTAACATGAAATGCCACACTGTAAGTGTTTAGAAATAAAAAAATAAAACCTCTATTTTGTCTTCAACCTTAATCTTCAAACCATAGAAACCCATCCCACCAACCAAGAGAAACCATCTCAACCCGTTCGTCTTCAAGCCAGAGAAACTCATCTCACCAAGAGAAATCCATCTCACCAAAGAGAAACTAGTTCGTCTTCGAGCGAGAGAAACCCATCCGACCAAGAGAAACCCATCTCATGAAAGAGAAACCAGTTCGTCTTCAAGCAAGAGAAACCAATCCCACCAAGAGAAACCCATCTCACCAAAGAGAAATCAGTTCTTCTTCAAGTCAGAGAAACCCATCCCACCAAAGAAAAACCAGTTCACATTTCATCTTCAAGCCTCCCCTTGATCTTCAAGCCTTCAGAGAAACCTATTTGATCTTCAAGCCTCCATCCAGTTCGAGAACCCATTCCGTTGCCTCCTCGTAAAACCAGAGAAACCAATTAAGAAGAGAAAAGCACCCCTTCAATATCCTTAAATCTAGCGTCTTTTTAGCAATATTTTTTTTGGTGCCCATGGTTTCAATGAGATTGCCATATTGCATCACCTCTTGTAAAAGATTTCACAAAAGGGGCCTGAGACGCAAAGAACCCAATATTGGATGAAATGCTACTGCTACACTTCTAAAGTTTTGTAGAAGGGGTCTGAGACGCATAAGAACCCAATATTGGATGAAATGCTACTGCTACTGCTACACTTCTAAAGAACCCAATATTCCAGCAGAACCTATTTATTCGGTTACACTTGTTTGGCACTATTGACCAGAATCCTTACACTTGTGTTTTTAATAGAGTTGGTTTCTGAACTTAAATGATCCAGACATTCAACCTAGCTTTTGTGCTTTCTCTTTTTCTTAAATGGGTTCTCCATGGTGAACGTCTGACGGAGGAAATGAAGGCTGGCTTTCGTCAGGGGTTGGGGTTTATGAAGAGGAAATGAGGTGGGGGGACGTGGGTGGGAGACAGGTTTGTCTTTTTTTTTTAATAAAACAATTATAAAACGTGGCATGCCATGTAAAGCGGAAAGGGAGAACGGTAAAAAGCAACGGTAACTGTAGCATGACCTATTTAGGATAGGTTTGGGACACAAGATAAAATACAAAATTCTCATCTTATCTCATCTTATCATTACACATTTTTTAAATCCACATACAAAATATAATAAACAATTCAACTTTTTCAAATCCCAATACAACTTTTTCAAATCTCAATTCAACTTTTTTAAATCCTAAAACTAAAAAATAATATTTTAAACTTTAAAACAAAACACAAAATTCTCATCTCTCCCCCAAACCTATCCTTAGAATTCTATTGTTTATCTTCAAAACAATTTTTTAGTTTAAAAATATTCTTCAAATTCTACTGTTCTACAATTCTATTGTTCAGTTCCCATTTTTCCTTCTTTTTTTTTTTTTTTTTCCCTTTAGTTGAGTGTATTTGTTAAATAATTAGGTTGAGGAAAAAAATAGTTTAGGAAAAAAATAGTTGAGAAATAATAATTTTAAATAAAAATTAAATTATTAATTAATATATAGAATACATTTATAAAAGAGAAGTTTTATTTGTAGTCTTCAAATGAGGACTACATGTGCAAACTCTTCATTAAATGGAAAAAAATATCATTTTAATAAGGATATTATTGTAATTTTTAAAAAAATTAAAGATAAAATTGATTAGACTTGCACATGCAGCATTTGGAGATTGTAAGTAGCATTGCTATTTATAAAATATAAAAAAATAATTTTTTAAAATATATTATTAAAATATATAATATTATATTATTATTTTTTTCGAATAAATAATAAATAATATTTTTTGCGAATAAATTTAAAATTTAAAATTTTTTATTTAATTATTACAACTTTTTTAAATTTTCAAACAAAACATAATAAAAAATTCATTTTTTCCAATTAATAAACAGAAATTATATTAAAAAAATATATTCTATCAATATTTTAACTTTATAATTTTTTTATTCAACTTTTTATTTATCTTTTTCCAAAATCCTATTAAACATCTTAACTTAAATAATTTCATTACTATTTATAGATTTCTCATCTTATCTCATTTCAACATCCAAACAAGGTCTAATTATTTTTATTTTTTCTGTTAGATGGTATTTTGAACACATTAGAATTGAGCATTTAGAAAAGTTATGAGAGGTTTGGATAGTGAGTTTAGATGAAATAAATGTTGAAAATTAAATAAAATATTGTTAAAATATTATTGTTATTTTAGAATTTAAAAAAGTTGAATTGTTTATTATATTTTATGTAAAAATTTAAAATTTTTGCAATAATTAGATAAGTTGAGATAAATTTAAAATTTTTTTATATCCAAACTAGGACATGGTACAATGAATGCCCTCGAGTTGAGCTAAGGGTTTTGAAGACGTAATCATAGAAAAAAGCTACTATGCCTACCAATTCTTACCACTCAATTTGATCGCTTGGGAAAAAAATTTATTTTTTATTTTTACTTAATGATTAAGAAAGTTATTTTAAGTGTATTGGTGTATTTTTTTTATTTTTTAAAAATATTAAAAAAATATGAATAGAAAAATAAAAAAAAAGTACAAAAGCAACTAGCGGTAACAATGAGCGGTGCTACTCAGGCGGCAGAATAGCATCGCTCCCGAATCATATATTCATTGCAGAAAGAGAAAAGCTATTGTCACCGAAAAATGGGTCTCGAGTTGTTCTTGAATTCTTTTTTTCTTTGTTTTTTACTTAATAATTAAGTAAGTTTTTTTAGTCATGTAGTGAACTTTTAAAAAAAAAAAAAAAAAAATGTTTTGAAGTATAAAAAAAATGAAAGAAAAAAATCTAAAAAAAAAAAAAAATTTATTCTTTTCAGGAGCCGTCTCCTGCTACATCCTCGGTGGATGTCGCACAACTCAGGCAGGAAACCCCTGATGCTCTCTTCGTGAGCACAATTTAATTTATAGGAAATANTAAATAAATGTTGAAAATTAAATAAAATATTGTTAAAATATTATTGTTATTTTAGAATTTAAAAAAGTTGAATTGTTTATTATATTTTATGTAAAAATTTAAAATTTTTGCAATAATTAGATAAGTTGAGATAAATTTAAAATTTTTTTATATCCAAACTAGGACATGGTACAATGAATGCCCTCGAGTTGAGCTAAGGGTTTTGAAGACGTAATCATAGAAAAAAGCTACTATGCCTACCAATTCTTACCACTCAATTTGATCGCTTGGGAAAAAAAATTTATTTTTTATTTTTACTTAATGATTAAGAAAGTTATTTTAAGTGTATTGGTGTATTTTTTTTATTTTTTAAAAATATTAAAAAAATATGAATAGAAAAATAAAAAAAAAAGTACAAAAGCAACTAGCGGTAACAATGAGCGGTGCTACTCAGGCGGCAGAATAGCATCGCTCCCGAATCATATATTCATTGCAGAAAGAGAAAAGCTATTGTCACCGAAAAATGGGTCTCGAGTTGTTCCTGAATTCTTTTTTTCTTTTTTTTTTACTTAATAATTAAGTAAGTTTTTTTAGTCATGTAGTGAACTTTTTAAAAAAAAAAAAAAAATGTTTTGAAGTATAAAAAAAATGAAAGAAAAAAATCTAAAAAAAAAAAAAAATTTATTCTTTTCAGGAGCCGTCTCCTGCTACATCCTCGGTGGATGTCGCACAACTCAGGCAGGAAACCCCTGATGCTCTCTTCGTGAGCACAATTTAATTTATAGGAAATAGGTCTGTCTAGAGTCTAGACCATGCACCATAAGGCCATCCCTAATGTTCTATAAAGTGTAAAATAAGTTCAATTTTTATAAAATTAAATTTATTTTTAATTAAATTATCTAATTATATTGGTTGATTGAATTTATTTTCTTTTAGATTATAAAAGAAATTATGTTATAAGATTTTTTAATTTATATTTAAATAGTGAAAAGAAAAAATAAAATAAAATAGTAAAATAATAATAAAAAAGGTGTAACGATAAAAATATACTTTTCTGACAAAATCAAATGGCTCACATTTTGCTACACTTTCCACCCATCATCACAAGCCACTCTCTCTTTCAACAAACATTAATTTCTAACTCAAATGCTCAACAAATCTGAAAGAACAAAGCAGTTAAATAACCTTCCAATAGGCAGAAGGAAAATACACATTAGTTATTTATTTTTTGCAGATGACTGTTTAATTTTCTGTCAAGCCACAAACCAGGAATGGAGGAAGATGATGGATCTTATAGATCATTATGAGGCAGCAACAGGTCAGAAATTAAAACAAAGACAAATTTGCTATATTTTTTTAGTCAAAATACCATCTCATCAGCATCACAAGCATAACAGGGGTTAGAGCAATAGATTCTTGTGAGAAATATTTGGGGCTTCCTGTAATGATAGGGAGATCAAGGAATAAAGAGTTTAAACCAATTCTTGAAAAAATCAGTGCAAAAATGGAGAACTGGAAATAGAAACTTCTGTCACAAGCTGGGAGGGAAATTATGTTGAAAGATGTTATTCAAGCCATTCCCTCGTATGCTATGGGAGCGTCTAAACTTCCTAAAGTTTTGTTGAAACAAATGAACAAGATGATGAGAGGATATTGGTGGGGTCAGGCAAACCAAGAAAAGAAAATGAATTGGTTAAGCTGGGATCAAATGGGGAAATCCAAACATAAAGGAGGGCTTGGCTTTAGAGAATTTGAAAACTTTAATATTGCTTTGTTAGCAAAGCAAGGCTGGAGGCTTCTAACATATCCAAATTCTCTTGTTTCTCAAGTTTTTCATTTCAAATACTTCCCTAGATCTTAATTCCTAACTGCAAAGATGGAAAGCAATCCATCATTTATATGGAGAAGTATACTAGCTGCTAGAGATTTACTTAAAGAAGGAATCAATTGGAGGATAGGCAATGGGAAATCAGTAAGGATCTGGCTGGACTCATGGTTGCATCAACCTTCTTCTTACAAACCCCAAACTGGCAGAAATATATTGGGCACTGAGGCCAAAGTGGAGCTACTCATTAAACCAGAAACCAAGGAATGGAATAATTCTTTAATCCAAGTAGTTTTTAACAAAGAGGAAGCAGAGCTCATTACACAAATTCCAAATAGTCAAAGCAATCAGCAAGATAGAATGATATGGAGAAGTAATGGAGACGGGAACTTCACAATAAGAAGCGCCTACCATTTATTAGGGGAGATGCAAGACAGAGTTAAAGGACAAAACTCCTCCAACAATGAACACAAAGAAAGCTAGACCAAAATATGGAAACTCAACATACCTCCAATAGCACAAAATTTTCTTTGGAGAGCATGTAGAAATAAAAGGGGAATGCAGAATACTATCAATGAAAGAATTGACAAATACTTGGCAACTACTTGCTAGCTTGATATGTTCCCAGGTCATATAATCCCATTAAAGTCTATCATAGGCCTTACTCATGTCTAATTTGATAGACATGTATGCCTCCTTCCCTTGCCTCCTGTTTCTCAGAAAATGAGTCACCTCATATGCAACAAGCACATTGTCACTGATTAGTCTACTAGGGACAAAAGCACTTTGGGAGCTAGATACAACATCATTAAGAATAGGTTTGAGCCTATTAGCAAGCACTTTTGATATCAATTTATACACAACATTACAAAGGCTGATGAGCCTAAATTCAGTGATTTTTTCAGGCCTATTTTTCTTTGGGATCAATGAAATGAAAGTGTGATTAAGAGAAGATGGAGTGTACCACTTTGTAGAGCCTTCCTACAACATAGCATTTGTAATAGCATCTCCAACAATATTGGCATATTGCTGAAGAACATGGAGGACATGCCGTTAGGTCTAGGGGCCTTAGTGGGGTACATTTGATCCAAAGCAACTTTCACTTCTTCCCTTTTAAAGTCTCTCAAAAGCTCTTGATTCATCTCCTCAGTTACTCTACTATCCATATCATTAATGAAATCCATACTACTCGACTGAGGTGCAGCAATAAAAATGGCCTGAAAATAAGACAGAATCACCTGGTTCCTACCTTCATCCATCTGCCAGACCCCCTCCTCATCCTTCAAGCCCTTAATCTAGTTTTTTGTTCTTCTTTGAGAAGCCTTATGGTGGAAGACCCTAGTATTTTGATCTCCCTCCTTCAACCATAATGCTTTTACTCTTTGTTTCCATAGTATCTCTTCTCTCTCGAGCCAACATTGCAGATTATTCCTAGCCTCTTGATGAGTGTCCAAACTAGCATAGTAGGGATCAATATTTTGCACATGTTGCAAGTGGTCCCGAGGTTGTTTGATTTTATTTTGGACATTTCCAATTTTTATCTGATTCCAGCCTGCTAACCTTTGAGAGCAGGCACCAATTCTAATCTAGCCAGGCTTATGAATTCTATAGAAATAGGTGTGGATGATGCAACAATTGATATTTTAATTGATCCTCAATCACACAGGTGGAATGTTGAGAAGGTAAGAACCCTGCTACCTGTAGAAGCAGCAAATGATTTCCTAAAGATTATTTTCAGTCCAAGCAACTTTGAAGACAAGCTCATATGGGCTCATGAACCAAATGGACAGTTTACTATCAGCAGTGCTTATTGAGTATTTAGGGAGGCTAAGAAAAACAAAATGAAGGGTGAGGGATCGATGATTATGGCTTTACAGAAGCTATGGAAAGACTTATGGAACATGAAAATGCCAAACAAAATCAAGATCTTCGCCTGGAAAGCCTGCAGAGAAAGCTTACCAACAAAGCACAATTTGATGAAGAAACAGGTGATACATGAAGACTTATGTCTATTTTGTACAACTGAAGTAGAGGATGTGGCTCATGCCCTTTGTTTTTGCCCATCATTAAGAGAGGCATGGGAAAAATACCTTCCCATTATTCTCTTATCAAGTCTACTAACATATTATGGAGATATTGCAGATTACTTAAGTGGATTAAACCAGAAGGATAAGCTTGAGCGTTTCTTCTTGATCTCATGGAGCTATTGGTATAGGCGCAATTCAGCTACTTTTGAAGACAAGTGCATACATATTGATCAGTCAATTAGTCATGCCATGGCAGTATAGAAGGCCTACAAGGAAGCAAGAGGTCAACCCCTCAAAGTGGTGAGGCACCATTGTAGATGGGAGTACCCTCCTTCGGGGAGTGTTCAAATTAAATGTTGATGGGGCTATATTTCAGAACCAACATAGTGCTGGCATTGGTGCTGTTTTAAGAGATTGTCAAGGTGAAGTTCTAATGGCAGTTAGTAAAAAGGAACAAGATGTGAGTGATGCTATAGGAGTCAAGATGCGGGCAATCTCCAGGGGCTTGCAGCTGAGTATGCACCTTGGCATTCATCATCTCATACTCGAGAGTGATGCATTAACCTTAGTTCAATAATTGCAAAAATTAGAATCTTCTATGGCCTTGGTTGATAATGTCATGAAGGATACTAAGGAGCTTATGTACTGTTTCCAGAGTTGTGAAGTGAGACATGTTGGAAGAAATTGTAATGAAGCTGCTCATAAACTTGCAAGGCATGCTTGGAATGTTAGTGATATTAGTTTGTGGTGGGGATCTTTCCCTAATGTAATCGCTCCAGTCATTTGGGCTGAGAGATTAATGTAATGCTGATATCTTTCAATGAAAGTATTTCTATATAAAAAAAAAGCAATCATTCTCTAAAGTTTTCATTTTAATGTTTATGCTTTATTATTTATTAGTCACGTCTGTTATTTGGGGTCCTCGACAAAACAATAAGCAATGTAATAACAATTTAGATGTTAATTTGATGGAAAATAAATATACTAAACAACGGCCCAAAAAATGGAAATGTAACCTGTGTTAAACACAACGCAAATAAGGACTCAATTTTGTAAAACAATAATTTGTTGAGCATTTCCCAATATGGAAGATCCGGATCTTTCACAATGCCAAATTGTGAGGATCCTCACAAGTTTCACAATGCCAAATTTCCCCAGAAAAAAAAGAGACAACTACCTAGGGAAACGTCACTCTTGATACAAGACGAAAACCTTGGTAAGAAACAAATATTGATTTTTCCCAGGAGTGAAAGTTGTGGGGAAAAGTAAAATTTGGTGGAAACTTTTTTTTTCCCACAAATTTATTCCGTGGGAGAGTCTTGGGATATAACTCATGTAGAAAGAATCTTTTTCCACCAAACCACAAATTCATGGGAAAAACCTTCTTTTTCCCACGACATTTGTGGCGGTTTAAAAAAATTTTCTTCATGGCAAATAGGTCTCATCTGGTATAATGTGGTGAAAATAACATCATTCTCCATAGAAAGAGGTTGTGGCAAAAAGTGTTTACGCATAACATATCTTCATGAAAAAAGTTGTCTTTTGGTATTTACGATAACATACTTTCCTGGGAAATATATATTTTCCACAAAGTATTTCGATGGAAATATTTATTTATGAAGAAATTTTATGATGGGAAATAATTACTTTTGGCAAAAAAAAAAAAAGTATTTGCCACGAGTTTCATTCGCAGCAAATGCTAAAAGATTTCAGAAAAAAAAATTGTCAAATAAAAAAATGAGATTGAGCAAACAATAATCATAACAAATAGTCTAATATAGCCTATAATTATTATATCCAAACCAATGACAGATTATAACTAACCCAAACAACTACATTTAATTAAAATGTAGTTTATAATTAAACTACCTTTAATTTAATTAATCAATGAAAAATCCATAAGTTTGGCAAGTAAGCCCCATCACACAATCCATTGCTCATGCATAGCACACTCAACATAACCAAGTCCTGCTCCTCTATTTAAGTGTGATGTTAGGCAGCTATAACAATATGCAACTGGGCAGGATAAATTAGAACATCTTCAACATCACTACAACCATGTCCTTATGCCATGGCAGGATATTTTCAATATGCATGTGGCAAACATCAATCTGGCATTTGGAGGTAAAATGGTAGGACAGACAATTATCTTAATGTTATAGTCATCTCTCTCGGTAATTTGCTGCAAAAGATGTTGGTTTTGATTCTACATATCATCATATGCCTGTCCAATTGACTGAAGAAAAACCAGAACAATAATTATATCCATTTCATGATTGATAACGACATTGTTGAACACCACATCAGATAACATAATTTTTTTTTATAAGTGAAAAAAAAGAAGCAGAAAACTAACCTCAATTTCAGATAAGTAAGTCTCATTTTCTTCATTTTTGAATTTTAGAACATCAGTTAGCCTAAAGGTATTCTTGAAATAGCAGGAAACAATACACTTGGTAAGAACTTTTATGCCATTATCAAGTTTAAAGAATCACCACCTAATGCTAGAATGCCTGCCGGTTAATATAAAGCACCATAGATCATTATGATGCTAAATGATATAAGAGAATTAAACTCAAACAAGAGAATGGGAAAACTCCTAAATCTAGTCCCCAAAAAGTAAATGAAAAATATGTTTGATATAATCATCTAATCAAAGGGCTATATTTGAGATCTTTGAAATTGAAGGTTAAGTTTGATCCCTAAAAGATCAACAACCTCAAACGTTCTAATATCAGCTCATGGCATTCTTCACAACTGAGCTACATTCCAAGCCTTTCCAACAAACAATATATCTATAACCAGTGCACCATCCCATACATCCCTAAATGAAGTTGAAAGGGAAAAACTAACTAACAGGTAGACCTTCCCAGAAAAACCAATGGAGTCTATTGTCTCGTCACACAACATAACAATCAACTACTTGTTAAGTTTAGTACAGTTGCAGCTGTCCACACACACAAGCAGATTCATAGAAGCCACTTGAATTGAAAATAAACATTAAAAATCATCTCAGATCAACAATAGCATCGGGTTAAAATAAAATTTTTCACCATCATTGTCAAAGTAAATCAAACCTTTTGGAAGCTTTTAATTTCTGCCTCAGCTCAGCAATCTCAACTTCTGCTGCAGCAAGCCTTTTCTGGGATATGGCGTCCACTTCATTTGCAGTCTTGACTCGCAATTCCAAGTTTATTGCTTTTGAGATTTTTTTTCCTTTTGGTTTGGTGGGAGGGGACTGTAAAAAATGTGGAACATAAAACAAATACCATATCTCACTATCTTGACTTAGTACAATGGGCTTTTTACAGTATCAACTAATGCAAAGGAATGTAGGGCCTTGCAAATAACTTACCACGCTAATGCCATGATGATCAGCCTTGAATGCAAAGACCAGAAGGGTTGAGAGGATCACAGACACAAGAGGGGCTGCAACTGAAACCCAGAACAGCTTTGGTTTTCTCATGCTTTGCATGATATATAAGATCACACAACTAATTAAATGTTATTATTCAACATTGGAAAATGAATTAAGTTGAATTGGAATGAAAACTTATAAAAATAATGAATAAGAACTAAGAAGTAGTACTCGAGAGCCTTTCTTCACAATATGGTAAGTATATAAGTAAAAAGTAAAACTATGGTTTTGGTAAAATCTTCAATTAGCATCTATATATTAGTTTTTCTTTTGAGGTCAGAAGTAAAATACTTATTATATATCAATCCACGCTAATGCAAAAATTGGTACTGTACGTATAAGTGGTTATAGTGGCGCCATCTACCTTTTTTTTTTTGATAGGTTAAAAAGAAACAAATTGACAAACTAAGAAACTTGATAAACTAATATAGTCTCAACAAATATACTAGGGGTGAACACCAATGAAAATGCATAGTAATTCTAGGCAATATCTTCTTTTTATAAGAATTCAGACCCAAATTAAAACTAAAATATTCTAGAAAAAGCATAACCATGTAACATGAACAAACAACAAAAAAACTAAGAGCTTGGAACAAGAGAAAGACCTAAACAAAAATAGTAAAGGATAAAAAAAGAACCCAAAAAATCCTGAAGCTAAGACAAATAAATCTGCATCTCGGTAACTCAGTGGTCTTCACTTGCTATAATCCTCTGCATGCACAAGCAAACCAAAAATAAAACATAAAGCAAAGCCGACTGACTATTAAAATGGAATAAAATACCAAGCCAATCAACGAAATGAACACAAATTTTATAGGATGAGTATTCAACGCACATATAGAAAGAAAAATGAGAGTAAACCATAGCTTGTTCAAGAATAAGTTTTGTAACTGCACTGGGAGGAAGCTGAGAAAGAGAGGAAGAGGGAGGGAACACATTAGCTAAAAAGGAAAGTGGAAGGCATTGCCATAATAAACAAGTTAACTTTGTATAGTTCAAGAATATATAGCCAAAAGAAAAACAAAAGTTCAACAAAAAATAAAACCAAGTAAAGAGTAAATATAAGGTAAAACAATTAGAGATAAAAAGTGAAACTTAACCATCAGAAGTATGGATAATCAACTTCCTACAAATTCATTGGCCTAAAGACAATAAAAATGAAGTACCCTTAAGCGGTGAACTGTAAATGCTGCAGTGTAAAGCTAAAAAATTCACTACTTTACCCTTGCTAACTGACATATGTAGTTTCATTGAATATAAATCAACTAATATATGGTAATTGACACATGCAGTTTCAAATTAATGCAACAAGTTTACATGACTAAAGGAGTATCTATAATCCTAAGACAGTATCTATAATCCTAAGATAGAACACATAGTACAACCTCAAAACAGAACACACGGCATCAACATATATACATACACAAAATCATACTAAAGTCACCTATGGTTAAACCAAGCTCATTAACAAAATACCAAATCCGAAACATAGGAAATCATATAGTAAAACAGCTCTATCATCATTTGGTTCGGACCAAAATAGAGCATTTATAAAATTTTGCAACATAGAGAAATAACCACAACCCAAGACACAAGCTTTCCATCATTCGGTTCGGACCAATACCCAAATCAAATGGAGTCAAGTTAGAGTTTTTACCTTGGTTCTTAGCTCCTTCTCAAGATGTAAAATGGAGGACCAAATAATGCTATAGGCATGTAGAGGAAAGAAGACAAGTGATTGCACTGAAAAACCCCAAACCGAAAGGGGGAAAGCAGATCGACGGTGAGGGGGAGGGAGATCTTTGATGGAGGGGCTAGGGACCGTTGGGGGGTTAAGTACCCCAGAAGCTAGAGGTAGTGCGGCGGCTGCGGACGCGGCGGCACTGGGAATCGGAGGGAGAAAGGAATTCGAGGGAGATTGGCGTGAGAGAGAGAAGCCGCGAGGGAGGGACTTGGTGGGTTGGCCGGTGAAGCTGGAGGTGGACAGTGCCGGTGGGTTGACGGCGGCGTGCAGTGGCTGCTGCGTGGAGGCACGAAGAGTGGGGATCGGGGGGGGTGGGGAAGAGGGATTGGGGAGAGACGGGAGGGGGAAGGAGACGCTGGAGGGAATTAAAGGAACGAGGGAATACGTAGGCGGTTTAAATTTTTTAGTTTTTGCGGCGACTTCCGCAAAAGAAAAGAATCTCGTAAAAAAAAAAAACTAATAAACCACGATGGAAATACAATTCTGGTGAGACTATTTGCCGCGAGATAATGTCGCAGAAAAAAACTAATAACCTTGTGGCAAAAACTAATAACGCACGGAAGGGCATATTTTTTTTAGATTTATTTTCGGCGACTTTTAATCGCCGCAAAAAAGTCAGTTTCGTGGCAAAAAATCTTTTTCTCACAAAGTTTTACTTACGAAAGTCATCTCGTGGCAAAAGATTAGTATTTTTTTCCACGAGCAATTTTCGTGTCATAAGCGTACTATTTGCCACTATTGTTTACCTTGGAAAAAGAACTCGTGGGAAAAACCCACATTTGTTGTAGTGGCAATTGATTAGAGTTAGCATTCGAGATGCTAAACAGATTGTAGTTGTGCGTTAGATCAGTACCACTGACTCCCCTACAGTACAAAACAGATCCTATACTCAGTCCTAGTGGACTTCAAGCATCTTCTGCAATATAAAACTATTAAATTTGCTGATTTTGTTGATGCCAAGTGTGGACAGAAGGGATCAAACCTAATGCTAGGTTGTTGTGTTATTGTTTTGAGCTAAGGTATGCATTACCAAGTTGTCAAAATCATCAGTGTTCCTTTACGTGAGTGCCTAACAGTAACTTTTTTTCCTGCAAGTCCCAAAGCCTCATTGGATTCTACCCAAGTGGATGAGTCAGCAATAGCCATTGGATGCTGGAAGTGTAGAGGCAGTTTATCTGTAATGGTCACTGCAACTGACTGCCGATAACTACTTGAAAGGGTCTTAATTCACATGGTAAAGTTCTTAATTCACATGGCTTGGTAACCGGTACAGAGAAAACTCTTGTTTCATACCGGTACAAATTTCGACCATACCGGTGTATTTCGGCCGGTACCGGCCAAAATACTAAAATGAGAATTTTGGCCAATACGTATTTGTAGTTACTTCTTTTCGTTTCTTCTTCGTCTTCTTCAATTTTTGGCCACAACCGTTCATATGGGGCAAAGAGATAGAGGGGGACTAGTCTGCATGTTGGGTGCAAAGAAGAAAAAAACAGAAAACAGAAAAAAATCGTGGGAGAGAAAGACGGGGAGGAGATAAATATGGGGAGAAGAAAAAGAGAGATAATTCAGCACTTACATGAGTTTTTGGAGTACGCGCGTAATTTCTGCACTTCAGCTTTTGGAGTAATATCAGAACTTGAATGTTTATGGAGTAATTTAATTCAGTTATTGTAATTTACGGCGTAATTTCAGGATTTGTAGTTTCTTGAGTAATTTCAGCACTTCATGGAGTAATTTCTGGACTTGTACATTTTTTAGGTTAGTCAAGAAGATCTCGTCTCATGATTATGGGTCTTATTTATTTGAGTTTTGTTACTCATTATTCTCACACACTATGCACGTACCACACTTATTTTTATTATTTTTAAATTATTTTTTGATTTTATTCTTCTTAAACAAATTGAGTTCTTCTATTCACTATCCATATACCTCACATTTGATAAAAAATAATAAAAAAATTATGTATAGTATATAACATGAAGATGATAAATATAATTTTTCTATTTGTTTATCTCACGCTCCGGCTTCTGGCCTGCATTATATATATATTTTTTCACTGGTTCAAATTGTCAAGTCTTCTAGTTGTTAAATGTGGCGATGAGTTGATGAGGTACGGACAACAACAATCACACCCGCTTTGTTTTCATAAATCTTTAAAATTATTTCGTTCTACCTCATTTCCTCTCATCTCAATATCTTAACATTAGTCAAATACAAACATTTTTTAATTTTTAATTTATTCATCTAATCATTACCTAATCATTACAAATTTTCTAAACTTTTAAATAAAACATTAAAAACAATTCATTTTTTTTTAAAATTCTAAAATAAAAATAATATTAAAACATAATATATATTCTAACTACTTTCTTTTAACTTTATAATTTCTTTATTCATCTTTTTTTTCTCTCATTTTCCAAGATCCCATAAAAATTTAAACTCAAATTATTTTACTACTATTCACAAATTATCTTATTATTATTCACATATTTCTTATCTCATCTCATCTCATCTCTTTAGACAATTGAGGCCTCAATGTCTCCATTTTTCCATTCTATTTCTTATTTCAATGCTTGTTTACTTAAAAACAAATTTACAGCGGTTGGAATGAAAGACATTTTTGAGATTAAGCTTGCTTTCAGAAGAGGTTAAATTCAAACTCATAAAACATAAATGCTTTTGTTAGATCGGGATGCATACGACAATGAATTACAGCTTAGAGTTGTTTCTGCATGATGCAATTATTATTTTTAATTGCAGCCTGAAGGTGACAAGTTTAATAAAACAAGCTTTGCAAAGCAAATAATTAACTTAAGGGAAATTGTTATGGCCGCAGAGCTGCCTTTTTTTTTCATCTAATGGAAATTGTCAATACATGATAGTTGAGAGCATAAACAAAACGTCCCAGTACCATCAATCTTTCTTGCTGAAATAGTTGCAAACCTATGGATCATTTATAAGCTTGTCTGTACAGTAATATATACTATTGAGTCTATTTCATATATTCATCTTTTTTCTTTTATTTGAAAATCTTAAATTTCGACAAATCTTGCAATACATTATTTTTCGGGAGACATGAAGAGGATGCTTGCACATATAAGAAATATTTTATCTACAAAAAGATCTTATAAAAAGTAAATTCACAATCTAACTTGGCTTAATGTACTTGTACATTAGATTTTAAAGTTACTTTTATTGTAAAATAAATCTAATCTATTGTATGAAATAATGTTAGTTAATGAGTTTGTTTTTGTGAGATATCTTTATAGTTGTAATACTTCTATACAGAGGTAAGGAGATGACAAGTGAAGTAACAAATCCAGAGTGACACATCCTTAAACAATAATTGGCATAGAGAAAACACATGTTTGATCGTTTTGAAGAACAAAATAGTTAGCTATGAAGAAAAACATGTTTGGCTCTGATCACTTTCCAAGATCACCCAACTGTTTGATGAACTCATCCAAATTTGTATCTGAACTTCCTCCTTTAACTGCACTTATGGCTGCAGCACTCAGTTCTTTGGCCAGAACCCTCTCTGGCCTNGGTACATTAGATTTTAAAGTTACTTTTATTGTAAAATAAATCTAATCTATTGTATGAAATAATGTTAGTTAATGAGTTTGTTTTTGTGAGATATCTTTATAGTTGTAATACTTCTATACAGAGGTAAGGAGATGACAAGTGAAGTAACAAATCCAGAGTGACACATCCTTAAACAATAATTGGCATAGAGAAAACACATGTTTGATCGTTTTGAAGAACAAAATAGTTAGCTATGAAGAAAAACATGTTTGGCTCTGATCACTTTCCAAGACCACCCAACTGTTTGATGAACTCATCCAAATTTGTATCTGAACTTCCTCCTTTAACTGCACTTATGGCTGCAGCACTCAGTTCTTTGGCCAGAACCCTCTCTGGCCTAGTCTCTTCAACTGAGATGGCCAACAGCCGAGCCAACTCGGCTGACTCGGGAATGTTCTGAGTGCCCTCACAAGCTCTGATTGCAACCCCTAACTCATCCACCAACAACTTTGCGTTCGAGTACTGGTCCGCACCCATTGGCCATGTCAACATCACAACTCCCGCAGTGATCCCCTCCAGCACCGAGTTCCACCCGCAGTGAGTCACGAACGCACCCACGGCTCGGTGGCTCAGTATTGAGACCTGCGGCGCCCATCCCTTTATTACAAATCCTCTGCCCTCCATGCGATCTTCGAACCCAACAGGAATCACGCCATGATCAGCATTCGCCTGCTTCTGCTCGTCTTCGCGAGGCACCCTCACGCACAAAACAAACTGGACGCCGCTTTGCTCTAACCCAGCAGTCAGCACATCCATTTGCCTTTGTGTCAATACCGCACGGCTTCCGAAGCAGACATAGACAACTGAGTTTTCCGGACGAGCATCCAACCAATTCATTAGCTCATGGCATGGTACAGAGCTTACTCCACCTCTAACAATGTATTCCTGTAAATCACCGTTCTCAGGAGGCAATACGGGTCCTACGGCCCACACCCGATCATTTCCGAGTTCTTTCTTCATATGCATAAAGTAAACGCGCTCCAACTCAACGAACGAGTTGAACACCATTCCCCAACTCACCGTATTGGACAGCATGTTGTTTCTAAAAAACTCCAAATCCAGGTCCCCTTTTAGGCTTCTATAATGTGCAGGGATCTGCCACCATGGGAATGCTGGAGAGTTCGGGATTTTTGGAAACGAAACTTGGAAATTGATATCCTGATCATCGTTTTCCGGCGGATCGTGACACAGAGAGAGAACAACCGACATCCCAAAGGCACCAGAAGGTGAGAAGACTAACCGTGGAACGCCGAGCTCGCACGCTAGGTCGTTTGTCCAGCCCAGAAAGAAATCGGATATAATAGCAACTGGAGGCGCAGAATGAGATCGGAACCATTGGAGGAGAATAGGATAGTGAAGGTCACGTAAGGCGTGCATGGTAGCAGGGAGCCTTTTCTGCGGAGGAGCTGTAATATCAGGGGATGGGAGAACCAAGTGTTTAAGGGAAGACGGGTGTGTGGAGGAGTAAGGTTGAAGCAGAGGAAGGTTAGAGGTGGTGACAAAAACGGTGACAGTGAGGCCTCGGGTGAGCAGGCGGTGGGCGAGGTCCAGCAAAGGTATAATATGGCCTGAGGTTGGGTAAGGATAAGCGGCGATGTGCACGCCATTGGTAGACATGATCGAGATCGAAACTTTGGGGTGGCTATTCGGTGGGCAATGGCTCTAAACCTTGAGAAGCTTGTGCTGCTTATATATATGAGAGAGATAGAGAGAGAGAGAGTCGTGTGGGATTCCTCGACTTTATATGCGGCCAGTGAGGGTGATAGGGCTATGATAACATATTTCTTGCTTTTCCCGATCTGCTTGGACTGTTTGGTTGTAAATTTCTGACGTGCCTGGACGTTGACGATCTAATGGTTTTTGATATATGTTCTCACTTGGTTTGCGTCATGACTGACGCCTTTACATTCACAGCCAAATATCTATCCATGAAAAAGAGGAAATTCAATAGTATTTCACGATCACAATGGTAGGTTCTCTCTTTTCTTTTTGTTTGTCCAGAATCTATGTCCATCGTTGAAACTTCCTATTAATGTCGTGTTTTGTACGGCTGAACAAAGTTAAAATAATTTGGACCGAGATATTCACGTGCAAACACATAAGAAAAGGTGGGTTCGGGGTGGTCGGTAAAACCCCCGATGCCTAAGTTTCGCGTCTTTAGACTATTGTCTTTCTAATAATAGAGTTAGAATGAAAGGCATTTTTGAGATAAAGGCTGCATTTGAATATTAAGCTGGGTTGAGCTAAGATAAGTTTTTTATAAATAGCAGTGAATTGAGATGATAGAGTGAGTTTTGTGGGGTTCGCCTAAGATAAGTTTAAATATATTTAGATTTTAATATGAGTTTAGACGTATTTATGGGAAGTTGAAAAATGTTGTGGGTCCTACGTGTAAAGAAGTGTTGAATTGAAAATGATTGTGGGTCATACCTGTAAAGAGGTTTTGAGTTGAGATGAGTTTAATAATTTAAGAGTTGAATGTTTGGATGTTAGATTTAGCTTAAAATTAGACTGAACTGAGTTGAACTCATATGAGTTTAACAACTAAACGGGGTCTAAGCTTGCTTTCAGAAGATGTTAAATTCAAGCTCAAAATTGTTGATCTGTGAAAAATTGCACAACAGGCTAGAAGGGGAGAAAGAGATATTCCCGGCCCACTGAGATGATTCGGACCTCGATCGGTGTTGTTTAGAGCTCCCGGTAGTGGTCCGCTGCGGCTGTACGATATCGGTGTGTACATCTATGGCGGTGAATGGAAAACAGGTGCATAGTAAATAAAGAGAAAGAGATACACAAATTTACATAGTTCGACGTGTTGCCTACGTCCACGGGCGTTTGGGGAAGAAAAATCCAATATAATATGCTTGTTTACACTCTCTCATAGCCTTTCATTTCTTATTGTACAATGGGAGCTGGAGAGATACTTGCTGGGGAAGTTGTTCTCTCTAGAGCTCTCCCTCTAGAGGTTGAAGAAGAAGTTGAGGAAGAAGCCCCATTGAAGTCGTCTGGACCTCCCCCTTTATCTTATCCTCCTCCCGCGTGCGCCTCGGTAGTTGGTGAGGGATGTCCGCTTTATGTGTCTGACCCCCTCTCCCTTTCTCATTTTCTCCTAACACCCCCTGCCTCTTAACACCCCAAGCCTCTTGACTCCCCATGCCACCTGACACCCTCCTTGCTTCCCCTCTTGTCCCTTAGTGGTGGCCTGGTGGGCTAGGCCTAGTCTTGGGCTTAGATATTTTACCTCCTCACAATTGTCCGCGATTTTTAAGGGAAATTTATCCCAAAAAGACCTTGAGAATCTTCATGAGTAAAATATGCAGTTGAACTGATCCGCCCTAGTCCATAAAGAAATAAATTCCAGGAGTTGGCTCCTGTTCATTCGTTCCTCTCGCGTTAAGAGCGTGGGATTAGGCAGGAGATGTGCTTGACCGCGTGGAGTGTGAGTGCAGGACTCGTCTTGGCGAGGCAAGCAGGAGATAGGCTCAACCGCGTGAAGCGTGAGCGTGAGGCTCGTCTTTGGGAGGTAGGTAGGAGATAGGCTTGACCGCGTGAAATGTGAGCGCGGAGCTTGGGTGTGGTGGGAGATGTACTCTGCCGCGTAAGATGCAAGCTCAAAGCTCTGTTGTGGCAGTAGGTGTACTCGACCTCTTAAATTGTGAGCATGAGGCTCGTCTTAGCGAGGCAAACGGAAGATGGGCTCGACCACATGAAGTGCTAGTGCAAAGCTCGGGTGTGGTAGTAGATGTACTCGATCGCGTAAAATGCGTGCACCGAGCTCGGCTGTGGTAGGAGGTGTACCAAACATTATTGGAAAGTGTATGTTTGCCTGATGTTTTCATTTTCAATTTTGTTGGTGTTGGAGTTTGTATGAAGTAACCAACGCAAAGCGATTAGAGTGCCTGTCGACCCCTTTAGGCAGTTTTCGAGCCCATTGGCTCGTTCCCGAAGGTAACCCGGGCAAGGCGGTTGTGGAGCTCGGAGGCTCGTTCCCGGAGTAACCCACTAGCAGCAGTTATGGCTCGAGTGTGACACTCGGCGCAAGTCTAGGGACTCGTTTTAGCACAAAGGTTGGCAAGTCTGGGGACTTGTGTTCGAATGGCCTTCTGGGCGAGTCCTAGAACTAGTGCCCAGCTTAAACTTCGCGATGAGTCTAGGGACTAGGCCTGATGGTACGAAGGTCGGTAAATCTAGATACTTGTGTCCGACCAGCTGTCGATGTGGCAGAGCTCGGAAGGCCTTGGCCCTAGCAAATGCATCATGGCTAGTCCAGAGACTCGGCTTGTAGTACGAAGGTCAGCAAGTCAAGGAACTTGGGTCCGACTAGTTATTGATGGGGCAAAGCTCATAAGGCCCTAACCTTAGCCAATGCATTGTGACGAGTCCAGAGACTCGACTTTGGTGGCACAAGGGATAGGATATAATAGCAACAGGAGGTGAGGAATGAGATCGGAACCATTCGAGGAGGATAGGATAGTGAAGGTCACGTAAGGCACGTATGGTAGCAAGGAGCCTTTCTGCGGAGGAGCTGTAATATCATGGGATGGGAGAACCAAGTGTTGAAGAGAAGACGGGTGGGCGGAGAAGTAAGGTTGAAGTAGAGGAAGGTTAGAGGTGGTGATAAAAATGGTGACAATGAGGCCGCAGGTGAGCAGGCGGTGGGAGAGGTCTAGCAAAGGTATAATATGGCCTAAGGTTGGGTACGGATAAGCAGCGATGTGCTCGCCATTGGTAGACATGATTGAGATCGAAACTTTGGGGTCACTATTCGATGGGTAATGGCTCTAAACCTTGAGAAGCTTGTGCTGCTTATATATAAAAGAAAGAAAACAAGAGAGAAAGTTGTGTGGGATTCTTCAACTTTATATATGGCCACTAGTAAGGGTGAGAACCGGGCAGTCTGGACCGGAAAAACAGATCGGACTGAACCGGGACTAGTCCCGGTCGGTCTTGGTCTAAATTTTATAGGACCGAGTTCATTCGGTACTAATAGTCTAATACTTTATACTAATACTACTATATAGTTATACTAATCATGATTCAGAATAGCTAATCACTATAAGTCTATAACCATATGTATTTAGTATCAATGTATTGATATATTCTTTAATGTATTACTAATACTATTAAGTATTAAGAGTTATAGTATAAATTATAATATATGTATAATTTATAAATTTATAATAGTATCAAGTATGTATAATTAAATATTTTATACTTATTTATAATAGTATGTTAAGTATGTATCTTTCTCAAATTCTCAATTATGGATGTAATATGTATGAATAATTAAATTATTTATGCTTATTGCTTCATATACAAAATGTTAAAAGTTGTATATGAAACGGCGCCATTTGGTATCAAATTAGACTTAAACGGCACCGTTTTAGTTACTGAAGGCCAAAAAAATTACTGGGTTGTGTGAAACGGCGTCGTTTCGTTTCACGCAACTCAGTTATTTTTTTCAATTTAACGTCCCTAAAACGGCGCCGTTTGGATCCAATTTCGAACCAAACGAAGCCGTTTTAGGGAATAACCTGGTGTCTTCAGTCTCCTCGCTTCACACAACCCAGTTATTTTTTTTGAATTTAACGTCCCTAAAACGGCGCCGTTTGGGTCCAATTTTGAACCAAACGGCGCCGTTTTAGGGAATAACCTGGCATCTTCACTCTCCCCATTTCATGCAACCCAGTTGATATGAACCCGCAGGAATGGAATCTCTTTGAACCCACAATCAATTTGAAAACTCACCCAAGAAAGCCAAAATCAAGTCAATAGATGGAGAATCTAGACCCGATGAGAACCCGTTTCAAGAACCTAGATAAGTTCAAAAGTTCAATCAAGAACAAGAGGAGTAAACTCAACTCACAATTAACATTCAATATTGTCTAATCTTCAAATGAGGCTACAAAGAGTATTTTAAGCAAACCCTAATTGAAACCCTAGCCCAAAATAAACCCCATTCTTCCAAAAATAGCCCTGGATGAATAGTGCCGCGTGAACAGTAATCGCTACAGTAATCTCTTAAAAACCCTAGTTCCTAAAATTGTAACTTTCCAAATAAGCCCTTGGCCAAAATACAAGACCTTCCCAAAACCCTAGTTCAAAAGAAATAAGACATATGTGGGCCAAGCATCCTCAAGCCCTCTTATTCTAAACTAATAAAATAAATACTTTAATAAATTGAAAGCCATAAAAAACAATAGGCCCAAATAGTCTAAGTCATGTTTTCCACTGCTTGTATCAAATGAATCAAAATTGGATCTTCTTCATTCAAGCCCATCTTGAATGTTGGACTCTTGCTAGACTCATACCAAGTGGATTGCACCAATCCTTGCATTGCCTCCTTAATCTTGTTGGCTCTGGAACTTGTAATTGGCCCATCTGACTTGTAAATGACCCTTTCTTGGATGAGTTTTCAATTTGATTGTGGGTTCAAGGGATTCATTTCTTGCGGGTTCATATCATTTGGTATCAGAGCTCGGTTTCCAATCAGGTCTGATTCTATCTTTTATTTCTTGCATCTCTAAATTTAATTCTAGGGCTTTATTGTTCTAGAGTTGCCAAAAAAAAAAAAAAAAA
>QEOT01001682.1:99763-158621 GCA_003123785.1 Pterocarya stenoptera | reverse complement strand
TCTCTCTCTCTCTCTCTCCCCCCCCGCCCCTGCCCCCGCCCCCGCCCCCAAGGATTCATTTCCACTTTTCAAGATTCCCCAATTCCCCTCCCACGAAACCCTAAGTGCTGCGATCCCCCCTCTGTCGGAGCAGGTCGCAGCCACTCGGTATTCGGTACTCACTCTCTCTCTCTCTCTCTCTCTCTAATTGGTATGTGGGGATGAAATTTCAGACTAAATTAACACCCTGCAAAACCGAAATGGGTATACATCTACCATTAAAAATGGAGCTTATTTTCTATGATAAACCCTGCTAGCAATGAAAAATTAACATCTAAAAGATTTGTAGATGGAGACTATTTTTTGTGATAAACCCTACTGTTTGTGTATCCCATTTTGTGTTTATTTCAAAAAGTATTTTCCCTCTGAATTTTCTTCCGTTGTTAATGATTATAAATCTCGATAATGTTTGTTGGTCTGAGCCTGAATTGATCATAATGATATCTAGATAAATTTTTGAATTTTTTCATCGTTTATCCCCTTTCTTTGGGCGCAGCCTTATTTGTTTTCAATACCAAAACCCAAAACTTTGAAAACTTTGAAAACCTCCCATCCCATCATTACAACTTTCTCAAATTCCCATACAAAATAAAATAAACAATTCAACTTTTTCAAATCTCAAAATAAATATAATATTAAAAAATATATTCTAACAATATTTTATTCAACTTTTCAACTTTAATCTCATCTCTGAAAACAAACGAGGTATTTACGGGATGGTTTTTGCTTCTGTTTTTGGCTTGGAGACAACTTATTTCGGGTTTATACTTGAAGTAAAATGTCAATGTATATTTTGCATTGAAAATTCTAAGAATTTAGTATCCGTTATAATGTGGGCGTTTTAACGGACTAATTTGTGACTCAACGTTTTTTTCTTTTTAAAACCAAAATTTGAAGTGTACCTGTGAATCTGTGATTGTTTCTGATAATGTTGCTGATGCTATTATACACGAATTTAATGGAAACAATAGTCCTTAGAGAAGTTAATTTGACTTTCTTAGTTTTGAATATGTTAATTTTTATGGATAGAACTTGTTGGGGACCTGAACTTTACTGATTATGTGGAGACGTCAAATTTAATGCCTACTGACCTTACTCCCAATGCTGATTAAAGACTAAAGAGGTGAGAAAATAGTTTGTTATCATTTTTGGTCTTGAATTTTAATATTTTATCATCAAGCTAATTTCATTTTGTTAGAGAATATGATGGTCATGTGGGTTGGAATGGACCACAAAAGAGAAATATCTTATGGCTGCAGTATTGTGGGACGTGATCATGGACAGCCATGATGTGGGTTAGAATTGACCACAAAGCAGAGCCATATATGCATATATCTGGTGGCTGCAGTCTTATGGCATCACATCCACATATATACATTCATAAAATATCTTTCAAATTGTTGTATTCATTGGATTATTACAAGCACATCTAATATAGAATTACTAGTTAAGAATAAATCATATGTAAAGCTACTGAAACAATCTTTTTCTATAGAGAATATTAGATTACACTCAAAAAATGAACTAAAGAATAAATAATTTAGTATTTTTATGATCAATTATGAATTAATGTTTAGACTTTTCCTTTGATTGTAATGAAACCACATATAGTTTGATATACCTTCATTATAAATTCTTTGAATCTTTACAATAGAAGTAGCGAGTACAATGAGTTTATATACCATAACAAATCCTGATGTTTACTTCTTTTTCATTTTATTTTGATATGGTGTGATAGTATAATTATAAAAAGACTTGGGTCTTTAAGAAAACAAATAAATGGATAAACATGGAGTTTCATTACGACTAATTTCTCTATACTCTCTCGCTCTTTGTGTAGGAACATCTTCATATTGTTGGAAAATATGGTCTTCATATTGTTGAAAAATATGGTCTTCATGCCATGTACCTATTATATGTTAAGTTGTTAAGTTCTCGATTGTAATTTGTAATAACTTTTGTATTATTATTATTTTTTTTTGGTTTTTCTAGTTTTTTATATAGTTTTTTAGATGGGTTGAATGACCTATTTTGAGCATGGTCCAGACCAAATGGATTGGACCTGATTGGACATGACCGAAATGGACCAGACCGGTCCTATACATTACTCGGTCCGGTCTAGGGTGGAAAATCCCTGAACCGAATAGGTGTGGTCCGGTCCACAAAACCGCCTAAGACCGGACCGGATTGGACCGTGATCACCCCTAGCGGCCAATGATAGTGATAGGCTGGGATAACATATTTCTTGCTTGAAAAATCATAAATAGATCATTTTATTTGACATATTTCACAATTATATTTTAAAATAAAAAATATTATTATAAGATATTATATAAAAATAATATTATTTTATAAAAATACCCTTAATTTAGAGTATATATTATAAAAAATATTGTATATATCATTACTTTTGTTTCTTTTCCCGACAATCCTAAGCGTCCGCCCGACCATGTGTCTTGACTGTTTTTGTTTACGTGGCGGATCTACGAATACACTTGTCGGGATAGACAAATTGTCCATGGAAAATACTAGTATATCCACTGATTTTGACACCTCCATTTGACTACTTGTTATTTTTATTTTTTATTTTTACTTAGCGATTAAAAAAGTAATTTTAAATGTATTAGTATATTTTTTTTATTTTTTAAATATATTTAAATATGTTAAAAAATATGAAATAAAATAAAATAAAATTTAGGCGGTACGCAGTCAAGATGGATCGGCATAGTTGCCGCACCCAATTGTCCATAGACCTAGCATGACCCAAATTGCTTTCGTGCCTGGAGGTTTGACTATTTTTGATATTTGTTCTCACTTGCCTTGCGTCATGACTGACGTCTTTACATTCACACAGTGGCGGATCTACATTATGCTTGGATTTATAAAATTCAAAATAATCCCAAAATTTTAATCATAATTTCATGGATATAAAAATTGGTACCCTCAAAAAATATGAATTTCATGTATATAAATGTCTCTTTCCAATCTTTTCCTATTACTCTTAGATTTTGTATAATTTTTACATATTATCTATTTTCAAGAATATGACCATACTAAAATTAAATTAAAACTAAGATTAAAAGAAATAATAAAATATTAACATTGACCTAAAATGTTTTATTATACAATATGAAGTCTCTTAATATAGAATCTAAAGTGAAAATACAAGAAAAACCATTTAAGATTGATAATTTATATGAAAAATAGTGTTTGATCCTCTAAACTTCATTGAACAATGAAAAGTTTATTTAAGGTCTCAATTGTAGCATTCTACGCTTAATGTGACACTAAGATAGATAGATTTTACATGAAATTTGATAAACTTAACTTAGATATTAGAATGAAAGATGTCATTCTAAAAGACCACTTGATAGTTTATATGAAGAAAACAAATTCTAAATATTTCATATTTACAAAACTAATAATAGATAAATATTATTTTATAAAATATTATCGTAAGAAATCTGAAATAGACATTAAGTTGTGTTTTTAAAATTTTATTTCTATGATATTTGGCAAACTATCGAAATTTAATTTTATATATAGTTATGCTTTATGATTTTATTATATTTTTTCATTTTATATAAACATCTTGTGCAATAGAAAAGTTGGCCCTAAAGAAAAATTGTTGGTTCTGCATGACATTGCATTCACAGCCAATCCATCCATGAAAAAGAGGAAATTAAATAGTTTTTCATGATCACAATGGTAGGTTCTTTCTTTTCTTTTCTTTTCTTTTCTTTTTTCTTCTTCCTCCTCCTCCTCCTCCTCCTCCTTCTTCTTCTTCTTCTTCCCTTTTTTATTTTTTATTTTTATTTATTTTTATTTTTTATTTTTTTCCATTTTGGATGGCTAGAATCTGTGTCCATCGTGGAAACCTTTCATCATTAAAAAGGCATTTTTTTTTTTATACATAATCAAATAGAGAATAAAGTTCATATTGCGCTACTGTCAATTAGCTTTTTTTTTTTTTTTTTGTTGAAGTTATCAATTAGCATATTTGAAAACAAGGTAATACAAAAGAAGATAAAGGTTATATTGGGTCGGTGTCGAATGGCCCATGTGAAAAATTTTGTATTGACCTAGTTTCTTTGAGTTTTGTTTTTATACAGACAAACACAATTTTGAAATGTTAGGAATTTAAAAGGTGTATTGACAACTGAGCTTTAATCGATCAACCTTGTTCATATTGTGTTTCACTGTCAGAGCAGTATAACGATACTCAAGCTGACGTCCGGAGTCACTCTGATGTCAAAATCAGTGAATATTCTGATAATGATGGACACAAAAATAGAAGTGATAAGTGTAAGACGAGCCCAGTTTGCCCCTCGCTTGGGGTTGGGGGGGGGGGAGGCTGTCCTTTATACCTGGCTGGGGCCTTACTGCTAGGGGATATCGGGGTGGAAGGCATCATTTCAGGCCGCTTTATCAATCCATGTGCATGATTGGTCTTTTCCTTTAAAATTGGATTGTCCCCCACTATTGAAGGCCTTACTGCCCACATCCCGATCATTTGTTTGCCACATGCTCACCTAGTAGGATCAGGCATTTTGCTGGGTCCCGAGGATAACTTCTTGATGCTAGGCCGGGCTTGAGAACCAAATCTTCGGACCCGTCAGCTAGGTCACGAGCTCGGTTCGGCTTCCCTGCCTAGGCCCTTCGCCTGCTTCAGTTCTCTCCACATGTCGCCCGGGGTGTTCTTGGCTTGGGCTTGGATCCTTCTTTTAGAAGGTTCCCCCTTATAGTATCCTGTGAATTCTTATCAGATAAATATGGTGGGAATTCAACATGTTCTTCCCATACGGGCACAGCCCGTCAGTTGAGTCCTTTTTTGGATTTATTTACTTGTTCGCTTGCTCCGTTTTCCTGTGTTCTGGGCCTGTTTGCTGGTCATTGTAGATTCCCAAGGTCATCCACTTGGTTCCCATTGATTCAGACCCCCGAGGCCACTTGTCAGTGTATTAAATGCATCTTCTCAGCTCCAGTGCCTGTCCATTTCCCCAATGATTGATTTGTCATGCCAGCCATTCATTTCTCCACACCTCTGGACCCTTATTGATTCACGCTCCCCACACGTCTGACTTGATGGCCTATCTTCGTGTTTGTCATTAATTCGGGATCCACGTGACATCTTACTGGCTCTGCAACTGCCAGAGTTACTTCGTTTCTCCCGCATATCACCACTTCCCTTACCTATAAAACCCCCAAACCCTTCCTTCTCCTTCCATTTATGCACTTTCCACCTTGTGAATGCCCATCGTCTTTCTCTAATCCTCATCTTCTTGTTGTCGTGCTCGTCCTTTTCTTTCACACCGTTTGTCATGGCTCCCAAAGCTCCGATGCCCCCATACTTCGCGGGGAAGCATTGGGTTTCTTTGGTTACCGGTGCTGATCTTAGGGAATTTCGCGCCAAATATAACATTCCTCCCTCCGCCGTCTTGGAGATTCCCCACGGAGGTGAGCATGCAGTGAATTCTGACTAGACGATGATGCGTGTGGTCCTCTTTCCTCTGATCTGTCGCTCCATCCGCGAAGTTCTTAATTACCTTAGACTCGCCCTGGCACAGCCCCACCCTAATGCGTGGCGACTCTTGGTGTTTAGCTGCATTATCTTTCGGATGGCCTTTTGTGGGAAAGCCGAAGAGTACCTCGACTTGACGGCTTGGGAATTCTTGTCGGTGTACAGCGTTAATCATGGGCCAGGAAACATCTGTAGTTTCCAGGCACGATCTCCGGGCTGGAGAATCGCTTCACTCGAATAGCACTACTCGAGCGTTAAGGCATGGACTCGTAAATTCTTTTTTATTTTGGGGTCGGATTGGGAATATCCCGAGGGAGAAGCGGCCCATAAGAAATATCCTATTCAGGCGTCTTGGGGGTTTATTCCCTCCGCAAAGAGCCTGGAACTTACCCTGAACCAGAGGGAACAGGCCCGTCTGGAGAGGGTGATGGCTTGGGTGTAGGCCCATCTCGGCAAGTCGATGACTGATTAGACTTTTTTTGATAGGAACATCCGGGACTTCTTGTCTGTGCCAGATCGCTCATTCCCTCTCCAAGGGATTGGAAGCGTGCTTCATGCTCTTCCAGGGCATGGCGAAACGACCGAAGGTACATGGCGATCCTCCTCAGGAAGAGCCCGGAAGAGGGGTCGGGACCTTCTCTTCTCGTAGGAGTGCTCTGGATTCTGGAAGTCATGCCGAGGTGTCCTAGAGTTAGGACATTCATGGGCCGGAGCAGCAGCAGTCTGTGCTCTTGGAGACCTTGGTTCCTACGACGTTGGGGACCACTTCGTTTCCAAGTGGCTCGCGTTCCACCTCTGGTCCTTCTTCGGCGGTGCCCCTTCCTTCTTCAACTGGATCACTCCCTGATCCACTATTTCCTTCCATGAAAGGGGTGGATTCGTGCGACATTCATGCCACACTTCTTCAGTTCCTTTGCGCATGCCCCTTCAAAGATATTCTAGGGGAGTAGAGTACCGAAGCCAAACCACGGGAAGAGGAGTGGAGTCTCTCCAAGGCCAAGAGCGAGGAGGAAGAAAGAAGAGGGGAGGAAGAAGAAATGAGCCATCCCAACTTCTATGTCCAAGATGATGTTGATGAGGAAGAAGAGGACCAAGAAGATGATGAGGGAAAGAGAAATGGTGGTGGAACATGGGGACTTATCTGAGGCCAAAAACCTAGAGGGAATCACCTGGTCTGCCTCCCTCCTTGACGGTGCCACTCCACCCCCTTTTTCTACCAAGGGACCAAGTATGGCCGATCCTACGGGGGGTTCCCTGGATCCTACCGTTTTCGTGGAGTTAAGTGACGACGATGATTCAAGGGCCCCGTGCACTGAGAGTTGGAGGTCGCTCTTGAATTTTTCTTGGCAGCTTGCAGTTTTCGGCCCTTCCTCTTCTAGCGGGGATGTTGGTAGCCGGGCTCTGTCTTCAAACCTGGACAAAGCCAAGGCTGCTGCCACCAAGCAGACAGCACAAATGCTGCATCCTCTTTGCCCAGGTAAGATTTCCTACCACCCACTTACTTTGTCAAATCCTTTCTTTTGCACTGACGTTTCTCAATGTCCCTTTGTCGCAGGCTGTGGATCAAATGGCCGTGAAGATCGAGTGGAGCTGGAGGATGCCAACCAAGAACTCGGGACCCACTTTGGGTATTACAAGATGAAGTAGGCAGCCTAGACAATCAAGGGCCTTAAGGCCGAGCTTAAAGAGTTGATCAACGAGGTGGTACTCCTGAAGGACCATAACCAAGAGTTGGAATCCATTGCAGAGAGGCGTCGGCAGAGGAAGAAGATCCTTAAAGGTTTGCTACTTGGTGCCGAGGAAGATATCTGTCAGTGGTCATCCCTGAATCAACGCACCGAAGAGACTCGTGTTGTGGCTGTACGGAACCACGTTGCTCGGGAGGCTGAACTAGAGTCGGTCCAAGAGAAATTGAAAGAGTCTGAGCAGGGTCGGGCCTTGGCCACTGGACAGCGGTCCGAGCTGTTGTCAAGGCATTTCAAACTTACCCCGGAGGCTTAGCATCTAAGGGAGCAATTGCAGAGGGCTAAGGAACGCATTGGCGAGCTCTCTCGCTCGGGTATCCAGAAGAATCTCCATATCCTTGCTCGCGACATGGAGGTTTTTGGCTTGAGGTCTCAACTGGAAGGAGTGGCGCAGCGTGCCGGAGAGGTCCAGTCCCGGATCACGAATATTAACACTATTTGGGATGCAGCTTGGTCTTAAGGTTACCGGGAAGGTTGAACAGATGCACAAACACTTGCTTCAGAACCCTAGGTTGGACCTACGCACTCTGGACCTGGCTTCCTTTCCCCCGAACACCGGGGCGCATGATTACATTAAGAACTTCGGGAAGTCATTGTTTCCTCCCTACCCTTAGGGTGCTCCCTAGCCTCCTCCTTCTCAATAGTGGGCCCTGTTCTCTTTGTTACCTTTCTCTGCCCCTTTTTGTACGACTTCCTCTATGCTTCACCCTTTGTGAAAGTTGTATCTTATTAATGAAATGTAATGAAGTTGTATCTTCTTTTGTAGACGTTCTTCTTCTAACCGTTTGCGCCCTCCATTTACCTTACCATTCTTTAGTTGCAAAGCGTTGAGTGTAAGGACCTGTCTTCTCGTGAGTGTATGGATTGGCTTAGTTGGATAGGGGGTCGGTACCAAGTCTTGAGATTTGGACAGGGGTGCTTTGTTGGACCGGGGGGTCAGTACCAAGTCTTGAGACTCGAAACCTGTCTTCTTGCGAGTGTAAGGACTTGGCTTTGTTGGACGAGGGGTCGTTACCAAGTCCGAAGACTTGGAACCTTACTCGGCAGTGAGTCAAGGGACTCATCTTCTTGCGAGTGTAAGGACTTAGCTTTGTTGGATGGGGGGTTGGCGCCAAGTCTAGATTCTTGGCCTTACCCCACGGTGAATCTAGAGACCCATCTTCTTGCGAGTGTAAAGACTCAGCTTTGTTGGATGAGGGGTCGGTACCAAGTCTGCAAACTTGAGACCTTACCCCTTAGTGAGTCAAGGGACCCGTCTTCTTGAGAGTGTTAGGACTCGGCTTTGTTGGACTGGGGGGTCGGCGCCAAGTCCTAGGACTCAGACCTTACCTCGCAGCGAGTTAAGGGACCTGTATTCTTGCGAGTGTAAGGACTCTGCTTTGTTGGGCGGGGGGTCGGTGCCAAGTCTAGAGTTTTGGCCTTACCTCTCAACAAGTCTAGAGACTCGTCTTTTTGGGAGTGTAAGGAATCGGCTTTGTTGGACGGGGGGTCGTGGCCAAGTCTAGAGACTTGGCCCTACCTTACAACAAGTCTAGAGACCTGTCTTCTTGCAAGTGTAAAGACTTGGCCTTGTTGGACGGGCAATCAGTGCCAAGTCTTGGGACTCAGACCTTACCCCGCTGCGAGTTAAGGGACCTGTCTTCTTGCAAGTGTAAGGACTCGGCTTTGTTGGGCTGAGGGTCGGCACCAAGTCTAGAATTTTGGCCTTACCCCGCAGCAAGTCAAGTGACCCATCTTCTTGCTAGTGTAGGGACTCGGCTATGTTAGATGGAGGGGCCTCTAGGCTGGTGGTTTCGCACTAAAAGAACTAATTTCGTTAGTAGAAATACATTTATACAAATTTTGTGAGAGACAAATTGGCGATTTATTCTGATGAAATTCTCAAGCGATGCGCCCCCGTGCTAATGGGTCTTTCTCGTGCAGGTGACTTTCCCGGGCAGAGGAGATTTTTTTTTTCGAGCAGAGGAGACTTCCCCAAGCTGTGCTTTCCCAAACCGTGGAGGTGAATCCCGAGTGGAGTGGAGAGTTTGAGCGATGTTGAGGGTCTGTCCCAAGGAAGGTTTTCAAGCAGTTGACTCCCAATATGGTGGCTCTTTCCCCAGTAGGTGCTTCCTGAGTAAAGGAGCATAGTGCAGACCCGGTCTGTCCCGAGGAGAGTAGGCTGTAGAGTAGGTTCTTCCCGGGTGGAATAATTTTTTATGGTGGCTCCCGAGTGTAGTTGTTCTCGAGTGGATGAGTCCGGAGATGAGGGGTCGCGATGGTGACTCCTGAGTTGGTGGTTCCCGATCAGGTTTCTCTAGAGCAGGTGGCTCCCGATCAAGTTTCTCCTGAGCAAGTGGCTCCCGATCAGGTGGCTCCCGAGCTGATGACTCCAAAGCAGGAGAGATGCAGAACGGAGCTGATGGCTCCTGAGTAAGGTCTAAATCCAAGTCCTGCGACTTGGACCTTACCCCGCAGTGAGTCAAGGGACTCGTTTAGTTTTTAGACAATAAGAGATTTGAGGCGACCATCCTGGAATTCTCATTCATTCATAGTTGTTCATACAAAGTGCTGCCTTATACTTCTACACATAATACTTCTTCAAGTGTTCGTCGTTCCAGGGGTGGGGTAGCTCGTGTCCTTGGCTGGCTTTGAGGCGATAGGTGCCGGGTCGATTGCTTGCAGTTACTACGTATGGGCCTTCCCATCGTGGTCCCAACGTTCCTTCTTCCGGGGTAGTTATTCCAATCTATCTCAGTACCGAGTCGCCTAACTTGAAAAAGTGCGGCCTGACTTGTTTGTTGAAGTATTGTTCTGCCTTTCGCTTGTTACTTGCCGTCCGCATTGTTGCCTCTTCCCTTCTCTCCTCCAGGACATCCAAGCTCTCGGTGCCTTTTGTTGTTGGTGTCTAGGTTGAAACACGACGGAATGTGGGCATGGGCATTCTGATTTCCACAGAAATTACTGCTTCACTGCCATAGGTGAGGGCGAAGGGTGTCTCCCCTGTGGGGTTTCGATAGTGATCTGGTACGCCCATAATATGCTTGGGAGCTCTTCAGCCCATGCTTTGTTTCGCAACCTAAGTAGTACCACGATAACCAAGCTCACACCACCTACAACTAAGAGGGAGAAGAGGCTCCTGTGACGTCCGGGGTCACTCCGATGCCAAAGTTAATGAATATTCTGATAATGATGGACACAAAAATAAAAGGGATATGTGTAAGACGAGCCCAATCCGCCCCTCATTTGGGTGGGGGGAGGTTGTCCTTTATACCTGGCAAGGGCCCTACTACCAGGGGCATCGATGTGGAAGGCATCATTTTAGGGCCGCTTTATCAATCCATGTGCATGATGGGTCTTTTCCTTTAAAATTGGATTGTCCCCCACTATGGAAGGCCCTACTGTCTGCATCTCGATCATTTGTCTGCCACATGCTCACCTCGTGGGATCAGGCATTTATCTGGGTCCCAGGGATTACTTCTTGATGTTGGGCAGGGCTTGAGAACCAAATCTTCGTGCCCATCAGCTAGGTCACTAGCTTAGTTGGGCTTCCCGGCCTCGGCCCTTCGCTTGCTTCAAGTCTCTCCATGACTGGCCTGAGGTCTTCCTGGCTTGGGCCTGTATCCTTCTGTTAGAAGGTTCCCCCTTACAAACCTTTTGAAGCCATCTTTGTTTGTGACCCAAAAAAATCAATTGGGAGCTTCTCTATTGACAAGGAATTGCAATGGGTTTTGAAGTGAGTTCCAGCTAGTTTAGTATTATCATGTCTATTATCGTATCGACCAATGCCAGCTTCATTGTCTTTAGCACAGTCGACATAATGCTTCTCTCTCAAAGGCCTTCTCAATCATGTTCAGACGGCCTGGGATATTAAACTTGCCCTGCCCCGTCTAAAGTTTTGGGCTCAAGTGTGTTCGGCAAACAAAAACTTAGAAAACATTTCGATGATCATAGAAATTTATAAATTCGTAGAATTTTAAAATACTTATTTATAAAACACTAACAATCTAGAATTTAGAGTAGTTTTTGCATCTTAGTTCATTCTCGATCATCATACCCTTCAAGATTTGAAGAATGGAAGAGATTGATGGGACAAGGTGCGCATGTATCTATAGCTTACCTTGGGACTAAACCTACAATCCTTCTCCTTATGAGAGTCACTCACGTGGCGTTAGGCCTTACTTATGAGGTCAGACGTGCTCCTATGTTCATGGGTGAATCATGGGCCTTGGTATGTCCCATGTTGTCGTTTGAGTTCCTTCGTACTATCTTTGAGTGCTCCTTTGTCCCATTGCTTACCCTGTGTATGGTTAGCACGTCCTCTACTAGCCCGATGTAGGGTGAACCTCCTTGCCTCGTGGTGTTCATATTTGTATGGCTTTCTACAACGTGATACTTGCCTTACTCCCTTCCTGGCTACACGTTGATTGTCTGACTGCCTGTTTGTCACCAACGTTTTGCTTGTCTGAAGGGATTCCTTCCCTCGTTTTGCCCCCCAAATGGCAATGTCATGGGTCTCTGGTGTGGAGACTCACAACAACGTTATGTCCCGTGTCCGACCCATCGATAGACTCACGACACTACCATGGGTCTAAATCTACCCAGCGATGGGACCACAACATTGACATGGGTCCAGATCAACCTAGGATGGACTATGTTTTCAAGGCGAGCATTTTTCCACCTTGCGATCGCCTGGGTGGCAGACACCTTTGCTTGCCCCCCACCCAAGCTAGCATTTTTCCACCCAAAGCTCACTTGGGTGACTTTTACTCACCCTCGGGGGTGCGAGCACTCTTCTAGGGTTTGATCACACTTTCCTTGGCTTTGGGGTCGAGCGCAACACACTTTGATTGCCCCATGGTCTGTGCACTCTTTCCACACCCTTGGGTCCGAGCATTTTGCAAGGCCTAGGGTAGGGAATCTAGAGAGATGGACAACCATCCCCTTCGGATTTTCAAATGAATCCCTAAGTGCATTTGGCAAGGCAAACCTACCTTAGTTTCAGTGTGGATATTGCTACTTGAACTAAAACTACACCTCTTCAAGGTTGATTACTTTCATATTTTTATAGGATCAATTGCTCTTTTTTAGAGTAGACAAAGCAACCATAGCATCGACTAGGACTTTGTGTAAATTTGATGTCAAAGCAATTGGCAGAAAGATACTAGATTGAGAATTCAAAGTCTTGCGGCTTTATGAGAAAAAAGGTATATGAGAAGTTGCCTTCGTTCTACACCATTTATTGACTAATGAGTAGTGCCAGCCTTGTGGTGAGCTTAAAGTGGGTTTGCAAAAATCCAATTCAATAACTAAAGGAGGCCATAGCGCATAAGGAGGATACCATGCTAGCTATTGGGAATGAAGGTTTAAAACCTTGCGAGGAAAAGCAGGAACATTCAAATGAAGAGGGAGATGGGACAATGACTGAAATGACTTCTCTTGAAAGACCATGCTTGGCTAGAACCAGTTGCATAATTAGGGAGAGGCAGGGTGAAAATAACGCTGACATAAGTGTGAGTGAAGTTTTAGAGGATGTTTGGGAAATCGGATGAAATGAAATTTTGTGAATAGTAGTAAGATTGTTTGTGAATAGTAGTGAGATAATTTGAGATAATTATTTATTGGGTTTTGGGAAAGGAGAAAGAAAAAGTTAAATAAAAATATTATAAAGTTAAAATAATGTTAGAATAAAAATTTTTAATATAATTTTTCTTTTTAGATTTGAAAAAGTTGAATTTTTTTTTTATTTTTTGTTTGAAAAATTAGGAAAGTTGTAATGATTAGTTTGAAAAATTGTAATGATTAGTTGAAAGTGTTTGCATTTGAATGATGTTTGGAAAATAAATGAAATGAGATGAAAAATATTTCCAAACATCTCCTTAGTCTCAGTAGATAAAGAATTTTACAACAAAGAGAGCTTCATTCAATTCAATGTCAAGGAAAACCAATACAAATCCAACATGAGGTGCTTCTTGGTATTGTGGATGTTAAATTCATTTTTCGTACACTTGGGCTTAAGCTCCAGCAACCCAAGTCGGGATCTTTCTACCAACAAACATTGAGACAAAGGTGGGCTTGGGGGTGTTCGGGGAGCTTCCGATGCCAAAATCAGTACTTCTTCTTCTTGGAGAATTAGAGAGTTTAGAGAGGGTTATTCATACCTGAAGCGTGGCTTTTATACGAGGTTTTGAGAAACATCCTATACCCTGTGTCAGGGGTCTGCGTCATACCCACAGTTACCAAAATCATGGCTTTTAATGCGGCATGGCGTGTACGGTGGCACTGTTAAACCCTCTAGAGAAATTTCCTCTAGCCATGCCTCACATGCCTTAGCCATGGACCAATCCGAAGACCATCATGCACCAACTTAGCCACCATGGGCTCATGCATGCCACGGCCAACATTGGTCCATGCTACTATCTTTATTGTTTTATTTATTTCCAATGGACCTATTGGAGGTTTCCAAATTGTTTTGCTTATACATAGGACATCTTTCATTTGCTTTAGGATCTTTTGGCAAATTCCCTAAGTGGGTAGACTATTGTTTGAGAGATCACTTTTCGGTGTTTAGCACTTGGGTTACTTGGGTGAAATTCGTGAATCCCTAGTAGAGGATCATCACCTTGCAAGTCGTGAATAGGTGTGATTCAATCTATCTTGTTCTTTGCAACTTGGTGCAATTCGTGAATCCAAGTTGTTGTTATCTTTGTTTTTATCATTCCATCAATATATGAGGTTTATTCAACACTTGTGCAATCCGTAAATCATTTGTTGGATTATTCTCATTTATTCATTCAAGTTCATAAGTCTTTTGCTCTGTTCTTGAGTGTTCTTCATTGTGTTCTTGGTGTTTTTCAATCCATTGCTCTCCCAATCCATTCAACCCTAAAAGTTGACCAACACTTGTGTTTGTCAACTTTCCATAAATTGTTTCCTTCATCCATGTTACGCTAGCCGAGATACACTTTCCTTAATTGTTCAAATTCAAATTTTGGCTATCATTTTCCTTATTTGAATTAGCCCTAGCCGCTACTCCCACTTTCCATATTAGTGTTCCTAAACTTTAGGAATCCTAATCACCCCATATCTATCCTTCATTCAATCTTACATTGACCTAGCCGAATCCCACATTTCCCATATTGGTCACTTACCTAAATTAGCCTTCTTCCATATTCCACCTAGCCCTAGCAAAAACACATAGTCCCTCTTCATTCAAATTCAAATTCGGCCACTCTTGCCTTATTTGAATTTGACCTAGCTGCCCACCAATCTTTTGCATACTAGTGTTTCCATAACTTGGAAACCCTAGTTGACCAAATCACACCACATAGCCGGCCACCAAACTATCCAAAATCAAATTCCAAGATTTTAGGAAACTTTCCTAAAATCTCTTAACCTCCCAAGTTCGGCCAACCCTAGCCGCCCATNCCATACTAGTGTTTCCATAACTTGGAAACCCTAGTTGACCAAATCCCACCACATAGCCGGCCACCAAACTATCCAAAATCAAATTCCAAGATTTTAGGAAACTTTCCTAAAATCTCTTAACCTCCCAAGTTCGGCCAACCCTAGCCGCCCATCACCATATTCCAAACCCTAAACCTTTCTTCCATTATCCAACCCTAAACCTAAACCCCAAAGTGACACCTACCCATATTTGATCCTACAATCAAGGGATCACAATGACCATTCCCATATTCGGCCAACCCTAGCCACCAACTAATCCCACTCATCCACATCTCTTCCAAACCCTAGCAACTCATCCTACACTCCAACCCTAATCCAACTCTTCCAATCTCGACATTCCCTTTAGCCACCATCCAAACCCTAGCCTATCTTCACCATACCAACCCTAATCATCATCCAAGTTCTCCCAACATTAAGGGCAACCTTCAAGCCATTCCACATTGCACCAAACACACCAAAACCATCACTTAGATCACCCGAACTCATCATCATCATCATCACATCCATCACTAAACACCATACCTTCATCAACCTAGGAACCCACCATTACCCCTATACATGCAAGGCTAAGCAAGTTGGCAAAGTGCTACTGGGTCACCATCTTCACCAAGGCGAGCTTGCGGACTCAGTGTTTAGGGACAAGACCGGGGTCCCAAACAAGCACCATTAATGCGGCGGTCACTTCTCGTTCCCACTCGTCAAAGAATGAAGGCTTGTTCGTGCAGTGGGCCGGGAGGGGAATATCCCTTCCAGTTACCCCGCCAATTCCTACTGAACATGAATGGTGAGAATTCCTTTATTTTTGGGGTAGTTTCGGCAGCATTTCTCTAACAGATTGATGCGCACTTGAGTATGCCTGTTTGCCTTCCTTTGTCTGGGTAACGACTGATGGTTCTCCTCATGCATCGCTTAGTGCAACACGCATCGCGGGATCTCCGCCTAGCCACTCTTTCTCCTGCAGCGCATGTCAGTCCGTAGCTTAAGGAATTCCGATCGACGCGGGTGCTTATTTATGTCCAGCCCTCTTTCCATTCTTGGTTTGTTTGCTTTCACTCTTTCTCGAAGCCTTTGAATCTTTGCCTTCATGCTCTACCACTTCCCTACTTTCTTCTCCTTCCAGTTCTCTTCCAACTAGCCTCTGCTACCTTTTTCCATGGCTCCCAAGAACACTTCCCGTGCTGCTCTCCAGGGTCTGCTCTTTGCCTGCTTGTCTGAGTCCTTCAGAACTCCTTCGAGGAACGGACCCTCTAGAGGTTCGCCCTGAGTCCCAACACTTCAATGGGTTCAACTGGAGGTCGGAGGCTTCTTCGACAATTTTGAGGTCACTAAAGGCCTTTTTTGGTGTCCCTGACTTTGTCCTTTTTGAGGTCCCGAAGGCCTGTGAAGGAGCTGTATACTCTGAGGGTTACACTGCGAAGGTGGCATTATACCTCACCATGTTTGCCAGTGGACTGCGGCTTCCTTTTCGCCGGTTGGTTTGTGACATGTTGGACTACTTTCATCTGGCTCTTGCACAGCTCCACCCAAACACGTTGAGGATTTTGGGGTGTTGCTACATTATTTGCCACAGGGCGTTGGAGGAGGTCGACCTAAAGCAATCGAACCTCACTATTTGGGATTTCCTCGTAACCCACAGCCTTATAAGGCAGAAGGAAACACTTGCAGTTTCCATTCATGTGATGGTGGCCCATTTTGAGTAGTGGTATTCTCTGGTCAAAGACTGGAACTAGCAATTCTTCTTTCTGTCCAGCAAGGGGTGGGAGTTCTTGGTCAGACAGACTACGTGATTGGAGTTCCGTGTTATCTGGGGGATCATGTCAGAGGATAGGAAGGTTCGGCTGAAACCAACTAAGGAGGAGGAGGCTCGGCTGCAGATCGTCCAGTCCTGAGTGAAGTTGCACCAGCAGGACGTTTACTCAAGCCCTGCTAGAAGAAGTCAATATAACGCGGTACCTAGCCACCTTTGCACATGCTCACTTTGATGATATCCGCATCCCCATGTGGCCCGCAGCCCGCTAGGATCGTAAGAGGCCACCAAGCCCACCGTTGGAGGGGAAGGGGAAGAAGCCTTGGGCACCAGTTCTGACTCTACTCCGCTACCCTCCTAGGCAACCTTCCCACATCCTCGAGACCAACTTTAGCCGATGTGGCAGTTGCTGCATCCATCCCACCTTCTGCTGTTTCCAAGATCGCACGGCTCCCTTTCCCACAAAGTAAGATGGCTGAAGTTCCTTGGTTCATGATCACCCCCTCTGGTTTCTCAGGCCGTGTCTTCTCCTACCCTACTGGGCAACGCGAGATGGACCGAAATCCTTACCCAGGCTGAGGAGGAGCTCGAGATGCAATTCTGTGAGGCTCTCTTGGATTCCCTGGGGCGTCCCGCCCTAGGGAGTCCAAGATTATTGTTCTACCACCTGAAATTGACATAGGGATGATTCCTTCTCTAGAGGCTGGCGAGCACATTTTAGAGGGTGGGGGGTTCCCAACTGCCAGGGAGTAGGCGCAGGTAGGTGAGGGCGAGGATGACTTCAATCTCGGAGAGGATAGGGTCTCTATCTCTGAGTCCCCGTTCAATTATTCCCCCGAGCATGAAGTCACCTCGACGGTAGTGCCCCTGAAGGTCATCCTGGAGGTTGGCTAGGTTCCTATGGTCGTGCCTGAGGCTGAGGCTGTGGTGGCAGTAGTGAAGGCCAATGAGGTCTCAACGATCCAGCCCGAGACCGAGGCCGTGATGGCATTAGTGAAAGGAAAGGAGCTCTTCATAGTCTCGCCCATGGCTAAGGCCAAGGTAGTGACAGTGGAGGTCAGGGAGGTCTTGGAGGTCCTATCAGAAATTGAGGTTGAGGTGGTGGAAGAGGAAGTGGAGGCGGTTAATGTTTGCCAAAGGCCGAGGTAGTGGAAGAGGAAGTGGAGGCGGTCATGGTCTCCCCAAAGGCAGAGGTCAGAACAAGTCTTGAGGATGGTGCTGGGGAGAAGGTTGTTGAGGTGCCTAAGGAAGACATAGCGTGCGATGTTGGGACCTCGTTCGGCCCCTTGCCTAAGGGGATGGGTAGCTCCTTTGTTCGCGAGGTTTTCTCTTCTTCTTTATAGTTGGGGTGCGCGGGGTAGTCTCACGAGGCTGGCGGGAGCGAGGTCCCACATGTCGAGTCTGGGTTCGAGAGAGCCCATGCCAAGTCCATCCAGGGGTAAGTTTTGGCATACCCTTTTCTCCCTTATATCTTTTTTCCTTGTTGTTGACTCGGCTTGTGTCTTTGTCAGGGGGTGGAGCAGTTGGGAACTCTCATTGTGGACGAGTAGAGGGATCTAGAGGAGGAGAACTGGGCATTCCGCTCCCTATCCAACCTGGTTAGGAGGCTTGTTAGGTAGGTGAGTAAGGAGAAAGAGGGGCTGAATGAGACCCTCATCAAGATGGATTTCAGCCGTTAGGGAAGTCAGAAGAGTATTTCTTTTTTTTTTTCCTTATAATTTTATTATTTAATCTTGGGCTAGACACTTGTGAAGGAATTCTTTTTCTTGCATATGTACACTTGTATACTTCCGTTGTATATAATATAGTACTGATTGTATATGGACACTTGTGTTCCTTTTCTTTCTTTGTGAGCCCTTTGTTTTCGACTCTTTTTTATTTCCTCTTTTACTTTTTTGTTGGGTCATGCAAAAGGTTGGGAACTAGTGAGGCGCTGATGTTGAGAGGAGTTGATCGACTTACTACTAGTCATTAGGAGGTAATCTAGCAGTTTCCCTTGTTTCTGTCTTTGTCATGATCTTTCAACAGGGGTGGCCGAGACATTGGCAGGTTGGACCCGCTTGCCACCTCTCAATGGTACTGTAAGGAGGTCGAGTACTCGAAAGACTAAGCCTGCCAACCAAGTTTCAATGGGGTGGCTAGGAGGTCGGGCAGTCAAAAGACATGACCCACTATGAAGTCGCCGTGAGGGAGGTTGCACCTTGTACTTGCTAAGACAGGCTAAATTGCTTAGCGTAGATAACCCAAACCTTAAATACGAGACTTGCAAACCTGAATTGCTTGGATTGCTTGGCGAAGGTTGAGTAGTTGGGTAGCCATGAGTCGGACTTGTCCAAAGGTTGGACCCACCGAGTAATCCCCATTGGGATGGTAAGTAGTCGAGTAGCCAAGGGCTGGACCCGTCTTAAGGGAGGTTGGGTAGTCTGGGGTTGGACTCGCCTATTGATGCTCAAAGGGAAGGTTAGTAGTCAGGCAACCAAGGGTTGGGCCCAAGCTTCGCCGTGGGGTAGGTCGGGCAGTTTGGGGTTGGACCTACCTATTGCTCACAGGAAAGGTAAAAAGTCGGGCAGACAAGGGTTGAGGTTGTCCTTAAGACTAGACTCGCCTGTTAATCCCTAACGGAAAGGTAAGTAGTCGAGCAGCCAAGGGCTGTACCCATGCTTTGCCGTGAGGGAGGTCAGACAGTCTAAGGCTCAACCCGCCTTTGATGCTCACAAAGAAGGTAAGTGGTCAAGTAGCCAAGGGCTAGACCCACGCTTCGCTGTGGGGATGTTGGGCAATCTAGCACTGGACTAGCTAGTTGACGCTTACAGGGAAGGTAAGTAGTCGGTCAGCCAAGGATTGGACCTGCGCTTCACCATGAGGCAGGTCGAGGTTTTCCTTAAGACTAGACTCGCGTGTTGATCCCCAGCGGGAAGGTAAGTAGTCGGGGTAGCAAGGGTTGTACTCGTGCTTTGCCGTGGGTGAGGTCGGACAATTTGAGGCTGGACTCGCTTATTGATTGTCACGAAGAAGGTAAGTGGTTGAGTAGCCAAGGGCTGGACCCATGCTTCACTGTGAAGGAGGTCGGGTAGTCTCGCTCTGGACCAGCCTGTTAACGTTTACAAGGAAGGTATGTAGTCGGGCAACAAGGGGTTGGACCTGTGCTTCTCTTTGAGGTAGGTCGGGGCTGTTCTTAAGACTATTCTTGCTTGTTGATCCCCCAGTGGGACTGTAAGTAGTTGGGCTGCTAAGGGCAGGACCTGTGCTTTGCAATGAGGGAGGTCATTTAGTCTAGCACTGGATCTACATGTTGATGCTCACGGGGAAGTTAAGTAGTCATGGAGCCAAGGGCAAGGCCCACGCTTCACTGTGAGGGAGGTTGGGTAGTCTTGGGCTGCATTCACCTGTTGACACTCACAAGGAAGGTAAGTACTCGGGCAACCAAGGGCTGGACCCGCGCTTCACCGTGAGGGAGGTCGAGTAGTCTGGGGCTACACTCTCCCGTTGATGCTGAAAGTGAAGGTAAGTAATCATCCAAGACAAAACACAGTTTTGAGAGATAAATACAAATCTTATTCATCATTTCTATATTAGTTTAAATATTCAACAGAAGAATTTTTGCAGGTTTTCCACATTCCACAGGTAGGGTAGCTCTTTCCCTTGGGAGTTGATAGAAGCCCAGATAGTCGTTGGCAGTGACAATGTATGGACCTTTCAATCACAGTGCTAGCTTTAAAGGATCTCACTTGACCCTTTTGTTGAAATAGTGCTTAGTCTTCCTTTTGTTGATGGTCGTTCTCATCTCGGCCTCTTGTTTTTATTCCTCTAGCAAGTCAAGCTGCTCCTCTAGTTTCTCGTCATTGGAGTCTTGATCGAAATGGTGGATCCTGTAAGTGGGCATCCTAATTACGACCGGCACCACCGCCTCATGTCTGTAGGTAAGGGTGAAAGGGGTTTCCCCCGTCCAAGTTTTGACTGTGGTCCGATAGGCCCACAACACCCCAGGGAGTTCCTCTGCCCAAGCCCCCTTATTCTCACCTAGGCTCTTCTTTAGTATCGTGGGCAGTGTGTTGTTGGTTGCCTCAACTTGCTTGTTGGCTTGTGGGTTGCCTATTGCACTAGTCGAGGTAGTAATCTGAGTCGAACTGCCTTGCGTTGTCTGAGATTATACAGTGAGGGATGTCGAATCGACACACTACCATCTTCCATAGGAACCGGGTGATGTTGTTCGCCATTATAGTTGCTAGTGCTTTGACCTTCACCCATTTGGTGAAGTAGTAGATAGGTAGCGGGCCGACCAGGTCAATCCCACAAAACGTGAAGGGACATGGCGACATGATCAACGTCAACTCCTTCGGCGAGCAGTGGGGTACTTAGGCATATTCCTGACACTTATGGCACTTTTGGACAAACTCTTTTGCATCTTTGAGGGTGTGTGGCCAGTAGTATCCCCCTGTTACTACTTTTCCTACCAGTGTTCCCGCCTGAGTGGTTGCTGTACACTCCTTTGTGTATCTTTGCCAGGATGTATTGTGCTTTTTTGGGCGAAACGCATCTCAGTAGAGGTGTGGAGTAGCCCCTCTGGTATAAGACTACATCCACAAGGGCGAAGCGTGTTGCCTGATTCTTGATGTTCCTCACCTCCCATTTCTTGTCGGGCAACACGGTGGAATCTAGGTATATGATTATGTCGATTGCCCATTCTAGAGCTCCTGGGCTTACCTCTGAGAACTCAGCCCTTACCGCGGGTGCGTCTACTGTTCTGATCATTGTCTATTCCAGTAGAGGGGTGTCTTCCTGCCCAGACATAGGTCATGCCAAGCTGTCGGCCTTCTAGCTCTCAGCCCTAGGCACCTGCTGAATATGGAAATACCGAAAGTGGCTACATCTTTCCCCTACCAGCATCAAGTATTTCTTAAGCTTCTCACTCTTCGTGGTGAACCCCCCATGAACTTGGTTGACAACCACTTGAGAGTTGGCCCTCACTTGCACTTCATCGGTGCCTAGTGACTCGGTGACTGCTAATCGGACTAGTAGTGCTTCGTACTCTGCTTCGTTCTCGGTGGTTTTAAATGCTAGCCAAATAGTGTAGTTGTACTCTTCTCCGGTGTCTGTAACAATATGCACCCCCACTCTCCCTCCAGCTCGGCAGTATGAGCCATTAATGAATACCTACTAGGGCTTCAGGGGAGGTGCATCTCGTACCTCTTCTCGGAAGTTGGGGAACTCTGCGTCGAAGTTCGCCAGCACTTTCCCTTTGACAGTATTTTTGGGGATGTATTCGACGTCGAATTCGCTCAGCTCTATCACCCAATTCATCAGTAGGCCTGAGACATCTAGCTGCTCCCCGAAAGGCATGACTAGTGTAGTATATAGGCTTCGGGGAGACCTTCAAGTCTCGCAGGAAGGCTGTGGAGACCGTGTGTGGAGAAACAGTCAGATACAAGTTCAAGACTTCTCCTGGTTTAGCCTAATTGAGAAGCGGTGGGCTGGCGAGGTATTGCTTGAGGGTCTCGAACACCTGGTCAACTCGCCATCCCAAGTCTGTGCCTTCCGCAGCACCTTAAAAATTGACAGGCACTTATCTGTCGACCAGGACACAAACCGACTAAGGGCCACCACCCGACCAGCAAGTCTTTGTACGTCATTAATGTTCCGAGGTGGGGCCGTGTTGAGTATGACCTCCATATTCTCTGTGGGCCACTATTCCTCACTTGAAGACCATGAAGCCCAGAAACTTCCCAAACTCGACGCCGAATGTACAATTTGCCTGATTAAGCTTCATCTGATAACATTGTAGCACTGTAAGGCCTTGCGTAGGTTGACTTAGTATCGTTCAAGGGTTCTGTTCTTAACGAACATGTTGTCCACGTAAACCTCCATGTTTCACCCTATTTACTCCTTGAACATGTAGTTGACAAGTCGCTGGAAAGTAGCCCCCGTGTTTTTCGGGCCAAATGGCATGGCCATGTAGCAGTATAGCCCTCTGCCTATGATGAATGATGATTTGTATATAATTCCCATGCACGTCCTTGCCTCCTTTCTCCTTCTCTAGGATTTCCAACTACAAATATATATATATACACACACAAGTAAGTACAGTCCCTTATTTACGTAGAAAAAAAAAAAGAAAACAAAAGCAACTGCGAGGTTTGCAGGAGGGTGCCAAGCATTACGTAATTGCCAAGCCCCTTCCAGTCCACACCAGCAAGCCACCACCACCACCCATCGTTGGAAGCAGAAATTGTAAGCCACCACCGGAGCCCTGTCCTCCCTCCTACAAGCTAGCCAGCCCCAGATTCACATTGCCCATGTTTAGGTTGTACAACCATCCAACAAGTCTCCATCGTGAACCCCCAAAGCACCACAATCGAGCCCACATCCCAAAGTCCAAAACAAAACCACCGTGGGATAACCCCACTCCCTAGCCCCACGCGAAATTGGCAACCACCTGCATAAAGAACCAAACAGGCCTTTGTTTTTGCTCCTCAAAATAGAGCATGACAAAAGAAAGCATCGTTGAGCTATTTCACAACCGCACCGTTTTGTCAAGTCGTAGCTTTGAGCCATTTCGCATGGCCACTCGGATACAAGGTCCTAGACTTGCTGAGTCTCGTGTCCAGTAAATTCGAGTCCCTAAACTTGCCGTGGGGTTAAGGCCAGGCCTAGAGCATCTCGAGCTCTACCCACATGGCCTCTCGGATACAAGTCCCTAGACTTGCCGAGCCTCATGTCCAGCAAAGCCGAGTCCCTAAACTTGCCGTGGGGTTAAGGTCGGGCCCAGAGCATCCTGAGCTCTACCCATACGGCCACTCGGATACAAGTCCCTAAACTTGCCGAGCCTCGTGTTTAGTAAAGCTGAGTCCTTAGACTTGTTGCCTGGCTACCCATATGGGATATCGGATACAAGTCAATAGACTTGCCAAGCCTTGTGTCTAGCAAAGCCAAGTCCCTAGACTCACCTGGGGGTTGTCCACATGGGCTCTCATTTACAAGTCCCTAGACTTGTCGAGCCTTGTTTCCAGCAAAGCCAAGTCCCTAAACTTGGCTCGAGGTTAAGGTCGGGCCCAAAGCATCCCAAGTTGTGCCCACATGGCCTTTCAGATGCAAGTCTCTAGACTTGCCGAGCCTCGTGTCCAGCAAAGATGAGTCCCTAGACTCCCCGTGAGGTTAAGATTGGGGCCAAAGCATCCCGAGCTCTGCTCACATGGCCACTCGGATACAAGTTCCTAGACTTGTCGAGCCTTGTGTCCAGCAAATCTGAGTCCTTAGACTCACCGCGGGGTTAAGGCCAGATGCAAAGTGTCCCGACTCTAATTCGAGTAAGGACCCAAAAAAAATCGTATATACATAACAGTCAAATTTACAATATAAAGGGAAGTCCAGATTACCAAAAAAAAAAAAAAAGGGGAAGCAACAAAGCGGCTTGAAGCCCATACAATCACGATTACTAGGGCGGAAGGGGAGTGCCCTAGAAGGCTAGAGGCATCCCTACCCTCTCAAGCATCTTGACGAATGCATAAGCTTGTGGGGTTGGTTCAAGGGAGGCCAAACTTATAGTGCTAACATCTATCCCACGGTGCTCTTGCAGCCGCTCGAGGCCCTCCTTGTAGCCATACCCCCAAGCTGGTTTCGAATGGCCCGGATGTTCTTGATCTGGGATCTGATCTCCCCTAAGTATTTCACATTGGCCTACTGACTAGACTCCATGGCCGAGATCTGAGTGCCTTGAGCCAAGATTGTGTTCATTGCATTAACCAGTTTGGCTTCGAAACTATAGGCCAGAGCCTCAGTTCGCTCCACCCATGCCTTCTGGCATTGAATTTCCTGAACAAGAGAGAAGTGCCTGGACAGCAACTTCGAGTGTCGCCTAGCGGCCTAGGCCTACTCCTTAACCATCTGATACCTCTCTTCTCGAAGCACTAAAAGCCCCCTCCAGGCTAATTGTAGCTCCTCCTCAATCCTCTTTAAGTCTCTCTCGCGTCAGCATGCTCATCCCAAAGACGTTTGCACTCTGAAGTAACCCAGGATAGCTCCTCCATGGCCCCAACCAGCTCCAACTTCAGCGTGGTTTTCTTCCCATTGAGCTTCTAGCCCCTCTCCCTCAGAAGCCTATGGCACTCCTTCAAGTCCTCCATCAGCTCGTCGCGCTCTAGGGAGAGAACCTTGACCTCCCAATTTGCCTTTCGAATATCCAGGCTGGTGAGAAGAGCCAAGGACTAGCCCTCTGTTCTCCTCCTTGAGCACCACATGCCATTAAACGATCATGCCCATCAGTTAGTCCGCGACCTTTAGTATGAGGAACTATTAGAAGGAGAAAGGGAAATGTCTCAAGGAATGAGCTAAGTACAAGTGAAGTATACTTGGACAAAAAAAGGCCTTAATTTCTGGGCCTCCAGCTCAAGCACCTTAGCCGGGCCAGTGGTCTGGCTAGCCCCCGCCACAGCATGGGAGGAAGGGGTAGCACTCCCCAACTGCCACGAACCCCAACACGTCCTGGATGGACTCCAAGGAAGGACCCGTGCCAGGGGCTTTCGGTGCATCAGCTTCATCCTGCTTGCGAACCCGCTCTTCTAGCACGGTTTCTTCGTATACAACGGGACTCAAGGAGGGTTCTTCAGTTGTCATAGGCCCCTTACTAGTCAGGGCCATTCGTTGGTCACGTGTTGAACTTCCCCCTCGGCCGACCTCGACTCACCTATCGAGGGAGTTGGCCGGGACACCCTCTCCGAAGAGTTAAGATAGCAGTCCACGTCTGGCTCCAGGGAGGAGTGCGTGAAAGGCAACGAGATCAACACATGATCATCGCTTAACTCAATGATGGAGGGGGAGCTCGGGCAGGCCTCCTCCCTATCATCGGGTCTTGGAACTGCAGAGGAGGAGGGAGTCTCTGCCTCAATACTTAGGGAAATGTTGGGAGCAGCATCTTCTTGACCAGTGGTCTTTAGGATAGGTGGAGAGGCTGGAAATCTCGTTGTGGCCATTGGAGGAACAAGGAGAACGACCTCCCACGTGAGTGTCTCCTCGAAGGAGACTAGTGACTCCATAATTGGGCCCCCCCGGGAGGCCGGTTTGATGAAGGCTTTGAAAAAGGAGGCCCGGAGAACTTTGAGCGTTGCGCCCCCGAGAAAGAAGTAGTCCCCCAAGTAGCAGGAATTGGGATCTATAGGCACTCGGGCCGCTTGCATTGGGACTCCCCAGCCTTGCTCCTAGACCCGCTTATGGGGAGAACACGGTCTCGTCCCTCCGAATTCACTTCGAAAAGTGCCCTCTCTGCTTCAGAATCCCCCAACCTCACTTCAGGGAACTCCACTAGCTTCTTCGTGACCCACCTTTGGCTGCTTCCCCTTGTTGCCAGCTGAGGGAGGATTCTAGCGACGCTTATGGGGCAGAACAGCCAAGTACATACAAGCGGTCGGGAATGGTCAAGTAACTTTTGATGTCGATGTCGGAATCACCCGTTAGTCTCCGCGTCGTAAGGGTGGGCCGATACCCAGGATAGCATTGTCGCTAGCCTAGCCTACTCCTTCTTGGACAGTTTAACAGACAGCTCATGGAGAGAGGGATGTACGACCGAATGGCCCAAATAGGATACTCCTGGTGGACCACTTCTCCTTCAAGGTACTCCCATCCTGAGCCCAAGATGAAGAAGAACTTTTGAGACCAATCCTTGATGTGCAAGTGGTGTGACTCAAGGCTAGCGCTACACCTCTTGGCCATATGCACCTAGAAACTACACAAACTCTCGTCAAAGCGTAGCACGCGGTACACTGACAGGAACTCCTAAGCGATCAAGTCGGGGTATTCCTTAAGACCGGAGTTGAGCACCCATTGGTAAATAATGCAACTGAAACCAAGAGTCGCTAGGCATTTAGATGGAGCTGCATAGGGGCCAACCCCAAGAAGTTGAGAACGTTGAGAATGGGGTGGTAAAACAAGAGGCGATGCCCGTTCACGAACATGAGGGGGTGGAGTGCCACGTGGGCAGCCATTCTGTCGGAGTCCACGATGGGTTCTCGACACCTTGGGGCCTCTAGAACTACCGATGCAGGGATGTTGTGCTTTGTCCTGAATGGCCAGAGATCATTAGAGGAGACCGGCGACTCCGAACTCCTCCTGGCTGAGTATAAAGGATTAGTATTTGATGAACTTTTTAGGGCCATGAAAACAGTTGAAGACGGTGGTGAAAGTGAAGAAGAAGGGCACAAAAACCTCAAGGAACAAGGGAGACCGTGATGGAGAAGAGCTTAGAGAAGGGGAGAGGCAGCAATTGTGGAAATGATAAGGGAGGGAGTAAGGCAACGGAAATCAAGGCGTCACTGATGATGCAGGTGAGTGGCCTCATGAAGCACAATTGACGTGAGTCTGCACATACATGGGAAGCCACGTCAGGCGTGTTGGAAGAGCCACTAAAACCAAGGCAACGCAAACATTCATGACTGGGTAGGTGGCCTCAAGGAACCCAGCCGGTGCGAATCCACGCAGACGTGGGAAGTCCATGTCAAGTGCTAAGAAGGCATAGTATGATGAACAACGTGGAATGTGGGGAGACACCCCCACCAAATCCAACTGTCTGGGAGCTGGGGAGACAACGAAAGCTGAGGCGCCCTACGATAACTGTTGCAAGGTACGTGCCCGAGGAAGGCGAATGAGGACTTTTTGAATTCTTACCACACGCGTGTGCTCGAAATTCATGGAGTACTATACGGGAAGTAATTCCTAGGGCTAGGCTAGCCCAAACAGGACCGGCCCACAGGGCCCGAGGGCAAAGGGTGGGCCGGGCATGGTTGGTAGAAAAGGCCTTGGAGGAGAAGCAGTCATGCAACACGTGCTGGCTAGAGGCTAGAAGGCAGAATTTTTTGATGCCACTACTAGCTGACAACCCTAGCACGCAAGGTCAAGGACAGTCCTTGTCTCTGAACCCTGGCGTCTGGACAGGCATAAGGAGTAGATGCATCTGACCGGGACCACGTCACATTTAATGAAGGGCGGAAACATGCACGCTATAACAGGGAGCCACATCGGATTTAATGAAGTCCGAGGCTAGGCATGCCACAACTTGCCTCCTGGGTTGTCAGTGGTTGCCACGATCAAGTCTGGCAAGTCTGTTGCACATGGATATAATTGGTGTGGTCATTTTGGTGAAAGAAAAAACTTTACATGTGTTTCATGAACATTTGTGGAAGTTTCAGTTGCCATTCATTGACATGTTGCATGAGCTTTTGTTGGAGTATCAGTTGCCATTCATTAACATATTGCATGAACGTTTGTAGGAGTATTGCTTGCCATTTATTGAGTTTGCATATAATTGAAGTGGTCATTTTGGTGTAAGGAAAACTTTGGATATGTTTCATGAACATTTGTGGGAGTATCATTTGCCATTTATTGAATTGTTACATGGACATTTGAGGGAGTATTATTTGCCCTTATTTGAGTGTGCATATTATAAAACCTTACACACTACTATTTCTTATTTTCCATTTGAATTTGTTTATGGTTTTAATCCACTTTCTCCTTCAAGTTTGATGTTGTTGCTTGTTGATGACCGGAGTAGCTTAGATAGTCATTTTCAAATTCTTGAGAAAATTAATGATAATCCATATAAAGTGGATCTTCCAGGTAAGTATCATGTTTCTACTATTTTCAATGTTACTAACATTTTCCCCTTTGATCCAGGTGGAGATTCGAGGTCGAATCCTTTTGAAGAGAGGGGGAATGATGGGAACCAAGGTGGGCCTAGTCTTAAAGATTTTTTGCAATTGCCAGATGGGCCAATTACAAGATTAAGAGCCAAGAAGATCAAGGAAGCGATGCAAGGATTGGTGCAATCTACTTGGGATGAAGCTAGCAAGAGCCCAACACTCAAGATGGGCTTGAAAGAAGGACAACCAGTTTTAATCCACTTGATATAAGATGTGGAAGACACGACTTAAAGTATCGTTTGAGCCTATTATTATTGAAGGCTTTCAATTTTTTAAAGTATTTATTTTATTAGTTTAGAATAAGAGGGCTTGAGGATGCTTGGCCCACATATGTCTTATTTATTATGAATTAGGATTTTTGGGAAGGCCTTGTATTTTGGCCAAGGGCTTATTTGGAAAGTTACATTTTTTGGAACTAGGGTTTAGAAGAGGTACTGTAGCGCGGTACTCTTTATAGCCTCATCTGAAAGGTAGACAATATTGAATTTTATTTGTGAGTTGAGTTTACTCCTCTTGTTCTTTATTGAACTTTTGAAATTATCAAAGGTAAATCAAAATCTTTGTGGCGTTCCTCCTTGTAATTTGGGTTTTTTAGACGGGTTCTTCAATGGGTCTAGATTTTAATATAATCTAGGTTCTTGAAACGAGTTCTCATCGGGTCTAGATTCTTCATCGATTTGACTTGAATTTGACTTTCTTGGGTGATATTTCAATTTGATTGTGGGTTCAAAGAGATTCCATTCCTGCGGGTTCATATCACACTGGAAAGCCAAATCTCATATCAAGTGCAGGTAGATCTGTTCTCATCTAAAATATTGATCTAAATAGAGATTACGAAGTACTGGTGTATTCTTGTATTCAACCAGCTAGTTCTTTTGTCATGTTCTCCTAATGGACATCAAGCATCAACATGATTGTGCAAGAGTATGACTCAGAAACACCAGGCTTGACAATAAATGAGATTGAACAAAAACAAAATCAACACAAGTATCATTTGCTTGGAGATTGAGCTTTTAGTCAAAAAAGAAAAACACTATTCAGAGGAATCATTGCCTAATTGCTCGGAGCCAAGGTGCAAAATTGAGATTTTCTCTTTGTCAAGAATGGTCCTTTGGACACACTTGAGTTTGCATACTCATCTGATCTACAAGAAGCTATGATATAAAAATTCTTGGCGAAGGCCCATTGGTGCCTCTACCACCATCAGGAAGAGGAACACTTGGAGGAGAAAACCACGGCGCTTTCAATTTCTTTGAAGGAAACCTCAACTCGTCCCGTGGCTCATAGCCAAAATCAAGGAAAAATTTAGGCATCGAGTCAATACCATAACCATTCACCTAGCATGTTCCAAAAGAAAATGTAAACTTACATATCATAGGACAAGATACAAACAAAGTTAAGCCTATGACTCGAGTTCAGTAATTACTACTTATGTGTGCATTGTGCATGTATTTGCCCCTGTGCACCAGAAGTAAAGTTACTTATTTAAACATAGGTATTTTTATGCCAGTGAAGACAAAGATGTCACTCACAAAATCTCATATCAGTGATAGAAAAGCCTATAAATGACTGATACAATACGCAAAATTAAATACCAAGAATACCCCGAATGTTCTAAATGCCAAATGATCATAGCAAATTTGGTTGCTATCGACAGATTGAACAAGCTCTAATATTTGTTTTGTTGTGGGGTTCCTGTTTAAGTACACCTTTTCCAAGCTTGCCAGCACGCTCCTAAAAAATGACTCAGCTCCCTGCAACAAATAAATATCGAAGTCGAACTGGAAGAATAAGATGAACATAAAGGAGTAAACTATAGCCTATTTAAACCAACAGGCAAAAGGCATCATAAAAAGTAGTAATCTGGGTCGTCGCTATTTGACAATGATGCAACAGACAATAGCAAAGCGCACACAAATTCAACCAAAGAGCATAATAAAACAGAGAGAGAAAACTCGATCCCACCTGAAAGGAAGATTCTTGAGATCTATTGCCCGATTTAGAGGTGGAAACGACGCAGAGATTTCTTGTATTAATGGAGATTGAATTTTCGGGGAACGAAGAAGATTCGTTGAGGGAAATGAAGTTCCAAGATTTTGGTCGGAGATGAAAGGACGAAGAGCTGATAGAGCGGAGGGATGGTTGGAAAACCGAGGTGTGAGAAGCGGGTTTGATCGTCAATGAGTAGCAGTAGGAGAACATGGTGGAAGTTGTAATGGATTTCTCCGAGCCACTCCACAAACTTTTCACTGGGTTTGTAATTGTGGCCACCTTCATGCCTTAGCCGATCTCTTGCTCCTTTCGGTGACACGTCTTTTCTTAGTTTCACTTTTAGAACACAAATCCTCTCTCTCTCATTGTCGGCTCTCCCTCCCTCCCGAGTTCTCTCTTCAATGACATTGAAAAAAAAATCAATTTTGCAGTTGCAATTGACGAATACGAAGAGAAAAAGAGAAGTTGAAGAGACAGAGTTTGGTTTGGAGAGTTGTTTGTGTCGTTTGTATTCAGAAAAATGGCCACAAATGGGGCTTAACTAGGATTTTAACGGAAAACAATTAAAATTACTATAGTTCTGTTAAAACAAGAAATCTCTGTTTAATAGGCTCTTTATATGTATAAAGAGATCTGTGTGTGTGAGGGGTGGGGTGGGGTGCGGAGAGGGGGCGGGCTAGGCCGAGCATGCCCCCCGCCTCCTATTTCCCTGTGGGAGGGGACCCCATCCCCATGGGCAGGATAGGTTGCTAGCGCCACCAAGGAGATGCCGGGGTAGCAGAGTGGAGAGTGGTAGAGCCACACAGCCTATCCCTAAATTTTGTGACAAAATATTTAATAATTAAAGTAAGATATTTAATTCATATAGGAAAATGATAAAATGTCTCCTAAGTTTGCTCATTTATTTCGACCTCTCATATATTTAATTTTTTTAAATTAATGGTTAAAGAAGTGAATTTTAATATATTAATGTATTTTTTTATTTTTAAAAATGTTTAAAAAATATAAATAAAATAAAATAAAATAAAATAAAATGTGCAATTTATGCTAGTGAATGCCCAGCGGCCAAAGCTGGCGGCATTAGCAGCACCCATTCATATAACAATGCATAAAACCGAACTGAATTCAACTAGATCAATCAAAATTGATTGACCGACCGAATCGACTTTATAAAAAAAACCGATCATTTTCGATTTGAATATTCATGAATCGGTTTTGTTCCCGACCGTACCGATATCACAGCCTACGGGTATAAAAGAATTTCAAGTGTCCGCTCTGATCACTTCCCAAGATCGGCCAGTTGTTGGATGAAGTCATCTAAGTTTATATCGGAACTACCTCCTTTGACTGCACATAGGGCTGCGGCACTCAGCTTCTTGGCCAGGACCCTCTCTGGCCTACCCTCTTCAACCGAGATGGCCAACAGCCGAGCCAACTCGGCTGATCCGGGAATTCTCTGAGTGCCCTCACAACATCTGATTGCAACCCCTAACTGCTCCACCAACAACTTCGCATTCGTGTACTGGTCCGCACCCATTGGCCATGTCAACATCACAACTCCTGCGGCAATCCCCTCTAGCACCGAGTTCCACCCGCAGTGAGTCACGAACGCACCCACGGCTCGGTGGCCCAGTATGGATACCTGTGGTGCCCACCCCCTTATCACAAACCCTCTGCCCTCCACGCGATCTTCGAGCCCATCAGGAATGACGCCATGATCAGCATTCGAATGCTGCTGCTCCTCTTCATGAGGCACCCTCACGCACAAAACAAACTGGACGCCACTCAGTTCCAACGCAGCAGCCAGCACATCCATTTGCCTACTTGTCAATGCCACACTACTCCCGAAACAAACATAGACAATCGAGTTGTCCGAACGAGCATCCAACCACGTCTTGAGATGATGGAACGGCACAGAACTTGCTCTACCCCTAACAATTGATTCGTGGTGTTCCAGAGGCAATAAGGGTCCTACGGCCCACACCCGATCATTTCCGAGTTCTTTCTTCAGATGCGTAAAGTAAACGCGCTCCAAATCGACGAACGAGTTAAACACCATTCCCCAACTCATCGAATTGGCTCGCATGTTATTTCTATAAAATTCTGTATCTGGGTCTCCTTTATAGCTTCTATAAAGTCCGGGGATCTGCCACCATGGGTAAGCTGGGGAATTCGGGAGTTTCGGGAACGAAACCTGGAAGTTGATATCGTCCGGATCATCGTTTTCCCTTGGATCGCGAGTAAGAGAGAATGAAACCGACAACGTAAAGGCACCGGAAGGTGAGAAGACGACCCGAAGAATGCCGAGCTCGTACGCTAGGTCCTGGGTCCAGCCGAGAAAGAAATCGGAGATAATGGCAACAGGAGGCGAGGAATGAGATCGGAACCATTGGAGGAGGATGGGATAGTGAAGTTCACACAAAGCGCGCATGGTAGCAACGATCCTCTTCTGCGGAGGAGACGTAATATCAGGGGCAGGAAGAATCAAGTGTTTGAGAGAAGACGGGTGTGTGGAGAAGTAAGGTTCAAGCAGAGGAAGGTTAGAGGTGGTGACAAAAACGGTGACAGTCAGGCCGCGGGTGAGCAGGCGGTGGACGAGGTCGAGCAAAGGTATAATATGGCCTGAGGTTGGGTACGGATAAGCGGCGATGTGCACGCCATTGGTAGACATGATTAAGATCGAAACTTTGGGGAAGCTATTCGGTGGGCAATGGCTCTAAATTACCTTGAGATGCTTGTGCTGCTTATATATATGAGAGAGAGAGAGAGAGAGAGAGAGAGAGAGAGAGAGAGAGAGAGAGAGAGAGAGAGAGAGAGAGAGAGAGAGAGAGAGAGTGAGAGTGAGAGNAACATATTTCTTGCTTTTTGCGATGGGTTTTATTACACAACTTTCACCACATTTTACATTCCATTTTTTTTTAATTTTCTAATTTTTTTTAATTTTATTTTTTTAAAATTATTTCAAATTTTTTATTCACTATTCATATAAAAATATTTGATAAAAACAAAAAAATATAGAGTGTGGAGTGTGGGTGAATAGTAAGAAGTTGTGAAGATTTTTTATTTTTGATATATGTACTCACTGTTTATCTAAAAAAAAAAAAAGATATATGTACTCACTTGGTTTGCGTCATGAGTGACGTCTTTACATTCACAGCCAATCTATCCATGAAAAAGAGGAAATTAAATAGTTTTTCACGATCACAATGGTTGGTTCTCTCTTTTCTTTTTGCTTGGCCTGAATCTATGTCGATGTTAATGTCGTGTTTTGTATGCCTGAACAAAGTTAAAATATTTTGGGATTAGATCTTCACCTGCAAACACAGTCAGCGTGTTTAATAGGGAATGTCAGAGTCAGCGTGTCCCATCTGTTCGCCTTTGTTTGGTTTCTTGCACTATGCACTCATACTCCTTTGATGCAGCCTTTAGGGCTAGCCCCCTTTGGCAAGTCTGGGACCTCAGAAGGCTGAGATCTGGGCTGGGGCCCAATTGTTTGGCCCAAGCCCAACTAGGATGGGCCGGGTGTGAAATATCCCTTCCAGTTATCCCATCAATTCTTGCTGAATCGGTTCATTAGGAATTCCTTTATTGTTGTTTTTTTGGTTTATTCTGGTGGCACACTTACGACAAATCTAACGTGCACTCGATTGTGCCCATTTGGCTCTCATTACAAGAACTAAAAGGTCTACGGTTCCTCTCCCAAGTCACTTTGTGCAGCGTGTATCGCGGGGTCAATTCTTGTCCACCTTCCCTTGGGGGGGGGGGGGTTGTCTCGCCTGTTGCTTGGGTAAGTCCAAAGACGCAAATGGCTATTTAAGGTCCCCTTTTCTCTTTTCTTGGTTTGTTTGCCTTTATCCTCCTTTGGTGCCTACGTTTTTTCTTGCTTTCCCACTCCCTTTTCTTCTTCTTTCCTGCTCTCACAAGTCCCATTCTCCTGCTCTAATAGCTGCTAAGAACACCTCTCACCCCGTTGTTCGAAGCCCTAGTGATGATGACCCATCACTGGCTCGTGAGGCATCTCAATCTTTCGAAGGTTCCAACTGGAGATCAGAGGTTGCTTCTACGACTCTACGATCTTTGAAGACCTCTTATGTCCTGGAATCCATCATACTGGAGGTTCTCGGGGCCAATGAAGGGGTCGTGTGTGACTTGGACTTTTCCAAGTCCCCTTTCATATTTTTCTTCGAGTTATATTTTAGTTATTGGATAAGTGCTAAGTGTTAGAGGAAAGCCTTAAAGAGTGTTCTATTTTGGACCTTAGAGTCTGATGGGCACCAAGATGAACCTAGTCTTAAAGATTCTTTGCAAGTTCCAGATGAACCAATTACAAGGTCAAGAGCCAAGAAGATCAAGTAGGCAATGCAAGGATTGGTGCAATCCACTTGGGATGAGTTTAGCAAGAGCCCAACATTCAAGATGGGTTTGAAGGATGAAGATCCAGTTTTGATTCATTTGATACAAGTTATGGAAGAGGGCAACAACATGACTTAAAGGCTTTGGGCACTTGAAGGCTCTCAACTTGTTAAATTCATTTAAAGGACTTATTTTATTATTTTAGAAGAATTGAGTTTATTATGAGAAGGACTTAAGGGGGGCACCTATTTAAGGGCATGTTGGGAAAGTTATTATTTTGTTGAACTAGGGTTTCAAGAGGTTACTGTAGCCGAATACTATAGCGTTACTGTAGACGCGACACTATTCACTCAGGGGCATTTTTGGAAGATGGGGATTTATTTTGGCTAGGTTTTAATTAGGTTTTGGTTTAAATACTGTTTGTAGCCTCATTTTAATTAGTTTATGAAATTTGATTGAATTTTCATTATGAGTTGAGTTTACTCCTCCTATTCTTGATTAAACTTTTGAACTTATCAAAGGTAAATCACAACGTTTGTGGCATTCCTCCTTTTAATCTGGGTTCTTGAGACAGGTTCTTCAACGGGTCTAGATTTTAATATAATCTAGATTCTTGAAACGAGTTTTCAACAGGTCTAGATTCTCCATCTATTGACTTGATTTTGACTTTCTTGGGTGACTTTTCAAATTAATTGTGGGTTTAAGGGATTCCATTCCTGTGGGTTTAAATCAGGGTAATAGCCTTAGAGAGCCCACAAGAAAAAGGAGAGGAAAAAGCCCACAAAGGCCCATGTGGAATTCGGCCAACTATGATGAAATTAAAGCCCAAAGTTGATTTCTAAGAGTTGGTAGAGGCGCCACATGGCACAAGAGGCACTTTTCTAGAAACACATCATTTGGAAACCTAGGAAAATAGCAAATGTGACACTTGTCCAACATGCATGAGGTTTTAGAAGGAGTGAGTGAAAGATGAGGTCATCGGATTAGGGCTTACAAACCCACAAGCAAGCCCCATTTCTGTGAGTGACACTTGTCAAGCATGCAGAGAGACCTTTGGAGTTCCAAGAAGATCGTATATGGGAAGAGGGAAAGTCATGTTCTGGAAGAATGATGGAAGAGCAAGAGAGAGAAGGAGGCAATGGCACCAAGCATGGTGAAGGCCAAAGATCACCTTGGGAAGAGCTAGGGATTTCGGCCAACACAAGGAACACACACTCCACTTGCCACATGGCCACCATGCACACGAAGTAGAGTTCCAAAGAAGATTGGTTTTTTTGTTTTGACCCTTTTGTCAGCAAGTACATTGAACCTAGACAAAATAAGAAAGACGAAGAGGGAAGAAAGGGTTCCGGTTTTGGGAGGCCACACGCCACTTGTAGAGGGACTTTTGGTTTTCCAATGGCATCCCATCATAGGGAAGAGGAAGAGACTCCTTTGTCAAGAAGCCAAGTGGCATTCATGCACAAGGCCTTTGGAATTTCAAGAAGAGATGGAGACTCCTATAAAAGGGTCTAGCCAAAAATTTGGGAGGTCTTTTACACAAGTTCTCAACTTTCTTCTAAGGCGTTTCGGCCACCACTACTTGCTCTCTAGTTCTCACATTTTCTCACACTTTCTCACCAACCAAACACCACCATTTCTCTCCACTATTTCGAGAATCAATAAGGACTTCTCCTACACCATTCGAGAAGAAGGGAAGCACCAGGAGGTAAGAACCATTCCACTATTTCTTGCACATACACGCACGGCCAAGAGGGAAAACAGCACCAACAAGTTTTGGTCCTAGGGTTTCCCACATGAACACACACTTTCACTTTAGAAACTTGGATTTTTCTTCAAGAAAAGGAAGAACCTGAAATATTCTTTCTTGTTTTAAGCACTTGAACACGAAACATAGAGGGAATGAAGGCCACGACCATCATTTGGAAGAAAGACTAGGGTTTTTATCCTTGAGGGTTTCAGATTTTAGGGTTTTTCCATAAGAAAACATTTTTAAACCTTAGACACTCACACTCACCCTTATTTTGAGATTAGGGTTTCTCTAGTCATCCTCTAATGTTGTCTTATATGTATTTTTCAGAATTGCCATTTTATTCGTTGGATTTTTGTAAGTAAACTTCTAACGTACTTTTGATACACTTGTATATACTTTTGTGAAATTTTGTTTGGTTATCATTGCTTGAATCTTGTTATCTTGTTACATGTATGCTCGGTTTTGATGGAAAAATGAGATGTTATGTTTTCATGATGGTTTGTTCAAGTGTATTTTGAATATGCCATGTTAGGGTTTCAGTTTTGACATGTATATGTGCTATGCATGCTTGTTTTGATATATGAATGTGTAGAAGCATGAGTATATGTGTAGAAGCATGAGTATATGAGATGAAGCTGACGAGCCTTGGTTTTATGCGTTTCAGGAGGAAAAGGATCGATGGTGCGCGGACGATGTGAGCTTGTTTCTCCAAGATCACGAGATCAGGAGGCTAGGAACCCTCCACTGGAAGGAGGACAAGTAATAGTGGAGGCGACCCGCCAAATGATGGAAGTGGTGCTATATCAGATGGAACAACGACAAAATGTTAGACAAGAACCGCCTAGAGGAGATAACCAAGGATGTCCATTTGAGAGATTCTTGGTGTATAGATACCCGAATTTCATAAGCATGGAAGGAGCCATGAGAACCAACAAGTGGCTTATTGACTTGGATAGGACCTTTGATATTAGTGGGTGTATGGAAGAGCAAAAGTCCAGTATGCCGGACACTTACTTCAAGGAGAAGCTGGAATAAGGTGGGATATGAAGGGACAACTGTTAGCTCGAGAGTTGGCAGATGTGGCTACTCTCACTTGGGAGCAATTTAAGAAAGAATTCAATAGTCATTTCTTTTCGGAGACGGCCAAGCAGCAAAAGGCATTGGAATCTGTGAATTTAATGCAAGGAAATATGACGGTAAAACAGTCCGCAACTCGATTCATGGAATTGGGAAGATTTGCTCCTTCTCTGATTGGAATGGAGAAGATGCAAGCTAGAAAGTTTCAAGATGGATTGCAACCAAGGATTAAGAATCAGATCGCATGTTTGCAGATAGAGAACTTCTAGGAATTGTAGAATGTTGCGTCAATCGTGGAAGCAAAATAGAGAAGTTTGATTTCTCAAGCTCATGTGAACCGGAAAAGAGGAATGCCCTACTCACTAGGAAAAGATGTTGGAAAGAGAAAAGTTTCCTATGTGATGAATAAAGGAAAAGGGAAAGTAGTCGGGAACGGTGTACCTGTTACTCCATCACCATGCTGAAGATGCGGACGAAGGCATAGCGGTGAATGTCAATTCGCCAAGGGAGCATGTTTTAGATATGGTCAGACTGGCCGTATAATTCGAGATTGTCCACAGAATATGCCTGGAGGAGCGATAACGCTAGGAGGCAAAGGAAAAACCCCCTTGAAGGCCAAGGTTTACGCTATCATGCTAGGAGAGGTGGATTTGGAAATCGATGAGGCAATTGATGCCGAAGTAATCACTGGTAATGTTTGCAACTCTACTCTAATTGGCAACTTGTTTTGTAGGAATTTTTTAGTAACCTTAGTTACCCTTTTAGGTAAGGTTAAATTGATGCAACACATGGCATGTGCTCTATTTGACTTTGAAGCGTCACAATCTTTTGTCTTATGATTGTGTGCAAATATATGAGTTGAATATGGAACCTTTGTCCAGAAGAGTCCTAGTAGCTATTCTGGACGGGAAGATTGCTGGATGTACTTGTGTAGTTAAGAATTGTCTATTGGAAGTCGCTTGTTTATCCTTAACCATTGACTTAATCGTTTTCCATTTGATGGAGTTAGATTGAATTTAGGATTTGATTGGCTATCGAGGCACTATGCTAAGATAGATTGGCGAAGGAGGGAGGAAGTTTTTGATTTACTGTCAAAGGACAGAATTTGTTACATGGGAGAAGTGATTCAATTAATTTCATCAGTGGTAACGACAGGACGAGTTAAAAAGAGTATGATGAGAGGAGTTGCCGCTTATCTCATAGTTATTATTAGTCAACCGGAGGAGCTTAAAGGAGTCAAGGGGACTCCGATGATAGAAGATTTTTCTGAAGTGTTTGCTAATGATTTGCCTGGATTACCCCCGGACTAAGAAACGGAGTTTGGGATTAAGCTAGAGCCAGCAACGACTCTAGTACACAAGGCACCTTTCGGCAAAACTAAAGGAATTGAAGGTGCAGATTGAAGAACTTTTTGAGAAGGGTTTTATTCGCCCTAGTTCATCTCCTTAGGGAGCACCAGTACTATTTGTAAAAAAGGAGGATGGAACCTTGAGAATGTGTATCGATTACCGAGATTTGAATAAAGTGACCATTAAGAACAAGTATCCACTGTCACCAATAGAAGACTTATTGGACCAATTACAAGGAGCGTCATTATTTTCAAAGATAGATCTGTGATCGGTTATCACCAACTTAAGATCAAAGATCAGGATATACCTAAGATGGCATTCCGAACTCGCTATGGACATTTTGAATTCATAGTAATGCCTTTTGGATTGACGAATGCCCCAGCAACATTTATGGACTTGATGAATCGAATCCTTAGGTAGTATTTGGATAGTTTCGTGGTAGTATTCATAGATGATATATTGGTGTATTTTGAAAGTGACAAGGAGCATAGAGAACACTTAAGGACAATATTGGAGATTTTGCAAAAGCACCGGTTTTACACCAAGCTTAGCAAATGCGAGTTTTGGCTCCGAGAAGTGAAATTATTGGGTCACGTCATTTCTAGTGAAGGAGTTACAGTAGATCCAGTTAAGATAGAGGCTGTGACAGAATGACAGAGACCAATTAATGTCCATGAGATACATAGTTTCCTTGGTATGGCAGGTTACTACCGAAGGTTCATTGAAGGATTTTCGAAACTCTCTAGTCCAATAACGACATTGACTAGGAAGAATGCCAAGTTCGTTTGGAGTGAGAAGTGTGAAAGAAGTTTTCAAGATCTAAAAAGAATGTTAACCATAGCACAAGTATTGGCGTTGCTTGAATCACACAAACCTTGCATGGTATACAATGATGCCTCTAAGATGGGATTAGGATGCGTCTTGATGCAGGAAGGACGAGTGGTCGCTTATGCTTCTCGACAACTTAAGGATCACCAGCAAAATTATCCTACGCACAACTTGAAATTAGCTGCAGTAGTGTTTGCGTTGAAGATTTGGAGACAATACTTGTAAGGAGAGAAGTGCGAGGTATATACAGATCATAAAAGCTTCAAATACTTTTTTATTCAAAAGAACTTGAATATCAAACAGAAAAGGTGGGTTGAGACAATAAGTGATTTTCAGTGTGATACAAAGTATCACCCTAGAAAGGGTAATGTGGTAGCAGATGCCCTTAATCGCAAGACTCAGGCTGACATGCCATCGATATTGGCAGTAATGAGGAATCTGTTGATCGGAGAACTGCCAAGAGATGTTGTGTTAATAGTAGTACAGGAGATTGTACCGTTAACTGAGGAGGAGATCATAGAAGGACAGAGCAAGGATGAGAAGCTGGCGAAGCTTCAACAAAGAATTTCAAGATCTGAAGGACCACAACATTTTGTGATTGGAAAAGACGAAATGTTCTATTACAAGCATAGGAAAATAGTTCCTAATATTCTAGAACTGAACGAGAAGATCTTGAGGGAAGCACATTATCCCTTACACTGCTCATCCCGGCAGTACAAAGATGTATAAAGATCTGAAAGATCAATTTTGGTGCAAAGGATTTAAAAAGGATGTAGCAGAATTTGTTGCAAAATGTTCAGTTTGCCATCTAGTAAAGGCTGAAAATCAAAGGCTACTGGGAGAATTGTGACCATTGCCGATCCCAGAGTGGAAATGGGAGGATGTGCCAATGGATTTTGTAATAGGTTTGCTGAGAACATCTACAAGGAAGAACTCAATTTGGGTTATAATCGACAGACTTACGAAGGGCGTGCATTTTATACCTATAGCTAATACAGACTGTATGGATAAGCTTTCCCGGATTTATGTGAAAGAACTTGTTTGATTGCACGGAGTGCCTAAGTCCATAGTATAGGACCGAAATACTTGATTCACTTCATGATTTTGGCAGAGTGTGCGAAAGATGTGAGGCACGAATATGAGGTTTCGTAGTGCATATCATCCGCAGATAGACGGACAGACTGAACATACCATTCAGACGTTGGAAGATATGTTGCGTGCATGCGTGAACGAACTAAGTGGTGATGGGGACAACCATTTATCGTTGATAGAGTTTGCTTACAACAATAGCTTTCAAGCCACGACACAGATGGTGCCTTACGAAGCGCTGTACGAAAGAAAGTGTAGATCCCCTCTGTATTAGGATGAAGTTGGAGAAAGGAGGATTTTAGGGCCTGAATATTTGCAGTTACCCCATCTAGTCCTTTTGTTCTTCCATTTTGCATTCTCGTGCTTTATTTTTATATGTAACTGGGCCCTTTGGCTTATGACACAATGTGCTTGTTTCTTTTTACCATGTTATTGATGTTTGTGTTCCTTGATAGAGCACTTGGGCGATTGAAGGACCCAGCCCGCACTCCATTAGGGAGAGGTCGGGATGCCTCAAGCCAACCCACCCCTTTAGCCCCCCCGAAGAGGTAATTCGTATAGCGATATGGCTGCTCCACTCTTTCATCATGATGGAGGTCGGGGTAAGTTTTCGGGCAACCTCGAGGTTGGACGCGCTCTCCATCCTGGGAGGAACAAGATGGCTTTTGGCTCAACATGTCCATTTTATTCCTGTAGGAGGTAGGTTGTCTGGCAATTTGTAACTGGATCCACTTCCGCCCGTTGGTATCACTGGGATAGGTAAGTTTGGATTAGGCTGGCACTAATCTCACACTTCATAGTAACGGAGGTCGGGGTAAGTTATTCTAGTAGCCGAGTGTTGATCCTGCTATCCACCGTGGGGGGACAAGGTAGCCTCTGGCTCAACTCGATCCCTCCTGTTGATGCTTACGAGGAAGGTAAATCTTTGTCTTCGAGTAGTTGAGGACTACTTGCACTCTGTCGGGGAGGGATCAGAATGCCTCAAGCCAAACCACCCCTTTGACCCCCGATGAGGTCATTCGAACAATGATGGTCTGATCCTTTGCCGCGATGGGGATTAGGGTAAGTTTTCAGGCAGCCTTGGGGCTATACCCCCTCTTAGTCAAGGGAGGGACAAGGTGCCCTTTGGTTCAACCCGTCTCTTTGTTCCCCGCAGGAGATAGGTTGTTTGGGCAGTCTGCTACTGGACCTGCTCCTGCCTGTTGACACCGCAAGGAAGGGTAAGTTTTGGGTTAGACTAGTGCTTAACCCACTCTTCCTCATAGCGGAGGTCAGGGTAACTTATTTGGGTAGTCGAGGGGCTAGTGCCACTCTCTACCGCTGGAAGACAAGCCGGCCTTTGGCTCGACCCGTCACCTTGGTTCATGGGGAGGTAGGCTGTTCAAGCAGTCTTCTATTGGACCCCGCTCTTGTCTATTGACGCTTATGTGGAAAGTTAGTCTTTGCCTTCGGGTAGTTGAGGATAGACCCGCACTCCGCCGCAGGAGAGATAAGGCAACCTTTTGGCCTACCATTCCTTCTTGTATCCCGCGGGGAGGTAATTCGGACAATGATGAGGAGGGAGCTGGTCCCGCTCTTCCAAACGAGGAGGTTAAGCCTTCTGCTCACCTATCATCCTTCATAGGGACATAGGTTATTTGTGCAGTTTGGAATAGGACCCACTCCCACCTGTTGATATCGTATGAGAGGGTAAGTTTGGGTCAGGCTAGCGCTGATCCCACACTTCGTCATGGCTCTCAGTCGCGGGAGGGACAAGGTGGCCTTCGGCACAACCCGCACCTTTGGCCTCAAGAGGAAAGTAAGTTTTTATCTTCGAGTGGCCAAGGGCCGACCCGCAGTCCTTCGCAGGAGGGATAGAGTAGCCTTTGGTGTGACTCATCCCTTTGGTGTCCCATGGGGAGTTAAACAGTTGATGAAGACTTTGTTGATGGAGATTACGTTGTTGAAGATTCTGTTGATGGAGATTACATTGATGGAGATTCTATTACGTTCATGAAACTCAACATTGAAGCACAACACCTCTTCCATTAGGATTTGTAGTGTATGCATGAAAACATAAAATTAGAATACTTAAGTTAGCTTTAGCAATAAAATTTTTGTAGGTGTTCGGCATTCTAAGGATGCAGCAGCTCGTTTCCTTAGAAGGCTCAAAGTCTGTAAGAGCTAGAGCTGTTGGTGGCGGTGACCACATAGGGGCCTTCCTCCCTTCTCTTGTCGTGGGAGCTCTTTTCTGGCTTCTCTTGGGCCATAACCTTGGCTGGGGCCTTTACCTTACTCTCCTCCTCCATGTTCGCTCCAGCTCCCATTTTTCGGGACTCCATGTGCTCGCTATTACTCGGCTCTGCCTCTTCGTTTTGTCCTTGTTGAGGTGTCTTGAACTCCTCATCCTCCTTGCAAAGTTTTTGCACTTTGCCGGTTAACTTTGTTACTCAGTCCTCTATAGCTTTCAGTCTCCCCTCTATGGAAGCTTCCTCTATGTCCCTCCTAAGTTGTCTGAGAATTGGTTCTCGCAAGCATACGAAATACATGCAAAATCTAAAAGAATCCGAGAGACGGCGTCAGTGTTAACGTCGTGTTTTGAATGCCTTTGGGCCAGGTTCTAGCAACCTAGGTCTTCAAAGCAAAGCCTGCGAAAATAAAGAAGAAAGAAGCGGGAGAGTAAGGCCTTGGGGTCGGGGAGTCTCCAATGCTAAAGTCAATAGAGTATTTTGGAAGTTTGTAAATAATGACAGAGTGTAAAGAATTTTCTCGTACTTGGAAGTTGGTATTTATACAGGGAGTCTAGGGGAACAGATGTGCCTGCCCCCGTGTAGCTCATGTCCTTTTACTGTTCCTTTTGTCAAAGTATTTTAAACACGGCGTGCCTCTGTGACAACGGCATTAATGTGGCGTGTTGTTTGGGTAGTAGTGTCATTAATGTGGCGTATTGCTCGGGTAGGAATGCCATTAATGCAGTGTGGTTTCTAGATTTGCCTTACTCTGTTGGTGTCTTCACTGGTACGTCGATGCCAACTTGTCAGAAGATCAAAGGTTCTCTATCTTTCTAGTTTTGCCCTATACGAGTCTCCACGAGCGGGATGTGGCCGAGTGGCATCAAGCCTGTCTGTCCCATCAGCTATTATTACTTACTTTTCCTTACAGGCTAGTTGCTTCATGGAAAAGTGTGGGCCTTGAGGCCAGATATCAGGACAAAACTCATTACTCTTGGCCGAGTGCCTAGTCGACTTATAAGTGAGGGAGAAATCCCCTTACAAATATTATAGTGTCATCATGTTTGTCCTTGCATCTTTTTTCTAGGGTGCAGCTTTAAGCTTCCCATCGTACCAAATAGAGCTGTACGTGGATCTCCACTAACAGCCAACAGGAAGACTGGACATGTCAAGACTCGAGTGATCTCGAACTCGAGAGTTCTGCGTCTTAACATGATACTGGAAAGAAAAAAAAAAAAAGTAATCTGCCCTCTCACTTCATGGATAAAATTATAATGGCTAAAGGCACACACTGTTTCTGCAATTCTATTGCATAATTATGTTTAAATTTCTTATAAAACCTGGGAAAACTCTAGCACCAATTGTAAAGACACGTTTTACATCCTATCGATGAAAAGACATTGCTCTTTCCTATCCTAATAATTTGGGGATGTTGCACTACTGGTTCGAGATTTAAGTAGATAAAAGATATTACATTCACACGATTTTAGAAGTTCCCCTTTAACAAACAAGTTTTTGTGAGAATATTACTACATACATGGGCATCCACGCACACAAATAAACACATGAACAGAGAAAGTCTATTTGTATAACCGGAGAATGGTGTCTTTATATTTTTTGTTTTATATATGTAACGATCCAATCCAAAATTATTGGAGATGAAACATGAATAATTTATTGGGCCTAAATAGATTTAAGTGACTCTTTTGGATAAGCCAATGAGCAATAAATGCTGATGTTAGTTTGGGATTTTATTTAGGCTCAAGAGTCAGAAAAGTTGATTTCAAGGCTCCCGTTAGGGTGTAGATGATGATTTTGGACTAATATTATTAGAAACCCACTCGAGATTTATTTGATTATTTTGAATACGTCACGCGCCTAAAATTTATTCCAATTTTGATTTGACTCAATAAATGAGTGTAAGCCCATTTAATATTTTATATACCAAGTGGGCCCTATTTTTGTAGTAATGGCCCAAGAAATTATTCTAAAAGCCCAGAAAAAATTTTATTGGATGAGTTGGGTTAAATCTAAACTTGAGAAGAGGCCCATTGGAAATATGGGGGAACTTGGCCCATAAAAATATGGGCAAACTGTAACTCCTCATCTAATTAACCATTAAGATTAACCTTAAGCTTATGATTTTGGGGCTTTAAATATTTTATTTATTTATTATATTATATGATTATTTACTTACTTCAATGTTAGTAGTTAGATTAGTTTAGACCATGACACTTAGTATCATTAAGCAAATAGTTAAAGAAGCAAGCCTATTAGTGATTCTAGTAAGGCCTTTAGAACCTTAGAACATTTATGGACCAAGCCTTAGAAGCCTTGAACCAAACCTCTTAGGAATTCAAGACTTGGTAGATAGCCTTGGTCCAAGTATAAGGAAGGCTTAAAGCCTTTGGGTCATACTGTAGATTTGACCCATGGTCCAATTAGTTCAAGACAAGTCCAGTCATGCCCCATCTTTGTGGACTTGAGGCCTCTTTTTAACCTTCAAAATCTGGAAAGAAGGCCCCCACTCACTCAAGCCAAAAATCCCATGAACCCTTAACCCACACTCATGGCCATTGTAAGCCCACATGGCCCAAAGCCTTGTTTTGTTTTATTTCACTCTTCAAATTAAAAGCCCAATGTATCATACCATGAGTTTTTCAAAGTCCATATCATACCCTAAATACCCAAATTAAGTTTTAAAATTTGGTTAAGACCATTAATCAACATACATAAGATTAGTAATCTTTAAACCATGCTTTGAAGCTTAGTTTCGTTCTTAATCTTTCCTTAACCTCTTGATCAGAATATTATTCAATTACATCATTCTTACACCATATTAATACCCTAGATAAAACTTCCCACATGTAATTAAGGGAAATGACATATCAAACTCCAAAATACACCAAGCACACATGTGTGCCCTTTGTGTGCATGGATTGTTTTGCCCTAATGTCCAATATTTTTGTGTCTCTTTTTCAAGGGTACTATGGTCCTTAGACACCTCTTATAACCCATTTAAACCCAGACCAAATTTTGGACAAAATTTGGTTTAAAAAAACCAAGTCCTTAACCAAAACAAAATTGCACCAAGGGACTAATCGAATGGGAACCGTTTTGGTTGTGTTTCAACCACCCATCTGCCCTGGTTGAGCCACCACCCCACACCACTTCCATAACCATGAAATCCCAAAGAGTCCCGATGGCCATCATAAGCATTTGACTCATTTTTTTCCACCCAAGGAAGGCACCAAAACGGTAGGCATCATTTCACTCAGCAACCACCTCCCTTGCATCACCTTCTTGAGCTGCACCTCCATGATTCAATTGGCAGCCAACAATCCACCTTGTACCACCTGCAAAGGCCTTCAAGAAATGACCTTACCTCTGCACAATTTAGGCTTGAGGAAGAGTCACGAAGAGGAGTCAAAGGGATGATCAAATCTGCCAAAGGAAAACCATTTGAACCCATCAGCCCCTTGGGTGGTTTTGATGGTCTTTTTTCCATCTCTCTTATGCACTACGACTTGACACCATCTAGATGAGCTATGTAGAAACAGTAGTGAAGAAATCATGGTGGTTTCAGGCCACTATTTCCCATACACAAGTTGATGAAGGCAATTTGAAAAATCTACCCTTACACCACTGCCCACCTCAACCAATCCCAAGGGTTTAAGCCAATGTCTCCTCCCCTTTGGTTGTCAATAAAAGTTCCATTCACCCCTTAATTTCCTCCACACCTCATCTCCAGCTCTCCCTTGAGCATAGAGAGCCATCTTCCCCCTGAGTCTTGAAAGAAACAGAAAGGTGAGTGAGTTTGAGTGTTCTTGGGAGTTGTTGTGCTTAGAGTTTGAGCGGGCTACGAATTTTGTAAGCATTCTTGCTCTAGATATTATTTTACATGTCAAGTTGTGATTTTAAGTGTTGGAGTGATTTTTGGATAAATTTAGAAGAAGTTACCGTGCGTGATTCAAAACCGGGTTCATTGAGGATGGTTTAAGTGCTTAAATTGTTTTAAGTAGAAATTTAGCTATGACATGTCTTAAGTATGTTTTGATATAATTTATTAATGCCTTAGAATGATTATGGAAGGTTTTATTTTTTATTAAAAGCATGTCATGATATGTTTTAATTCTATCTTGTTTTGATCATCAAAATATGCTTGGATTTAAAATAAGTTATGATTAAGGCAGGAGGCTTGATTTGTTTCACCTAGGTTTGATGATTAAGCATATAGAAACCCTCTGATTGGGATAAGAATGAAATTTTCATATTTTGGATGAATTTTGGAAGCCTACCATGATGCCTTACATTAAGAACATCAAACTTGATTAATAGAGGATTAATGAATATTAAGGTTCTTAGCCATGATTAAGTGTTGGGATGAACTTTTTTATCCAAGAATTAGCCTAATAATATAATTAAGGACTCCAGTGATTGTTTGTGATTAAAGAAAATTGCATAAGCATGCATTGATAGCGATCAAGTGTTGAAAATACGGCATCAACTACAATGCATGCCATGGGTTGGGAGTGTTTGAGCTAGTTCTGCTTTGAATTTTAAAATTTTAATAGTATAGATAGTTTTAGAATACTAAAAATATAAGGTCCATGAATTTTGGTTAAATTTGAAGTTCTTTTGCAATTAGTGAAAGATTAGGGCCTTAGTGGCAATTTTTGAAAGTTTAGGGGTAGTTTTGTAAATACTAATTATTGATGCCTTTGTTTATCAACCTCATCCATAGTAGTGTAAATCCAAACTTTGTATGAATTTGATTTCAGACGCTACGACTTTTCAAACTCAGGAAGTTTATAAGTTGGCCTCTAACTTACACCTTGATAAGTTATTTATAAATGATTGGTAAAAGCTTCATTCATATTTCAATTGTCATTTTGAGCATAAAATATCATATTATATGATACATGGAGTACATACTTACATGACATGTGATATTTTTCACCATTTTTGCATATTGCATATATAAATGTCATTTTTACGTGAAAGTTTGCTACATATGCACATGTCCTGGAATATATTTTTCAACTTTGCATGAAAAATAATTTTTGTAATGACCCCAAAGGCTAGGATGAGAATTATCCTAATGAAATTCTTCTGGTCACTCTAGAGTGTTTAAGAATAGAGTGATAACCCTAGGGTTGTCGAAGAACAATCAACGGGTTTTGAATGGGTTCTTTTTAAGGAACACAGGAACGAAGCCAGTATGTTATGACACCTAAGGCTGGTGAGTGTACATGTTATAATGTTATGTTATGTTACCAATGCATTAAGAATGAGTCTGCAGATAATGTAGTTTCAACATAAGTTGTACTATAGCCACCGGCAAGTACTCACAGTCCATATGGAGAACTGTGACGTTATCACATGTTATGATGTTACGATTAAATATAAATTGCTAATAATGATGAAAGGTTATGATGAAATTCTGTTTTCAACAGTGGAAGTAAAAATGTTCTTTGAAAGAAAAGATTTGTCTCTGTTTTTCTAAAATTGTTGAGGAATCTGGATGGGAGACACACATACTGATTTTATGCATTTCATATTTGTCATTCTTCATGCTTAACTTATCTTTGTGCATGTTGGTTATTTAACTTACTAAGATTTCGAGTAAATATTAGCCCTTGTGGGCCCACTATCATTCCACTCGAAATGGTAGAAGTTGTCTCAGGTCTTGAGGAGGACGAACTAAATGGAGTACTGGATCCGACTGATTGAGGAGGAGCCTGGCCTCGAGAGGAGACTGGACTTGATCATTATGTTTATTGAACTAGTCCTTCATGCTCTAGAATGCATGAAGCAATTGATTTAGCTTTGAAGACTCTTTATGTTTAGCTATACTAAGTTATGCTACGATTTAGCTTTGAACTTATGATTGTCATTAATGCATTAGGATGTTTTCAGTTATTCTGGCATAAGTTATATTTTCACCCTTGTTTTCGCTACAATTATTGCATACCGCTAGTTGCACTTATAAGATGCATTGCATATTAACTATCATGTACGAGGGTATGTAACCTTGTGTTGCATTTCCTAACGCTCTAAGTCTCCATTCCATCCCAAGTAGAGGTTGGGGGCGTCACAAGGTGGTATCAGAACAATTACGTCTTTGGGTAAACCCATATGTCCTTAGGAATAATATGCTAGAGTATAGGATTTAATCTATAGGCTTACTAGGCATGAAATATTGTAGTAGGAGTTGGATCTGATACACGTGCCTCACAAGATTTGGAGAACTGAAGCAGCATGGCACTTGAATGAAGGGAAAGAAATCCTGAAGGATCCAATGCCCCGGGGGGATGAGGATTGTTGTTTAGATGGAGGACGTGACTTGGCGAATGCAATTTGTCAGATGACGGAGACCATTAAACAACAACTAGAAGTGATCCCGAGGTAAAATCAACAACGCCCGCAGGTTGAAAGGCATGAGAACCAAGGGTGTTTGTATGAGAAGTTTCTAATATACAGATTTCCTAATTTTATAGGAACCGAAGGACCTATAAAAGTCAACAAATGGCTACTAGATCTCGACAGGACCTTCAAAATCAGCGGCTGTACTAAGAAGCATAAAGTACAATATGCAGGGCATCTGCTACAAGGAAAAGCCGGTATCTAGTGGGATTCCAAGAGGCAGCTACTAGTAAGGGAATTAGGCATATCCCTGATCTGACTTAAGATAGGTTCAGAGAGGAGTTCGGTAATCGATTCTTTCTTGAAACAATGAAGACCCAGAAGGCTTAAGAGTTTGACACTTTAGTGTAAGGCAATCTCACGGTTGAGCAATATGCTGCAAAATTCTTGGAGTTAGGAAGGTTTGCTACACACCTAATTGCCATTAAGAAGATGTAGGCTCAGAAGTTCCAAGGAGGGCTGCAACCTCAGATTCACAGTTACGTAGCTAGATTCTACATCCACAATTTCCAGGAGTTGGTTAACGTAGCTGCAATAGCTAAGGTAGAATAGTGAAGTGTGACAGCCTAGGTCGAGCAAGAGCCGCTTATTCCTGACCCCACTCCCCTCAACACATCAGATCTTTCTGACTCTTCCCTGAGTCGCGTTCATTTTTGTGAGGAGGGAAACCCTTGGCTTGATGATGAGGAATATAGATAGTGGAGACGCCATGAGGAGAGAGATAACACTTTCTATGATTTGGAGGAGGATGACTATTACTTCAACACCTAGGATGAGACGTCAGAGGATGGCGATGAGAGACCCCCATCTAGCTCTGAGCTTTAGCACAATTGATGAGTCACGCTTAACTTTTGCTTATTGCATGTCTTGCTTTGGCTCCGATTTCGAGGACGAAATTTTGTTTTAAGGGGGAAGGATGTAACAACCCACCTAATTAACCATTAAGATTAACCTTAACTTTATGATTTTGGGGCTTTAATTTTTTTTTTTTACATTATTTGATTATTTACTTACTTCAATGTTAATAGTTAGATTAGTTTAGACCATGACACTTAGTACCATTAAGCAAAGGTTAAAGAAGCAAGTCCATTAGTGATTCTTTTTTTTTTTTTGAAGAGAAACTACTTCTTTATTTCATTCATCAAATGAATTCAACAATACAAGAGGGAATACTACCTACATCAACAGAGGATGAGGAAGACAAAAGAGCATTTTTGGCAAGCACATGAGCTGCCTTGTTACCCTCTCTTCGTATGTGTAATACTGACCATGAATCATAAACAAGTAACTGACCCTTTATCTCTTCAATTATCATGCCAGCTGCAGACCAGTTCTCAACATTGCCAATAATAGCTTGAGTGACTAGGAGTGAATCCCCTTCTAATATTATCCTTTGTAGTCCCAGGTGAGAACCAAGACAGGCAGCTTCCATTGCTCCAATAGACTCAGCTAAAAAAGGATCAGGATAGAGTGACCTGAAAAGTCTTGATGTTGCCAAAACCGACCCATTCCAATCTTTAACAATCAGACCAATACCAATTTTGCATCTAGATTTGTCCAAGGCTGCATCCCAATTAATTTTGAAAACCTGAGGAGGCGGGGGAGTCCAAACTAGGATAGGCTGAAGTTACTGTCGAGGCTTTGCCAGTTCTTGAGAGTGCATATCCAACAAGTCCTTTAGAATAGACTTACCATGCTCAGCAATTGAATTTGGGCCCTTAAAATCTTTTTGGAAGACATAGACATTCCTTCTCAACCAAATCCTCTTGCTAACCACTTCTAACTCTTCCACAAGCTCCTGTCCCCCAATAGAATCCAGTGCTAAGAATAGGTCCCTGAGAGAAGTACAGCTGGAAGGGCTTTTTTGTATCTGTCTAGAGCATTGATGCCAAACATCCTGAGGAGCGGGGCATGTCCACAATGCATGTATAACTGTTTCTTCTTCTTGTAAACAAATAGGACAGGTGGATTGCTCAAGGATCTTCTTCTTATGCAGGTTGGAGTTGGTTGGCAAGGTCTCATGGCAGGCCCTACATAGAAAAATTTTGTCGGCAGGAGGAACTTTCAACTTCCATAACTTTAACCATAACTGGTTGTGTTGAGAGCTACTCGATGCCTGTCCATTATCCAATTCTGTTAATTCCTTATGTAGATGATACGCACTTTTGATTGAAAAGATGCCTTTTGGTGTTCAATTCCAGATTAACTTATCTTCACAGTTTGAATAACTAATAGGAATTTGTTCAATAAGCTCTGCCTCCTCCCGAGAGAAACACCCCTCCACCACTTGAGTCTTCCATTTCCTTGAATTGTGGTCAATAAGATCACTGACTGTAGCCTCAGGATTCACCCCTTGCACAACTCCTTGAACTCTGAAAGAATATGGCCTCGGGATCCATCTATCCTGCAATATATTTATGTTGGAATCATTCCCCACCCTCCATCTAGAACCTTTCTCCACTAACTGCCTAGCAGCCATTATACTCCTCCAAATGAATGAGGGTTTACTCCCCACCTTGGCCTTGAGGAAAGAAGCATTTGGAAAGTATTTTGCCTTTAAGACCTTTGAAGCAAGAGCTTGAGGGTATTGCAGCAACCTCCACCCTTGCTTTGCTAGCATAGCAAGGTTGAAACTATGTAAATCTCGAAATCCATGGCCACCAATCTTCTTAGCCTTTCCCATTGAGTTCCAAGAGATCTAGTGGATCTTTTTTTCCTTCTCAATTTGACCCCACCAGTAATTCCTCAATAGCTTATTGATTTCTTTCAAAAGAGCCCAAGAAAGTTTAAAGACTGCCATGCTGTAAGTAGGCATTGATTGGACAACTGATTTGATAAAGATCTCCTTCCCAGCTTGAGAAATATCTTGACTTTATTACTACTCAGTTTCTGCCTGATTCTGTCCAAGATGACATTGAAAGAACGAGATCTTGATCTCCCCAATAGAGTTGGAAGACCTAAATATTTTTCATAAGACTGGCTGGACCTTACACCTACAATACTCAGAATTAAATCCTTATTCTCTTGAGACGTATTCCTACTGAAGTGAATTGAGGTTTTCTCTTTATTGAGGCACTGACCAGAGGCATTTTCATATAAGGAGAGTACAAACAACAGTCTACTCCACTCAAGGGAATTAGCTTTGCAAAACAAGAGACTATCATCGGCAAACAGCAGGTGGTTTATATGGATCCTTCCCTTTGCAATTGGAATACCAGAGATGGCCCTTGAAGCTTCAGCATGATTAAGCAAAGAGCTAAGAACTTCTGCACATAGAATAAAAAGGTAGGGGCACAAAGGGTCTCCCTGCCTAATACCTCTAGTTGGTTTGAAATAGTCTTGAGGGAATCCATTCAATAAGATTGAGTAGGAGACTGTCTCCACACACTGCATCACCAGGTGTATCCAATTCTGAGCAAATCCCATCTTTGTCAACACTTCTCTCAAAAACTTCTATTCAATCCTATCGTAAGCTTTGCTCATATCAAGCTTTAGTGCCATATATCCCTCCTTACCTGACATTCTGCTGTTCATCGTGTGTAAGGCCTCGAAGGCTACTATGATATTGTTAGAGATAAGCCTGCCTGGGACAAAGGCAGACTGTGTAGCAGATATGATCTCAAGGAGTATAAGTTTCAGACGATTTGCTATAGCCTTTGAGACAATCTTATACATGACATTACATAAACTGATGGGTCGAAAATCAGAAACTTTTGAGGGGCTATTAACCTTAGGAATCAAAGCAACATTAGTAGCATTAATGGCATCAACTTTGCCATTTGAATTAAGTATAAAGAGAACAGCTTCACATACCTCGTTTTCCACTAGATTCCAATGATTTTGATAGAAAGCAGGTGGAAATCCATCTGGTCCAGGTGAACTGAGTGGGTTCATGCTAAAAACAGCCTCTTGCACCTCTTGCTTGGTGTACTTTCTCATCAGTTTTTCATTCATCTCATCAGTAACTTTGCTTTCTAAATGAGACAAGGATTCAGAAATTCCCTCTGGATTGGAGGAGGTGAACAGGTTCTGAAAAAAAACATTGGAATTTTGCATTGACTTCTTCAAGACTTATGGCTATTGACCCCGCCTCATCTGCTACTGTTTTTATAGTATTCCTTTTTCTCCTTTGTGAGGCACACTAGTGGAAGAATTTGGTATTTCTGTCTCCCTCTTGGAGCCATCTTTGCTTTGCCCTTTGTTTCCACCGAATGTCTTCCTCCTCAAGTAGCTGGTCAATATCTTTCTTTGTAGCTTGGATTAGTTCTTTCAGATCACCCTTATTGGCTTGTTGAAGATCAGAGAGCTGTTTAAACTTTTTGTGCAGCTGTTGATTAGTTGAACTCACAGAATGTTTACTCCATGCTCTCAATTTTTCCTTGCATCTGTTCAACCCTTCGGTTACCCATTCCAACTTATTAGACACCAGCCATGGCTTTTGCCAAGCTTCCTCCACCACTCTGTGACAATCCTCTTTGAGGGCCCAGCTGGCCTCATATCTGAAAGGTCTTTCCCCCCTGATCACACTCTGTCCTACTGAAGCAATAGATACCACAAGAGGCCTATGGTCAGAAAAGCTGGCAACTGCTGTAGTAACTGAGTAACCACCAAAATTCTCAATCCAAACTGAATTTGCACAAGCCCTATCAAGTCTCTCCTTAGTAAACTGAGGCCTTCCCTGTTATTGCACCATACCATGTGAATTTGTCTCCTTTATACCCCAAATCATGTAAGCCACACTCCAACAAGGCTAATCTAAAGCCTTCCATCTGAGCAAGAGGCCTTGATCCTCCCCCAAGTTTTTCTCCATAGTGAAGAATTTCATTAAAATCACCTAGGCAGAGCCAAGGTTTACTCCCACCAGGATCTAAGACATGTAGTAACTCCCAGCTCTGGTGTCTTTTAGCAGTCAAAAGGTTTCCATAGAAACCTGTACAATGCCATCCCATCTTGTCCCCGTTATTATTGACAACAATAGATATGTGAGACTGAGAATAAGAAAGCAGATAAACTTGCACAGAGTCATTCCAAAGAAAAGCCAAACCTCCACTGGCCCCTCTACTATCAACCACAAAACTGTTATTCATCTCTAACTTCTTTCTCACTAACTCCACCCTATGTCTATTGCAGCCACCACCATATGTTCTTTTTTGACAACCACTTCAACTAACTCATTGTGCTTCTGTTTCTTCACAGGGTCTGTGCTAACTGGAGGGTGCTTGATTGAGCTGCATAATTGCATATTTTATCTATTTAAAACCAATAATTTTTAATTGTTTTATTATTTTATCATTGGTTTTAGATGGATAAATTGATTAAGAGGCATAAATCCAAGTTGTGAATTAAATTGATTAAAAGCATAGTTTATGCTTGATTTTATAACTTGTGATTTATTTGGACAATAATTTCTCATGCACAACACACTTTTAATATTTTATTTTCATCTCTTGTTTAATTTTATTTATTTTAGTTTCTTTATCTTATTTTATTTTATTTTATTTGTCTAGTTCTATTTTTATTATTATTTATTTTTGCTTGTCTAATTTTTATTTTATTTTATTTTATTTTATTTTATTTTATTTTATTTTTATTTTATTTTATTTTTTTTATTTTCTGCGTTGGCTAAACGACATGTCGTTTGGTCAGCAGACCAAAACGACATGTCGTTTTGAGATATAAGTTTCTGCCGTCTGAGCTAAACGACTTGCCGTTTTGTCTAAAACCAAAACGACATGTCGTTTTTCCCATGAGTTCATTTCAACGTCTAAAGGTAAACGGCGCCGTTTTGTCTAAAGACCAAAACGACGCCGTTTTTCACGTTAATTGTTTCTGCCGTCTAAAGTGAAACGACGCCGTTTTGTCCAACGAACGAAACGACGCCGTTTTCACTCGTCTTCAACCTCTCGCCGTTACCTCCTGTGCAGCACAGTGCTTCTCCACAGCTGAGTTCCTCCGCGCTTTCAGGCAGCCCTCCACGCCACCATGCATCTCCGCTGGCCACCAGAAGCCACCAGACGACGCCGGCGATCCATCTCCGCCGCCCAGTCAAGCCCAACGCCACAACCGAAGCTCCCTTCCTCCATGCATGCGTTCGAACCAGGCACAACAAACCATCTCTATCTCTCGGGCTCTCTCATTTCACCTACTGGACGAGCGACGTTATGCATGCAAACAGAAGGAAAAAGAAAGGGAAAGAAGCAGCAACGCTGCACTAGCCGAAGCGGACGAGCATGCAAGCGAGGGTGGCCAAAATGGAAGAGAAGAAAGAAAGAGAAGAAGCTGCACACTGTCGAACGTGGGAAGCAGAAAAAAAAAAAAGAAAAGAAAAGAAAAAGAAGATGATCCGAACGTGGGAAGTAGAGCTGCTAAAACCGAAAGAAGAAAAAGAAAAAAAAGAGAAAAAGAGAATGTTCATGCGGACGGGCCGACGCGGGAAAAAAAAAAAAAGAAAGAGAAAGAGAAGAGGGAAGGCTGGATGATCACGACGGGGAAGAAACGAAAAGAAAAAAAAGAAGGAAGAAGAAAACGGGCTGGCCGAACGTGGGAAGCAACCGGAAGAAGAAGAAAAAAAAAAAGAAAAGAAAAGAAGAAGAAGAACGGGCACACAGCGAGAACGTGGAGAAGACAAAGAAAGAAAAGAAAGAAGAAAGAGAGAAGAGAGACAGCGAACGTGGGATGCAGAAGAAAGAAGAAGAAAATAAAAAGAAAGAAGAGAAAAGTAGAAAGATGCTGCAACACATGCGGAAAGAAGAAAAAGAAAGAAAAGAAAAGAAAGAAAGAGAAGGTGGAAGACAGCTGAAGTCAGACGCACACATGGGCATAAGTCAGTACAGTGTTTCATTTTGAAGCCTATAAAAGGTTTGGAGGTAGAAGAAGAATAGTAGGCAGATGTTAGACGCCCAGTAGAGTCTGGGTGGGTGAGACACCCAGTAGAGTAGTTTAGGAGTAGTCTGCAGATTTTTAGGAGAAAGTGCAGATGAAGTGAGAGAGTTCGGTGATGCAATTGAGAGCCTAAATGGACCAACTGTGTTATCGAACTGTTCTCCTTTATCTGTAGTCTCCACTTTTATTTTATTTTATTTTTTTTATTTTAATTTATGACCTTTATTTTTTTAGCACTTTTAATTCTTGCAATTGATTGGTATTGTTATTAGAAACTTTGATTATCTATATATTTCTCTTGATTCATTGTGATTTCCGCATACAGTGAATGCTTGAGAAATCGCTGTGGTAATCAATTGGACTTTTGAATGTCTCTACCATCAATTATTCAGACTTAACATTTGGTGATTAATTTTCTTGGACAAACTTAATTTTATTTTTCAGTACTTTTAATTTCCGCACTTTTATTTTACTGTCCTTTATTTTACTGTCTTTAATTTTCTGCACTTTAATTTTCTGCACTTTAAATTTCTGCATTTAATTTCCTGCACTTTTATTTTCTGCAATTTATTTTATGCCATTTAATTTTTCAGCTCATTTAAATTTCAGTCTTTTAATTTCCAGCAATTTAAATTCACTGTCTCGCATTATAATTTCTTTAATTTTCACTGCATCTCAAACACTCAAACCAACCAAAAATGAATCTGGTTCATGACCAGTAAAAATTCTCTTTTCACTGCACTCTTTCATCCATTGTACATATCATCACTTTTTATTTTTATTTTCCCATCGTAAATATTTCCACCATTTTACACGAGTTTATTTTTAACACTTTTCCTGTGGAGACGATCTAGGAATTTATTCCTAATTACTACTTGACACGCTCCTATACTTGGGATAGCCTTTTGTGCTGCTCATTTCCGAACGAGTCAAGTTTTTGGCGCCGTTGCCGGGGAAAGTTGTCTAAATTTAAACTCGTGGTTTTTATCTTTATTTATAAAAAATAAATATATATATAAAAAAAAATACCATGTCAGCGTCCAGGATTTCCTGGCATGATGAAGTGATACTGACACGCGATTGCACAATGATCGCAAGTGTCCGCTTTTGCAAAGTAGTTATCTTGCCTGTTATCCCATTTGTTTTGCGGTATTTCTTTAGGGATATTGAGTCTTAGAAAACTCGCTTTTGAATGAGTCATTTCTTTTCTGTTTTTACATTACTTGCTTCATNATATGATATTACATAGTTACTAAACTATAGTATTATTTAGTATGTCTATATATATTAACGTTGTTATTTTATTTAATAGTATAGTGTAAAAATTAAATATTATTAAACATTTAGCAAAACGTTCGAACTGTATATTTACAGTTCGAACGTTTATGAATGAGAGCAGGAATCTGTAATTTAACGTTCGAACGTACTATTTAAGAGTTCGAACGTGAAACTTTAGGAGGGAAATTATACCCGCCTCATTGTTTCAAGTTCGAACGTACTATTTAAGAGTTCGAACGTGAAACTTTAGGAGGGAAATTATCCCGCCTCGTTGTTTCACGTTCGAACGGTTAGTAAATAACCGTTCTAACGGAAAACTTTATTGAAATACACGACAGAACTCAGAATCGTCCCTCCCCTCCCGCCCCTCTCAGACCCTCACGAACAAACCAGCAGCTTTCTCCCTCAATCCAGCCCCAAATAATACTACTTTTCATTTCACTCTAGTATTTTCAGATTAATACGTTATTTCTACTACTTTTTGTGGAGTTCTTTATCGGTTCTAAGTTTTATCTCTCTTGGATTTTCATCTAAGGTATGTTTTTTATAATCTTTTTTTTATAAGTTTTTATCTAAGTTCGAATCTCCATCTTGATATTTTTATTTGTTGGCATGTTGTTATTATACTGGTTATGGTTTGTGCATTTGGTGATATATGTGTGTTTTCCGTTGTTGAAGATGACTGGAAATCTGGAATGAAAACCGTTCGAACGGTTTTATCACCGTTCGAACGGGTATGTTATTTTCGAACGGTAGGTTTAACACCGTTCGAACNAATTTGAGAGAAATTGAAGAAATGTGAGAAATGCAGAGGACTGGTTCTACATTTCAAAATGATGAAGGTAGTCCCTTTTATAGAGACCCGAGCGCTCAACGCTCTGTGACAACTAACTCGGAGCTCAGTGCCATCTAGACTGAAACAATGTCAGTCTAGCCTTACGGCTCGAGGCTCTAAAACGCTAGCTGTTTAGCCTTACGGCTTGAATCTGGAAACCAAGATTCTGTCAGACTCCAGACCCCAGATTTATGCTAGTTGTCAGATCCTGGATTCCTTGATTTTCGACCGCTGGATGAAAGATTTTCTTCATCCCCAAGCATTTCTCGCCTGTCCAGGGAGTTCTTCTTTAAAATCTCTCGTACATATTTGAAATTGTTTCTGTTATTACATCGTATTGTTTATTTTGTGTGTTTTTTTTTTATTATTTGCCTTTGAGTGTTTATTTTTTTATGCATATTTTTATTTAATGTTCTGCGTGTATATTTAAAAAAAAAATCATTTTTTTTTCTTTGCATTTGTTTATTTGGTGTTCTCTGTGAAATATATAAAAAAAAAAACATAAATAAATAAATAAGGAAAGGAGATTTGTGTAACTGTAATACCCGAAGACTAATTTTATTGAGTTGGAAAGAAAATGAACAAACAAGCTTTATTATAAAAA
>QEOT01001682.1:57177-92274 GCA_003123785.1 Pterocarya stenoptera | reverse complement strand
GAGAGGGACTTTTGGTGGGCGCTGTTTACGGAAGCTTGTGGTCAAAGGAAGAGCTCACCTATGAGAACAAGAAAAACTCTTAGAGCAGCCTCTGTTCATGCATCCTCCGAAACACACCTTATGTGGCTATTTAAATTGACACATTTACCCCTAAGCAAATTGGCAAAGTCCCATGAAGCTCCCCTTCCCCCCCGAATTCGAAAGGTTGAAAACACCCCCATTGCTACTGGGACATTTGAGTTGCGATGGAGAGAGGCGGAGGGAGTTGCCGTGACTGGTCAACAGTAGGGGTTACTACAAGGTCGTGAGGCTCGGTGGTGGTGGCTGGGTTGGTGTACGGTGGCGGCATGGTGGCGAGAGAGGGGGAGACCCATTTCGGGTTGGGTTGATCTAAGCTGCGATGGGGGGTTGCTGTGACTTGGGTTCGACGATGGGGGTTGCTGGGAGGTCACTGGGCTCGGTAGTGGTGGCTGGGCTGGCTTACGGCAGCAGGCGGCGGCATTTCGAGACTAAATCCGTGTGAGACCCATTTCGGAAGTGGAAAGGATGCTGCTTGTGAGGGCTGTGCGTGGAGGCTCGAAGGTGGCTAGAGGGTCGCCGTGTGAGGGGGAGCTGGTGAGGTGGTCGGTGGAGCTGCTGGATGGCCAAGAGCGGTGGAGAGAGGCCGAACGCGATTCGGTTGCTTGGCGAGGAAGGAGTACACAAGCATCAGCGATACCGTAGTTGGGGCTAGAGGCTGACGATGGTAGTGGCCGGTGACTTCAGGTGGCACACGACGGGGCTGGGTGGGCTGAGAGAGGGAATCGGGTAGAGGTAGAGGCTGAATGCTAAAATGCATGGGTTTTGAATTTTATTAAAAATTAATTAATTAATTAATTAATATACACCTCAGATGTGCTGCAGATCAACCGTGAATAGTGACTAATCTGTAACACAGCTCTGAGAACAATTGGGTGCAAGGGGATTTTGTTTCGTTTTTCTGAGTGGCTGGTGCGAACAGAGACATGAGACTTGCTTCAAAAGCTTATGTTTGAATCGAGGCTGAAAAGAAAGAAAAAGTAAGCAACGTGGGTTTTGGGTTGTAGAGGGGTAATAATGGGTAATAAGGGTATTATCATCCTTGTAAAATACTCTTATTTATGGTAGATTTTCTCTCCAAATGACACGTGAACGTAGGATTTGTGTGAAACACATATCTCATTCACTATTTATATTCGTTGTATTTATTTTCTATTTACTACAATGAACATACGTATGGACACCATATTGTCGCTCCAGCCCGCCTTTGTGAGTTTTAGATGCACCGACCAACGCCCAAATCGCCACCATGGGTTGGGATTGACTTTTTCTCTCTTTCCGGCCTAATAGTTATAAAACATACCTTAAAAGATATATTTCTTTGTAATATGATGTGAAGTGCGATTGGTGTGTCAATAAAAAGGAATAAATTTATCTTAAAAAAAGTTTTGGTTTGGTTACACAAATCAAACCATTTCATCTAAAATAATTATTATAAATTTTTTCAAACTCCTACACAAAATATAATAAAAGATTCAACATTTTCAAATCTTAAAATAAAAATTATATTAAAAAATTATATTCTAATAATATTTTATAAAATTTTTATCTCATATCAACTATACAGCCAGATTAGCGTTAATAAAGTGAGCACATCAATTAATTCCTGTTTGAGGTTGTTATTATTGTAAGTAAATAATATAAAAGATCATTGCTATGCATCATCCTATACACTACACACCAAACTATTTTTTATTTATTTTTTATTTTTTTTCAATTTTTTTTATTTTACTCTTCTTGAAATATTTATATTTTTTTTATTCATCATCCATATAATATACATTTAATAAGAAAAACAAATAAAAAAAAATTATGATGTATAGTGTGTAGGATGATGCAAAGATTAATTCAATATAAAATAGAAGAGGGTCGGTTCCCCAAACTCTCATATTAATATATGCAAAACAAAGAAAAATAAAATATAGAAATTATATCCCTTATTGCTTCATTGGGAAGGGATGACATGTACCCCACAACTCGAGGCCTAACACTGTTTTAGTTATCTTACATCATGGACGGCATACCTCCCTAGATATGTGTGTTCCTAAGAATTATTGAATACAGAACCTTGAGGAATATTGACCACATGGGTGACCCAGTGTTATTAATTAAATAAAATCTTGCACAACCAAGAAAAATAAGCATGTGATCTTTGCCATTTGCAGAAATAAAGATATGATAAATAATTAAATAAGAAATGCTTGGTCCATAGATTGAATTACAAAAATAATGAACGCAGCACTCCAAATGTGGGGGATAGAAAAAAATAATTTTCTACTAACTTAGTTAAATAATGTATTTTTCATTTAATAAATTGAGTAATTCATGCCCATTTTTTCAGGTTTATGAGTGGTAAATATATTCAATATATGAGCAGAACAGTTCTGAAATTTACAGACACATCCATCCACATTTCTAGCTGTATGGAGGATCAAAGTTTGCCGCATTGAACCTTGGGGTACGGGAAGTTTGAACTGTTGGGCTGCTCTTGACAGCAGCCAAAGAATTATTGAAAACTGTTGTGTATAAATCCTAAAGCCGGATGAAAAGTTCTCATCAAGACCTTTAAGGAGATGAAGAACCTAAGCATAGAAATTTCCACTTAGGATGGCATCTTCGTTTGCATCGCCGAGAGCTGCTTCTTTCAAGTACTTTTCTGACAGTTGGACTCTCTTTACATTTTCCTGCTCTTGAACCAGCATGTTTCCATACTGGAGGAGCTTCTGCAGACTCAGTTTTGGTTGCTCGAAGGTTGGAGGTCCCTCCTTTGAGTTCACAAGCCGTTTCCCAACATTTTCTACCCCAACACTTGATATCCATTTCCTCACTTCATCATCATAGGCTCTTGCCCTCAGGGCACCAAAGAAGTCTGCACACAATTGAAAACAAAATCTTAAAACTATCAGATGATTTGGACTTTTTTTCTTTTTAATCTCAAGCATAAGATCTCAACCACCCAATTAAATAGCGTTTAAGTCCACTTTTCCTATCCTTGTCTAAATTACCAAAGTTCCATTGAACTCTTGAATGGTTCTGTCTGCCATCTATTCCTTCTTATTTTCTATGTTCTAAGAAGTTGTTTTCTCCATATTATGAAGTCTTCTTAAATGGAACCTTCAGCTATAAATATTTCAAACATCCATATATGTTCCTATTCTTTCCATGATATGAACTAGTCTATTGTGTCAAGTTGCAGCTTTCTCCAAATTATAATATATTAGGAGCATGAACTTTTGTTCTTATTTCACTATTTATGATTTATCAAACAGACCCCCATGAAACACAATATAGTACTAAATACTAATCAAATCAGATCTACTAATTAGTCCAATATTTACCTATGGACTGTCCGGGGAAGGTGTCGACAAGCTTCACTATGTCATCCTCGGGCACACCGTCTGTCCGGAAGATACCTGAGCAGACACCAATGCAGTCATCCCGAGTTGGTGCCCAGTAGAACTTTTCCATGCGACCATCGCGTATGAGAGGGGCATACAATGTTGAGAAGTCATTTCCAGTGGCAATAATGGGGACACGAGGATTCTCCTGCTTGTTGTACATGCCAGGAAGCTGGACATTGGTTGGGCTATCGGCGATGTTCATAAGGGTGGCATTCACCATCTGATTATTCACAGTGTATTGTGTTGTTACTCCAAGCCTACCGGCTCCAGCATCGAGATCGTTGATGAATAGGCAGCACATTTTCCCCTTCTTGATGATATCTGCCGCTTCACGATATCTTTGCCTGATCAGTTTTGCAGGCTCTCCAGCGTTCCCACTTTCTAATTCTCCAGCACTCATCATGATGGGGCTGATTCCCATTTTAGCAAAGACAAGCTCGCATTGGAATGATTTCCCCTGACCTTTGCCTCCCCAGATACCCAAGATGAGAGGAACCTGTCGCAATTATTCACGATATCTCTGAAATAGTTTCATAAATCATGTAAACCAAAAACAGAAAAAAGAACCAACCCTCACTTCTACTGTGAAATATTCCACCACCAACCTTAATGTTTGGCAAGTTTAAGAAGTTCTTGGTGATGTGAACAACAAGCTTGTCCATGAATGCAGGAGCGATGTAAAACCCATCCATGTTGTTATCAAGGTTGAATCTGCAGAAGAATTCAATCGTGTCACATGTTCAAAGTCTTAGGTCCAGTCTAAGTCATAGAATTCAAAGTCGTAAACCATCTAATTCGTCCTCAAACAACAAAACACAAAGATAAGTTTACGAGATTCTGGAAATTGCTAACTCAATCTATGTTGTAATTATGAAAAAGCAGAAATCAATTGTACTGACAAAAATTGAAAATAACTTACTGCCGAAGACCAACACTAATGTAATCGAAAGAGCTCATGACAGCATGGTGAGTCCCGGAACCCATGGGAGCTTGGAAGATAGTGTCCACCATTCCCTTTCCTCGAGTGATGTCCTGCTGATCGTCGGAACTGTCAAACGCTAATCCCCCCCATCTATCCTTGGAGCTCTGCTTCTGCTCATCGTACTCTGCTATAACCTTGAAATTGCCAAAAGATATCTTCTTGTGGGTGATCATGGACGTCACCCTCTTCATGCTTTTGCCCAAGAATGACGAGTTTGGAACAGAAACTCGGGCCACGGACCCATTCAACTTCCACTGCGAAAGACATATTGTTTTCATTTTATGGTATCATTGATTCCATCCAATAATTTCAACAAACCCAGAAAAGGAAAATTCACACATACGTCGTAGATACAGGAGTAGAGTTAAAACATTTGAAGTGAGAATAAATTAAGAACATAGGTATACTAAAACTCTGATTCTCTGAAGCAATACAGGTAAGTGCATACGGCACTGGCTGAGTTTCTCGATGAAAACAACAGAAACAATTTAACCAAAAGAGAGAAAATTCAAGAATGTATTCGGTGAAAACCAAGTAAGAAGGAAATGGGGCAGCACATGTGACACAAAAACAAAAAGGGGGAGGGAAAAACAGAGTACCGGTGCTCTGTTAAGAGCTCCTAAAGCTGGAACCGAAGCAGACATTGATTACAGAAGGTTGCAATGGAATTGGAGGCTTCAAGAGTAGAGACGTAATGGAACTGAAAAATGTTTGGAGTGTGGTCTATAAGGAGAAGAGAGTGCAAGGTGAGAGGGACTTTATATATGTATATAGCATGGGTGTGAGCTTCTGACGAGGAAAGCGAAAGGGAAATGGGAATCCTGTGGATTGGCTTACGATTTTCCCAACGGCCGCATAGATGGAATTGGCTGTATTGGGTGGCTCTTGGGTGACTGGATCGTGGGCTCAATCATCACCGTGGGCTATTTTCGACGGGGAATATGAATACCCTTCGAATAGATTAATAGGAAAATGATTTGAGTTAAATTTTTTATTAAATTTTAAAAATTAAAAATTAAAAAATTAAATAAAATATTATAAACTTAGAAAATTATTTAAATATGATGTTTAATATTTTTTTAAATAAAAATGCCTTCAATTCTTTGTATTCTCCCTCGTGATAAATGATATTTGCGGTTATAAAATGCGTAACGTAATTTTTTTTTAAAAAAATGAATAAATATAAGACTTACATAAAAAGATTAATTTTTCAATGATGAACCACACTCTTTTTTAAAATGAATGTGCAATGCTTGCACAACCAATAACTCTATCTAGCATTGCTCTTCTCTAATTTAAAGAAAGATAAGACACAACATATATATATAGATCTTACAATATTTAAAATTGTTTTTAATAAGAGTTATGGCAATATGTTACATAAACATTGTTGTGTTTGACTAGGAAATTAACAAGGATCTCTATCCTTTATTAATTCATTGACCTAAGATCGAATTAATTCTTTTATAAAGTAACAGTGTGTATGTGTTTTTCGAAGAAACTAAAAGTGGAAAAGGAAGGTCTGGTTTTGCAACAAATGAGATTAATTTATTGGGTGTAACTCACATGATCTTCTGCTTTCTGGTTTAATTTATAAATAAAAGGATATTATATTAACTTTATATGAGTTAATATATATATATATTAAAAAAAAAACTTTATATGAGTTACGATATTAAGATATCATGTTAATTGCTCAAAAAAAAAAGAAAAAGAAAGATATCATGTTAATCAAAATCAAAGCTTAAAGTAATCTTGACAAAAATATTCATGCAAAATTGTGTGGATTTATATTTCTATATACGTAAGCCAAGTCAAATCACATGGGTTTTGAGACGCGTAAGGTTAGGTATAAAATTTCAGGTGTTTAAGTCTCGTACAAATTTTTTATAAAAAACAGAAAGAAAAGTATTTCCAGCAAATATAATTTTTTTTTACACTCTTTTATAGTGGGCCTACATTTTACAAAGAACTTATGTGAGACTTGTATGCTTGAAGCTTATACAAATCAATATTCTTTTGAAACACTACAAAACCTAATATCATAATTTATGCGGCATAAATTATGCATGTTTTTGGCTGAAATAATTAATAAAGTGTTTCAAAAGCCCTTTTTTTAATATTTTTTTTTCTTAAAAAAAAAAAGAAAATAAAAGATTAAATTAAATTAAGAAAGAGAAAGCATATATACAAAAGTTAGGGAAAACCATTGAAGAAAGCATAAATAATGGTGCGGGCAAGCATCTTCAGTATATACTTAACTCAGGTTATAAACAAAACACATAGAAAGGGACAAATTAATCAGGCAAAAGCGTCAACTTCCAACAAAGAAGTCAAGGAGTCGACAAATTCAAAACCGCCATGACTTTCGTCTTCTTCTATCTATTTACCAACCTGCAGTTTTGGTATGAAGTATACATATGAGCTAGCATACGCATTCTCTTTCTTTTTCTAATATATATAAAACCACGTACATTCCAAGTCATATGAAAAAACTAGAGGCTTCCTTGGCTCCCATAGTACAAAGGAATTCTTTCAGTCAAATCTGTGAATATGTATTTTAGATATTTGATTTGGTCAACTTACAGTCACGCGCAAATATTGGATCAAAAGTCATACTAAACCCACTCCACCTTTGGATTTCATCCCTTCAAGGAGAAGCCATACGACACTGCTAGCTAGCTGCCTCTAGCGCCAATTTTCTTCCCCTGGCGAGCTATAGTACTGTTGGATAGTGATAAAAGTGATTAATCAATCACTTTCTTTCTCCTAATTTATATATTCACTCCCTCTGTTAGGTGTGGAATGAGTCACGCCTGGTCCATTGGGAAGGGATTATCAAAAGCAAAACAGAAATAAAGCTAAAGGAAATGAATAGTAAGTTAAACACAAAAAATTATGTTTCTCGAACACTGTATATGGTGAGCTTGAAAATCACTCAGCCCACGAGTCGGCGACAACAAGCCAATGACAACTTTAGCCCACCATCGTGGACAACTTTAGCCCACCAAGCAATGGTCGAGAAAATCTCTAGCCCATTCATAAAGCCGAGTGTTAGCAACGCGCATGTGATCATGGCTAACACTTGCACCTCAGCAATGCAATCGAGCAATGCCTCTTGCCACCACAATGAGAGATGTTAGCAATGACAACGTGCATGCGACCGAGATTGACACTCTTGACATAATTTCCGCCAGCAGGTTACTTCCGGGAATGAGACTCTGAACTCCATAACTCCTCGCACAGGTTGTCTTTGGGAATGAGTTGATGGGCTCAATAATTGCCTAAGATGGATCCAAGAAGTTGACAGGTTTCCTGACCATTTAAATGCGGGTTGCAACAAACAAACTCTAACCTTAGTACCAAAACAACAACACAAATGCCAAATTGCCTTAAAAGGGCAAAGAAATCCTTTAGCACCAACATAAATGAAAATGGAAGTGTGCGCATTCCACGATGTTCACTAAACAATCACATGCGATTATGCTTGGTTTCATATATGCACTCACACAAACAAGCATACTAGAGACCCATCCTTGGCGGCCCTTATCGAGATTTACGTGTCTCCTCGAGGTCCACCCTCAGAGTTCTTCATTGCATCACACAATAACGAAAAACCAATCACAAGTTCCCAGTATTTATCTTTCTATAGCTTATGTAGATCATCTTTACTATGATTAACTTGAAGATCCTCATGATCTTCTGGTTTGGCACGTCAACTTAAGAATTGTGTGCATCTATTAGGTGTAAAATGAGACAGTCCTAGCCCATTAGGAAGGGATTACTAAAAGTAGGAAAAAGAGAAAACATGAGAGAGAAGNCCTTCGAATAGATTAATAGGAAAATGATTTGAGTTAAATTTTTTATTAAATTTTAAAAATTAAAAATTAAAAAATTAAATAAAATATTATAAACTTAGAAAATTATTTAAATATGATGTTTAATATTTTTTTAAATAAAAATGCCTTCAATTCTTTGTATTCTCCCTCGTGATAAATGATATTTGCGGTTATAAAATGCGTAACGTAATTTTTTTTTAAAAAAATGAATAAATATAAGACTTACATAAAAAGATTAATTTTTCAATGATGAACCACACTCTTTTTTAAAATGAATGTGCAATGCTTGCACAACCAATAACTCTATCTAGCATTGCTCTTCTCTAATTTAAAGAAAGATAAGACACAACATATATATATAGATCTTACAATATTTAAAATTGTTTTTAATAAGAGTTATGGCAATATGTTACATAAACATTGTTGTGTTTGACTAGGAAATTAACAAGGATCTCTATCCTTTATTAATTCATTGACCTAAGATCGAATTAATTCTTTTATAAAGTAACAGTGTGTATGTGTTTTTCGAAGAAACTAAAAGTGGAAAAGGAAGGTCTGGTTTTGCAACAAATGAGATTAATTTATTGGGTGTAACTCACATGATCTTCTGCTTTCTGGTTTAATTTATAAATAAAAGGATATTATATTAACTTTATATGAGTTAATATATATATATATTAAAAAAAAAACTTTATATGAGTTACGATATTAAGATATCATGTTAATTGCTCAAAAAAAAAAGAAAAAGAAAGATATCATGTTAATCAAAATCAAAGCTTAAAGTAATCTTGACAAAAATATTCATGCAAAATTGTGTGGATTTATATTTCTATATACGTAAGCCAAGTCAAATCACATGGGTTTTGAGACGCGTAAGGTTAGGTATAAAATTTCAGGTGTTTAAGTCTCGTACAAATTTTTTATAAAAAACAGAAAGAAAAGTATTTCCAGCAAATATAATTTTTTTTTACACTCTTTTATAGTGGGCCTACATTTTACAAAGAACTTATGTGAGACTTGTATGCTTGAAGCTTATACAAATCAATATTCTTTTGAAACACTACAAAACCTAATATCATAATTTATGCGGCATAAATTATGCATGTTTTTGGCTGAAATAATTAATAAAGTGTTTCAAAAGCCCTTTTTTTAATATTTTTTTTTCTTAAAAAAAAAAAGAAAATAAAAGATTAAATTAAATTAAGAAAGAGAAAGCATATATACAAAAGTTAGGGAAAACCATTGAAGAAAGCATAAATAATGGTGCGGGCAAGCATCTTCAGTATATACTTAACTCAGGTTATAAACAAAACACATAGAAAGGGACAAATTAATCAGGCAAAAGCGTCAACTTCCAACAAAGAAGTCAAGGAGTCGACAAATTCAAAACCGCCATGACTTTCGTCTTCTTCTATCTATTTACCAACCTGCAGTTTTGGTATGAAGTATACATATGAGCTAGCATACGCATTCTCTTTCTTTTTCTAATATATATAAAACCACGTACATTCCAAGTCATATGAAAAAACTAGAGGCTTCCTTGGCTCCCATAGTACAAAGGAATTCTTTCAGTCAAATCTGTGAATATGTATTTTAGATATTTGATTTGGTCAACTTACAGTCACGCGCAAATATTGGATCAAAAGTCATACTAAACCCACTCCACCTTTGGATTTCATCCCTTCAAGGAGAAGCCATACGACACTGCTAGCTAGCTGCCTCTAGCGCCAATTTTCTTCCCCTGGCGAGCTATAGTACTGTTGGATAGTGATAAAAGTGATTAATCAATCACTTTCTTTCTCCTAATTTATATATTCACTCCCTCTGTTAGGTGTGGAATGAGTCACGCCTGGTCCATTGGGAAGGGATTATCAAAAGCAAAACAGAAATAAAGCTAAAGGAAATGAATAGTAAGTTAAACACAAAAAATTATGTTTCTCGAACACTGTATATGGTGAGCTTGAAAATCACTCAGCCCACGAGTCGGCGACAACAAGCCAATGACAACTTTAGCCCACCATCGTGGACAACTTTAGCCCACCAAGCAATGGTCGAGAAAATCTCTAGCCCATTCATAAAGCCGAGTGTTAGCAACGCGCATGTGATCATGGCTAACACTTGCACCTCAGCAATGCAATCGAGCAATGCCTCTTGCCACCACAATGAGAGATGTTAGCAATGACAACGTGCATGCGACCGAGATTGACACTCTTGACATAATTTCCGCCAGCAGGTTACTTCCGGGAATGAGACTCTGAACTCCATAACTCCTCGCACAGGTTGTCTTTGGGAATGAGTTGATGGGCTCAATAATTGCCTAAGATGGATCCAAGAAGTTGACAGGTTTCCTGACCATTTAAATGCGGGTTGCAACAAACAAACTCTAACCTTAGTACCAAAACAACAACACAAATGCCAAATTGCCTTAAAAGGGCAAAGAAATCCTTTAGCACCAACATAAATGAAAATGGAAGTGTGCGCATTCCACGATGTTCACTAAACAATCACATGCGATTATGCTTGGTTTCATATATGCACTCACACAAACAAGCATACTAGAGACCCATCCTTGGCGGCCCTTATCGAGATTTACGTGTCTCCTCGAGGTCCACCCTCAGAGTTCTTCATTGCATCACACAATAACGAAAAACCAATCACAAGTTCCCAGTATTTATCTTTCTATAGCTTATGTAGATCATCTTTACTATGATTAACTTGAAGATCCTCATGATCTTCTGGTTTGGCACGTCAACTTAAGAATTGTGTGCATCTATTAGGTGTAAAATGAGACAGTCCTAGCCCATTAGGAAGGGATTACTAAAAGTAGGAAAAAGAGAAAACATGAGAGAGAAGAAAAAGAAAAAAGCCAAAGGAGGTGAAAAGCAAAAGGAGTTAAATCAAATACATAAAGGTGAAAGTGACATAAAGTTAGCAGGACATTAACCCCTCCAAAGAGGCCTAGGAAAAAATGGGATTCCCTACACACAAAGTCATCATCTACTTTGGGCTCCATAGACATCCTCTGGCTAAGAAGAGAATAGATATTCTTCAACCTCCATTGTACTGAGAGATATGTGAGGTCATGAGGGACTGTAAAATCACCAAGCTAGTAGATTTGCCCCCAAACATCCGTGGATGTAGGCTTTTATACCTAACCATGTATATCTGTATTTCTCTAATTTATTTTTCTTACCTTTTATTTATTATTAACTGTTATAGATGAACACAAGACTACCATATCAACATCCAAGCCACTTTCTTGGGCCATTCATACCGTCTTGTTGGGCTCTAGATAAAGGGAAAATGCATCAGCACCCTCGTAATTAAGCAAACTCGAAGTTTGGAAGGCAGCAAAATAATTCAGGAGAGCAAGTCATGCCACACATATTTGGGCACACTTGTAACAAATCGGATTTCCAGCCTTTCCCTCCGACCTCCCATTTCTTCCAAAATAATGTGACTTAATATCTTTTTCTTTTTAATAAAAGAAAAGTTAAATCACTAGGACAAACATACGTTGAATGGATATGTCCAACCAATAATTTTAAGTGTGAAGAACTAAATTGTAAGTAATCTCCTCTTTCCTGAGATATAAATAGTTTAGTTTCCTTATTATTGGATCTTTTTCTTGTAATAGGCCTGGTTAGATTTTGATGTATAGAATTTTGATTGGAATTAGTTTTCTAGGGCTTAGTTTTGAAATTTGTGTACCCAAAAAACTCTTTTGAAAACTGTATTCTTCTACTAAAAGTGACCATAATGAATAAAGTTGAAGTAATGTCGTTTTAGTAGAAAAAAAGGTACTATTTTCTTTGTAAAATGTGCTAATTGAGTCAACTTGTTCCCCATCCACATCCACCGGATATCTCATCGACAACTTAAAAGTAGAAGTCATCGTAGCCTTAGAAAAGACTTGCACATACAACAAAGAACCCCAATCCCTTGCAGCAACCCCCTCCGAAAAAGGGGAGGCAGTGGGCGCCGCCATGGGCGGAAAACCAAAACAAAAAATCCAGATTTTACGAAGCGTTTTCAAAAGAGCGTTTGAAAGGAAAATTTGTGTGTCCCTGGGGTCCTATACTTCTCGGCCACTTAGGTTGTAAATTTCATTGCTTCGTGTACTTTAAGTACACAGTACATTTGGAATACACGGGACACAAACACAAGTACACAAAATATGGGCATTGTACACTTAAGTGCACAGCGCACACGGGTGCACGTTGCCGTGCACCTAGGAGCTCCAGGCCACCCGCCGCAAGGCCCATTGACCCACTGGCGACCACTATGTGGATTGCTGGGAGTTTCCGTTCAATGTCAGTGGCCCCTACCCGTAGGCTGTACCTCGTGTTTGAGCTGTACATGAAGGTGCACAGTGTCATGTGCCCATATGAGGCACGGCCCTACCATGGCTTAGTGATAGAGATGCAAGAAGGGCCATTGTAATGCCATTAGGAGGGCTAGGCATGGCGAGACTAAGAAGGTGGCATTGGGGTGCATGCATGGCTCTGGTGATGGGTCCTTGGGCGCCCATGACAAGGTCAGCTAAAGGAGGATCAAGTTGTTAGTCAATTTCTTAATTTTAGGGGTTGGTTGGCAAATCCTTTGAATTTAGGGGAGGAGGCAAACCCCTTGATTTTAAGGGATTAGGGGGTTGTTAGAGGGTTAGCCGAATATCTCCTTCAAATTAGGAAAATTATCTATTTGTTATTTTGTTTGAGTTTGTTTCCTTTTTTAGGCATTTGATAGTATTGTTTCCTTAAACTTAGGAGTTTGGTTTATGTTTGAGATTAAGGTTGTTAGAGGGAGTAATTGGCGTAATGGCCGAAACCCTAGTGAAACCCTACTATTAATTTTGGTTTTTGGCTTGTAATTCATTATTATACTATTTTAAATGAATAAGATTTTTCTCTTCCAATTTATCGAGAATTAAGTGCTAGCCTGAGTTAATCTTAATTTTCACTATCATATCAATCGGATCTTTGTGTTGCCTTGAGGTAACCCTAGATTCAATCACCTAACATGCCACAAACACTTGAATGAGAGTGAGGCTTCTATCATGTAGCCAAGGCTGCTCCGGCGGGTGACCAAATAAACTGCCGGCACCATCTGTCTCCTCAGAGAAGGTTTGCAACCACCTCTCCCTGACGAAGTCCTCACTGCTTGACACAGGCACGAGACTGCCTGTGGCTGAGACCTCCTCAGCCCAGTCCCACCACAGTACGACAGAGCCATTGGCGGCCACCTAGTGGCCTGCTGACGTTGTCAGCCCCCCCAGGTGCAGTTTTCGACAACCCCAACTGCAGATGGTAGCACTAGGCCACGTGCGTAGGGCACGAAATTGCACCTCACTAATTTTCTCCTTGGCCATGTCACACCATGGCATGGTAGGGGTGCAGGTGGCCACCATATGGACTGCCAACATTTTCTGTCCTTACTTGAACGTTGCCTAAATGCCCCATCACACCATGGGAAGTAGTGGCTTAAAGCCACACACCAGTGCATGGGGCAAGCATTGGACTCCACGGTCATGGGCACCGCATCTGATGGTGTCCTCGCCCATGGCCATGTACTGTGGGTAGAACTCTACGGCCATATGCACGGCAGGCAATGATACATCGCTACTACATGTTGGCCATGCTCGATGGGCAAGACTACACGACCCTACACATCGACCATGCCCTAGTGCATGAACTCTACCACCACTACACGTCGAGCACGCCCCAGTGCACGGCCTCCTCTCCTCGGCCAACTCATAGTCGAGGTTGACCACTCTTCGGCCACGCCCCAATTCATGGACTCCACGACCTCCTCTCCTCAGCCACACCAACCACGGATAGGACTCCCGGCGTGAACAAGTGCACAGTCTGGATGGTTGAGCAGCCAACCTTCAGCATGTAGCCACACAATTCTTTTGGCTATGCAAGCAACATGTAGCACACGTTGCATGGCCCATGCAACTTGTTCACCTGCCGCGTTCACTTGACTACCACATGCACGGCTCCGGACGTCTTGCATGTCACATGCACACACCACCCATACCCTGCATGTCGTGTGCATACCTTAGACGACCGCCACCTCAGCCAAGTGCAAGGGAGCAATCAACACCAGACACCAGTCGCCATGCTCGAACCACTGACAAACATGCACCTCAAAAAAAAAAAACAAAGAAAGAAAGCAAAAGAAATGGAAATGGAAATAAAATTGAGGATTAAGGAAGAGAAGAAAGGACAAACAGCAGCAGACAGTTTTGGTCAAGCAGCGGCAAAAATCAGTCGTAGCAGCTAAACGTTCCAATTTGTCCCCCTTAAAACTTATGTGAATTCTGTTTTGTTAACATAACTATTTCCTGTGGTGTAAAACACCAGCTGCACAGCCCGATATGGAATCTCCATAAACTACTTACCTTCCTACAAGGCACCAGAAGGAAAGGTTGCCCTAAAGGTTGTCTTATCCCTCTCACGGAGGACTGCAGTTCAGCTTTCGACTAAACGAAGAAGAAAACTTACCCTCCTCGTGAGCGTCAACGAGCGGGAATAGGTCCAGTCAGACTGTCCGAACAACGTATTTCCTACGGGACCAAATGAATTAGTGTAATGCCTAAGGCTACTTTGATCTCCGTCGCGATGAAGTGTGGGTTCAGCGTCAACCTAACCCAAACTTGCCCTTCCCTGCGATGTCAACAGGCGGGAACGGGTCTAGTCCCAAACTGTCCAAACAGTTTACCTCCCTAAGAAAGATGATAGGTAAGCAGGCAGCTCAACCTCCTTGTCAGGGATAGTGGGTCCTACCCCCCAGCGGCCAACCCGAACAAGTTATCCCAACCCCTATCACGGCGAACGAGTGGACCAGCCACATCATTATCCGAATTACCTCCTGCTGCAAAGTACTAAAGGGAAAGGTAGGCTTAAAAGTTGTCTTATCCTTCATGCGGTGGAGTTTGGGTCAATCCTCAGCTAACCTTAGACAAATACTTACCTTCCCTATGAAGTCAACAGGCGGGAGCAGGTCCAATCTTAAATTGTCCGAACAACCTACCTCCATGCGGGATCAGAAGGGGTGAGTCGAGTTAGAGGCCACCTAGTTCCTCTCGAAGAGGAGAGCCGGTCCTGCCTCAAAGCTGCCCGAATACCTACTCGACTTCTGTCGCAGTGAAGAACGGACCAGCCCCACGAAAGTCCTAAGAAGTTACCTCCTCGGGAGAGTAAAAGGACGAGTTGGCTTGAAGCATCCCGAGGATGTTGTATGGGCCGAGTCTTTCGACCGCCCAAAGATTACTTGGAAGAATGGGAGTAGCAACAATACAATAAAAAGCAGACCAGCCGCATCGTTTTCTGACTACTTACCTCCCTACAAGGCGAAATGGATAAGTAAATGCCTAAGGTTGCTCTATCCCTTTCGAGGAGGAGTGCGGGTCAGCCTTTGGCTACCTCTAGAATCTCCACCAACAAAACCTCCATCAAAGAAATCTCCATCAACAACTTACCTATCCGCGAGGCGAAAGGGATGAATGTAATGCCTAAGTCTGCTTTATCCCTCTAGCAGAGGAGTGCGGGTCAGCCTCCGACTACAAGAAGACAAAATCTCCAAGAACGAAAACCCCACCAACGGAATCTCCACCAACAGAATCTCCATCAATGAAGTCTCCACCAACGGAATCTCCAGCAATGAAACGTCATCTCTAGTAACAAAACGCCAAATGGATAGTGCTTTAGACCTTCACCACACCCTGACAAGACAACTCAGGTTTGTGAATTTTGCACTTGTGATTGGAAAATATTTGCACTAATAGATTTGACTTTTGCAGCATCTTCTACTTACCTTCCCTTGAAGGTCAACACGCAGGTCCAACCTTAAGGCGGCTCGGCCTGCCTAACAACAAAGTGCGGGTCAGTCTTTCAACTACTCGACATTACTTTTGAGACAGCATTGCGCAGTTGGACATCTTCTACTTACCTTCCCGTGAGGATCAACACGCGGATCTAGCCTTAGGGCAGCCCAACTTGCCTCACGGTGAAGTGTTAGTTTAGTCTTTCGACTGCCCGACATTACTTTCGAGATAACATAGCACGGTCAGACATCTTCTACTCACCTTCCCATGAGGATGAACAGGCAGGTCCAACCTTAGGGCGTGGCCTACCTCATGGTGAAGTACGGATTCAATCTTTTGACTAGTCGACATTACTTTTGAGACAACATCGCACGGTCGGACATCTTCTACTTACCTTCCAATGAGGGTCAACAGGCCGGTCCAGCCTTAAGGCGGCTCGGCCTACCTCATGGCGAAGTGCAGGTTCAATCTTTTGACTGCCCGACTTTACATTTGAGACAGCATCTCCACCAACAAACTCTGGGTGTTCGCACTCATGCCATAACCACAGTCAGCGAGTTACCTTAGAGAACGAGCATTTGGAGTTAACGTGCCTCTAACCTCCACAACGTCCCACTCCCTCACCACTACGCACAGGTTACAACAAACATACTCTAACATTAACCGCAATTTGCATAAAAAAACTAAAATTCGCCAACATCATCGAAAATAAAGATGTTGGGAGAATGTACACCTTTCGACAAGGCTTAGGATGAGTCCAGTCTTACAAACTGATCGCCCCCTTTTACCATTTTAATAAGAAGAAAATAGGCCAGAAAAGTCAGGGACCGCCTGGCCTCCTAGGTTTCCGAATAGGCGGGCAAGTCGCTTGACTGCCCGACCAACTTTCATGCACATCCAATGCAGTCGCCTACCTCCCGTTTATCTCGCCAAGATGGACTTCGTGCTTGCACTCCATGCGGTTGAGTCTACCTCCCACTCATCTCATAAGGATGGGCTTCGTGCCCAACCTCCCTGGTGTTGAAATAGGCAGGCAAGTCACTTGACCAACTTGCATACGCATCTCACACAGTCGAGCCCATCTCCTACCATAATCGAGCCACGTGCTCGCACCCTACATGCTTCGTGTGGTCGAGCCTACCTCCTACTTAACTCACCATAGTCAACCAACTTTCATACCCACTACAAGCGATCGAGCCTACCTCCCGCTTATCTTGCCAAGACATACTCACGCCTTACGTATCTTATGCGGCCGAGCCCATCTCTCACCTAATCCTCCGCTTAGAAATCTTTACAACTTAACGCAAGAAGAATAGATGACCAAGGCCAGCTCCTGGGATTTATTTCTCTACGGACGCAGTTGGATCAGGTTAATTGCATATTTTACCTTTAAAGATTCTCAAGGTCTTCTTTGGAACAAATTGCCTTTAAAAATCGCAGGCAATTGTGAGGGGGTAAAATATACCAGACCTAAAATGGATCTCAAGGTCCAGGTCATTAAGGGGCCAATCACTAGAAGACAAATGAAGAGAGAGGGAAAGGGGACAAGAAGGGACACTGGGGTGAAGGTGTCATGAGACATGGAAGTGTTAGAAGAAAGTGAGAAAGGGAGAGAGGGTCAGATATGCAAAACAGACATCTCTCACCACTACCGAGGTAGACTCATGAAGATGGTCAGATAAAAGGGGCAGGGTGCCTATGGTTTCAAGGGCGGCTTTCGACTTTTCTTTTGGCTTCGACTTCTTCTTCAACCCTAAGACAGAAAGCTCTAGAGAAAATATCTTATTCAACATATAGATCTCCTACTCCTATTGTACAGTAAGAAATGAGAGGTTACGAGAGATTGTAAACAAGCACATTATAGTGAATCTCCCTCCCAAACCCCTGTGGGCATAGGCCTAGTGCTGAACCACGTAAATCTGTGTATTCATTTCTTCTTATCTTCTCTGCATTTAAATACTGTTTATTGCTATAGATATACGCACCGACACCTTACAGTCACACCGGACCACTATTGGGAGCTCCCAAACACCTTACAGCCACACTGGACCACTGTCGGGAGTTCTCAAACACCTTACAGCCCACCTTCGGAAATAGATCTTTCTTCTCTTCTAGATTGCACATTTTTGGACGTTAACGCATGGGATCATAATTCGAAAGGTCGATTTTGATGTTTTTAAGATAATATTTTTAATATAAATGCAGGTATATGTGTTAATAATTAATCAAGAAAAAAGATGAGATTATATAAACTATTGGCCGATCGAAGAGCTAGCTAGCTAGCTAGAACAAGCCACAAACTAGAAATCAAAAGATTGGTGTTTAGAATTAAATGGGATCATTGATATCAACATATATGTTTGGAAAATGGAATTGTCCACCGGCTTCTTTCGCTTGTCTCCGGCTTAATAAAATAACAATTTTTTTCCGGCATATTTTCTAATCTTCTTCTTAAAATTAAGAAAATAAAAAATCGAATAGGAAGAAGAAGAATAATTAAGAAGATGGCCACACATGCGCGCAACTACATTACCCAGCTTTGGACCGCCGCCTGCATATATAAATATAAAAAAATATATATATATATATATGATGACAATATGTGTAGTTCTCATCATCTAGCTCGACTAAAGTATAGCCTACATGATCTTGTGTCGGGTAGTTCTCAATGCATATATACGATCGATGATTTGATCTCGATCAAGAAATATTTCCAGTATCAATCTTCTATTAGATGGTGTAATTAATCTAAGTTTTCATGATGATCTGCCATAGATACATCAGTACTCATATTTATGGAAAAATAAAAAATAAAAAATCTTTCCACCCATAAACGTTTTGGAAACATTGAGTCAATTAAGAATAATGTTATATACAGTCGTGGAGTGCAGAAGCGGCACACAATCATTTTAAAAAGAGTGGAGTCTATTATTACAAATTCAATTTTTTTATCAGGTTTTGTATTTATTCATTTTTTAAAAAAGATTATGCGATATTTGTGTATTCTAAGACAAGAAATATCATGATTAAGAGCATTAGTAGTTGACTCTACAAAATTTTAACCAAAATTTAGTTAGAGAATTCACTTTTATAAATTTAGTTAATCACTTTTCAATAACACCAAATAACAAGTTCTTCAAATTTATCATTATTTTATTAAAATATTGATTTTGACTTTTTCATTTATTTTAATTGTAATTGTAATTTGAATATTTATTTATTATTAAAAAATATACGTTAATTTTCTAACATTGATATTAGATTGTAAAAGAAAAAAATGGCATCAACTACTAACAATAATATAGAATTAGAACTTGAAGCACTTCTGCAAGATGATGCCACATCATTGAAATGATGACTGATGGAGACTGGCCGTCTTCTGTATTTGAGTTTGGGATTTAGGTGCTTTGTACTTTTGAGACGAAAGGAAATTTTCTGAAGTCATGAGCTCACGCTAAACGAATAACACATGGTAGAGGGAATTATTTATGTCAAAATAATATTTGACCTGCAATTTGGACTTAATAAATTTGACTAATAAAAATGAGTAAAATTAAAAATATTGTAATTTGAAAAAATCTATTCATAAGCCTACACACTACACACCACAACTTTTTTTTATTTTTTTTATTTGTTTCTCTTATTAAATGTGTATTATATGGATGATGAATAAAAAAATATAAATGGTTTAAGAAGATTAAAATTAAAAAAAAATAAAAAAAAATAAAAAACAGTTTAGTGTATGGTATGTAGGCTTATGAATAGAATGTTCTTGTAATTTTGTTGAGTCTACTATAACAAATTTTAATATAATCTAACTAAATTTTGATTAAAATATAATTTTATTGAGCTGACACATTCGTTGTACCGACCACCGCCCGCGCATGTCGCCATCAATATATTATAGATCATGTCCATATAACGTACCGACCCGGGCAACTATGAATCGAGGGACCGGGGACGTCTGTGCCGACTCTTCCAGGCGGCCCATATCGTCGATATATTCTTCTAATTATTATTATTCTTTTTTACCATTATCTTTCTTTATTTATATAGCTGGCCAACTACGTACTCATGTCTCCGAACGTACGTCACAACAGCTCGCTTCACTTAGAGCATTAAGGATTGGCTTGGCCAAAACAGCAAAATGAACAATATATTATCAGATGTGCACAAACAGCAACTCTTTGATTCACTTCTCCCTCCTCCAGCTACTGCATTTGATTCATGTTATCAACATTTATACTCATAATTTCAATCTCCATCTTCTTCTTCTTAAGTTCTATAATCTCAATTCTATAATGTTATAAACATTATGAGTCTAACCCGATTGGTGGTGGTTTTTATGGGTAATCATAATGTTGATGTGGCCTAATTAATTAAACCTCACCAAATTGATTTAAACCAAACTTGTAATTATCAAGCATGCACGTACGTACGTATAGACTCTCATCGATTTAGTTCGACTTGGAATATATAATTACAAAAAATATGTGGGCAATCACTTTTATGTATTTTTTACATATTTTAATAATGTGATTTGTTGTGTTATTTTTTTAATATAAAATAATTATTTTGACCAATCACATCAGTAAAATACGTAAAAGTGACTATATATAACAAAATTAATGTGACTGTACACAAAAGGTCCGCTTTACGTTATAATTGGCAACATTATTATATTATATGTCTGCAAACCCTATCAAGCATTAATTGATCAGTCGTTGAATGTATTAAAAATGAAAAATTATAATTTGTACAAGTTTTAAATATACAAGTTATATATATACATGTAACTCTTTGTAAAAAAAGTAGACTCATGCTAAAAATAGTGTAAAAAAAATCATTCTTTTTTAATGATCGGATCCACTGTTTTACAAATAACTTAAGCATGCTACAACAAAAATGACATTTGTCGACTAATTTTTCGCGACCAATAGACTATTCGTAACTAATTTTAGTTGCAAATAATCTATTGATCGCGAAAAATTAATCAAAAAATACCGTTTTTGTTGTAGTGGCACGCGCACAGAACTTGTCTATTTGAAACTTCCAAGTACTTAACATTGTTTACTGAAAAATCACTTCCTAGCATATTTTTCACTTTTTCTAGCTACTAACTTATCTTCAATCCAAATAGGATCACTTATTTAAAATCTCAATCTTTTTAAACAATATCGTACATTAATCCTATATATATCGAGAGTGATTAAATATGACGAGCCAGTAACTCGATCCAAATTCATGGATCAAAGGACATAAATTAAAACAAAATCGAAGGCTCAAAGCATAATTTATTATTTCTATTAATTCCGTCTTTTTATTTTTTCAAGAAAAAATATAAAAGCTGGAAAAAAAAAATCACTTGAACTAAAAGAACAAGCAAAAGCCTGAACTTAAATGCAAAAACACAGTCCCGATCGATCGACTTGGAGCCCTTTAATATTGGATGGATCATGTATATGCATGTACTGATGTTCACCAGCTAGCTAGCACAAGAATTACCATCTATTCTCGTACATGTATATGCAACTCAACCCCACCAAAACGTCTACAATTGCAGCCTCTGTCTTCTCCAAATCTGCGTAATGTAGTGTTTGCAACAACAGCACTGTCGGCTCCGGATTGAAATTGATACGCTTCTCCAAGTTCCTCTGCGCCTGCCAACTCACTGTGTCGTGAGCAAGGGGCGCCAGCCACCCCAATATCTCCTCCAGAGCTTCCCTCCACCCCTCTGCCAGCGAGCACCCATCGCACCCATCGGATTCCTCCTCCTTTTTCAACCAATGTCTCTTAAGCTTTCCTCTGATCGTCTTCTTGAGATTAGCCGGCAACATGCTGTACAATTCCTTCCTCCCGTCCTCTCCTATTGTTTCCGGCGTGTAGAAACACCGTTCCGCGTATAGTATCACATTCGCGTACCGTACCGAGATCCCAGACCCTCCCACCGTGGACGATGGAGCCAACCCGAAAACCCGGTTATTCTTTCTCATCGCACCGCAGTTCGTGTTACCCGTACACCCGGGATCGTCCAGGAAAAACGGGTTCAACATGAATTCATTACTGAGAAACCGAACCATACCCTTTTTAGACTTATTTGGGATCGGACCCGATTTCGAAGTGAGCTTTTCGTTCTTTTCTGGACGTTCGGCAAGAAGGCAATAGTTTTTCCCGTATATTTCTTCGTCTTTGAAGTTGAAATGGACGTTCCAAAAAGGTTGCCTTTCCCGAGTTAAAGTAGGACGTGATAAATTCTTCAACACAGATGGTAGACCCGGATTGTAGGGACCAAAAACTGTGCAGATTCGGGCGTAGATAATGAAAACTATACGAGCCATGATTCCGACGCTTCTGTCGAAGCTCTGGCTCCATAACGAGGTTTCTTTGTATTGTTCCACCTGCTTTTTGTGAAACGCGATTTTCTGGTTTAAGTAATCCAAGTTCGTTTTCTGTTTTGGACCAAGGCCGGTGTCCTTCCACCGCTGAACTTTTCGCTCCGACGCTTCCATTTCGGCAAGAGATTCCAAAGCTGCGTACAGGTTGGCGGTAGCGGAAATTCTTTTCTCCAATTTTCGGATGATTTTCTGAATGTTACTTGCACTGAATCCGAGTTTGCCTATGTCAATGACTCCGAGTTTCAAATCATTGTAGTCAAGATCGAAACGGTTGAGTCCAAAATCTGAGCATTTCTGGCCTAAGCGAGAGACGGTGATGGCCACCTGATTGAGATCCTCGAGCCGCTCGGCGCAGGCAAGGTTGAGAAGGAAGCCTTCGTCATTGGAGTTCAGGAAGGCGATACCTTTGGACTTCATGGTTTCCTTTTTGAGCTTCGAGATTTCATCGTCGGTGAGAGACCTGTAGAGAGAAATGAGACGGGACATGGTCTTGGCGGTCTCGAAGGCGAGGATTCCGAGGGTGGCCGGGGGTGACTTTTCGTGGTGGGAGAAAAGGGGGAGGTGACAATCGGGGTGGATTTTCTTGGAGGCCCCAGAGAGCCAGGCCATGGTAGCAACAACCATAGCCAAAAGCTTACCTCCCGTAGGTTAAGATCAGGTGTACGCACTTAGGTGTATTGTTAGTTGAAGCTAATTGGTTGCAGAAAGATAGGTAGGGTTTTGGGGTGGAGATTGGAGAAAGAGAAACTTAGGTATATATATGGTGTGGTGGGAATGAATGGAGGCAGCATGGAGCTAGGGATGACATTTCGAAGCTCGTTCATGCGGACGCGTTTGGACAGTTGAAGGAGATCAGTAAGAGACGGAGAATTTTGTATTATTTAGAGAGAGAGAGAGAGAGAGTGCTAGTTTGAACGTTGAAATGCATGATGCTCTCCGATTCTTGCGCAGTGTTAATTACTATATTATATATAATTTGAAGGTTAATTAATTAGATTTTTCCAAAAACTTGTGGACATTTGTTTGTTTCCCATTCTTTGGCATCATCGAATCTGTTCATGATTGAATAGGTTTCATAATACTTTATGTAATTGTAAGTGTGAAAGCATAAAAATAAGTAGGAAAGTATAGCTAGAGCTACATCAGCTAAATTATCTTTTAGAAAAGTTCTTTTTAACAGTTATTATTCATCATCCCACACCTCACATCTTTTGAAACACATGCCTACATCTTATAAAAACCACTCACACACTCTATGAAAAAACTATATATATATATATGCATTCAAATAAGGAATATTAAACACACGAAATGTTTTTTCCTCTATTTTTGAGAATAGGAGAGAAGAAGCATGGTGTGGTAGGGTTGGGAAATATTTTTGGCCCTCTCTCTCTCTAGAATAGAAAACCCAGACCTTCTCTCTCTAGAAAAAACATCTTCAACCCAGCTAGAGGGGGTGGGAGCTTCAGCTCCCTTCCCCCTCTCTCCTCCCTCCTTCCTCTCTTTTCTTTATAGTTAGCTTTGTGTTTATTTTTGTTTTTCTCATAGCTTTAAAGGGAGAATCGCCGATCTAGGACCTACCGGCCACCACAGGCCCGAACGCGTCACGCCATGGTGTTGCCTAGCCGCCGATCTACAAGACTACCGAAAACGGCGTCAAACGGAGCGGCGAGTGGCCCGCACGCGCGGGTCGAAGGTCCCGGAGTACTCTGACGTTTCTGGCATCTGCGAGTCTGGTTCTTCCAAGATCGTTCAACGGTTTTCCATCCAACTAGGCGCGTGGGCTGCACGCGCCACAACAGCCCCTTTTGTGCACTGCTTATGCAGTCTGCTTCTATGTAGTGCACGCGCTAGTAGTTTTGTTTGTTTTTTATTTGTATTTCTCTTTGTGTAAGGTTGTTTTAGATTAATAAAAACTTAAAAAAATTTGTCCTCCCTCCGCGTTGTCGGATGGTGGGGTTTGGTGTACCCTACCCTGCTTTGTCGGGGTATAGGGGCTTGTGTACCCTCTGTCGTGTACAGAAGTGATTTTTCTCTAAGACTTAGGTCTTTAAAGTTTTACCGTCTGAACTAGACCTTATGAGACACGTATGTGTTTTGAGGTATATTTACTCAATCTAAAAACTATATTTATATGTGTGTACATGCGTAGGTATACTGTGAAAGGGAGAAATATATAGAAGGCAGTACTGATTCTGGTTCATTTGTCATGCCTTCCACGCAACATCGTGTAACGTCCTTGTCAAGCTACAGTGTGGGAACAAAGGCAAGCTAGCATGCGTGAAAGTGAAATGTGAACTTAATTAGTTATAATATAATACAAAATTCCTTCTTTTGTCAAGATTTTTGTTTTATATTATCAAAGTCTTAACGTAATTAACGTAACATCATTAATTAATATTATTGTTTACATCTTTTTCTTCGGCTTTGTTTCATTATAGGATCCAGATCGATGATGGAAGTCAAAATTCTAACTTCTCAAGTCTTTAAACCGTGTTGCTTGAAATTGAAACTCTTCATTTTTCCTTTCTTTTCCCATTCAGATCGTAGAATCTCCCTGAACCACGTGGCGATCACCATCTCAGCACTAGTACTAGTACTGATTCCCCCTTCTTTCGCTTTAGGTCGTGTTTGGAAGATTAAATTATTTTAATTTATTTTAAATTAATTCTGGATAAGATTTATTAATTTTTAAACTTTTTTAAAAAAATTAAAATTTATCATAAGCTCTTGTTTGGATTCGAAACTCACGTCAACTCGTCTCATTTCATAATTATAATTTTTGTAAATTTTTATATAAAATATAATAAACAATTCAATTTTTTCAAATTTCAAATCAATAATAATATTAAAAATAATATTTTAACAATATTTTATTCGACTCATATAAAATCATCTCAACTCATCTCTGAATCTAAACGGAGAATCACTTCTTATATTTAAATATATATTTATATTTATTTATATTTAAATAGATTTATAAGATATTGCTATTTATAAATCATTTGGAATCGATTGAATTTAGAGATGAATTGATATGGTTTGTAAATAATAGAATAAAATATTGGTAGAATATTATTTTTTAATATTATTATTATTTTGAGATTTGAAAAAATTAAATTATTTATTATATATTGTGTAAAAATTTAAAAAAATTAGAATAATAAAATGAGATAAATCGGAGTGAATTTTGAATTCAAAGTAGACTTTTAAATCCGCTCAACGTCGAAACACAATCTGGTTTTGATAAAAGAATTAGTACAACTCCTCCTACTCATGACCAGACTTCAACCTGGACCATTTGGCCCCACCATTAATTACACAAGTCCAATGATGTCTGGTCCTCATGGTCAAGAATACGACTTTGACCAACCAAAGACCAAATGAATGAATTAAATTTGTCCACCACCATACGTTTTGCTTCTTTCTGGATATTTTCTTTCCGTAGTGTGGACATTTCACGTAGTACGTACGTCTGTCCCATATCTGGAACTATATATATGTGTATGATAGCTTTACCTGCCACCATCACAGGGGAAAAAAATATATGTAAGTGTTGGAAGTTAAAAAGCTAAATTTCTATGCATCTTCCTATATGTATATTGAATCGGTATTACGCGCAAAATTGTGACTTGTGTTCTCACTTAAAAGAGTCCAAATATGTCGTCCAAAACACTGCACACGCAGTTCTTTAATAAAAAAAAAACTGACTCCATCATGAGAAGTGTAAAAATCTATACTTAACATTATTATTAAATATCAGGGCAAACCCAATATCTATGTGTGTATATATATATATATATTATGGTTATATATATTCACTATAACATAACTGGTTTTAACTGGGATTTTGTTTTAAGACACTTCTTGGGACGTCGTTCCGATAACAGTGTCTCAAAAAATATTTTAAGACGAAATTGAGCAGAACTGTTCAATCACATTTGAACGAAATATTTTTTCTGGACGCTTGAATTTCATTCCAGAATGACGTTCGAACGTTACAAAATTTATGTTCGAATGCGTCTTTTGTGAGTGGTCGATTGATACTAGTCCATTCGACCAAATAGGCATGAGGAAACGTTCGAACAAACAATTTGATAGTCAAACAGTAAGACGTTCGAACAGACCATGATTAGATTGAACGATTTCATATTAGTAGATGCTCGAACGTTTATTTCATGTTTGATCATTCGTTCGAACGATTTCAAGTACTGTTTGAACGTTTAATTCTGATTACATTCAAATTTTATGTATCAATGTTCGAATGGTTTTAGTCATCTTATTCGAACGGTAACTATTTTATTTTACCCAATAATTAAAAAATAAATAGACATAAATAATATTTAATAAAATACATTACAATTTGTTCAATTCCCATAAAACTAGTCTAATAAGTGCGAACTAAAGAAATAAAATAGTAGTAGTACTAGCGTTCTTCGTATAGAAATATATCTCAAAATCTGTACATATAATGTAAATCAGTTGCTTGGAGGCCTGAGCTGTTGCATAAACATCTGTATTTGGAATTGCACATCTCTCTTAAACTATTGTCGTTGTTGTTCTTGTTGTTTCATATGCATCATCATTTCAGCTTGTTTCGCTAATTGAGTCTTTAACTCATGCTGCATTGCAGTCAATTATTTGATCTTGAGATTTGTTTTGTCTAATGCTATAGAGGTATTATAGGCAAATCCGAATGATGAGGAAGAGCTAGAAGGTTTTACACAGCGACCCAAACCCCTCAGATACCCTAAACATTAACCCAGAACTTATATAAATATTTGAATATCACTTGTTGAGAAATTTTGATTTAGCATAAATTTAGCACGTAGGGCAAGCATTTTATCCTACACACAAGAGAAAGAATTTATATCATCACAAATATTCAAATATGTTTAATTAAAACAAATTATAATACTTACATAATTTTAACGAGTATCGGGATGAGTCAACTCTCCATTACGATCAGTATGTGATGTAGTATATAATTTTGTCAAATCATAATTGGTATTTGACTCTTGCTACAAAAGACATTTGTTGAGATATAAAGTCATTAGAATATTTCTAAATAACAAACTATATACAATAAAAAAATAGTATTACCAATTTCTTAGAGAAGCGATGGAAAAATCTTGAACCAGCATGATGATGAATCTTTAGCGTCGATTTATTTGTTTTGTTTATAGACCTTCGGTCCTGCATAGAAGTTGTAAATATTAGGAAGCAAAAATTATAAATATGACACAAAAAAATTCATTTAATTTACATATATGATGGATCCTCAAACATGTCACAAAATTTTTCTCAATTAGAAGGTTCGACATCTTGAAAAGAATGCTAGCGTGCATCTTCATTGTTCTCAAACTTATTGTAAATCTCATGACACCTCGCCTTATAATTGTAGAATGCATTACATATAAGTTCATCGATAGTCTTACGTTCCTCTCTCCGACCAAAATTTAGTTCGAAATCATTCTTCAAAAAATATATACACAAAGATATTATCACTCAGAATAGTTTAAATTTTGCATATATATATATTAAACAATATTAATATAAATAAATTATTTAAACATTACTAAATAATGCTTATTAATAAGTTCTTTCATATCTTTTGGGACTATTTGCCATGAACTCATAGTTAAAAGTACATAAATTCGTATAAGAGCACCCACACACGATACAAGCTAGGCTATTTGTTGTCTTTCACCTTCGGTATGTTTGTCATGAATGTTAACCTTAATCTTACTCACTTTACAATATTTTTCCAATGTTACATCTCTAGTAGTGCCTCTAGCTTAACGAAATTATACTGTTAACTCTATAAAATATTTAGTTCGTTGTAGAAACAAAGTAAATAATGCTTAGAAACAATGCAATATGTATGAATAACTTTAATTGAAACAAAATGACTATTAGATTTTTACATTGTTCTGTAGAGTCAATCTCTAGTGGTGAGTCAGACGGAGAACTAGGAACAGGAAAAGATGGGATGCAAACTTTCTTCCTCTTCGATGACATAATTTCAAAACATTGATAAATTCATTACATAAAAGATTCGCCATAATGTGTAATGTGAACACGATATCGGTCAATCATCTGTATCAGTTTCATTTGTAAATTCGCCCTCATCATCTATAGATACTTCAGATGACTCAGCATTTTTCTCAATAGTCGCATCAACAATTTCAGCCTCAATATCTTCCCTATGTAATTGAATCATCTCATATTGGCTCAAATCCACAAACAAGTTAAAGACTGGTTGACTCTTGGTATGCTTCTTGAGTTGAAGGATCATTTTCTTCTTCATCTTGTCCATCCGCCTTAGGGATAACATCATATATATTTCTTAGAAAAAACTTTTGTACTACTCGCCATTAATTTCCTAACTCAGGATCATCAAAGTAGAATACTTAAGATGCTTGGGAAGTCAAAATAAAATGATCATCTTCATACCATTTTTTGATATTATAATACTAGAAAAATATTCATTATTACGTTTTCCCCTTCGAGGATTGCTTAAATCCCACCAATCACACTTAAACAAATATACTATGTGATAATATATTATAATATAATTAGCATATACGAATACTATATATATTATGGTATTTATATATGAAATCACTATATGATATATCATACATATAATATCATATAGTATCTAATATATTAAATATCAAAAATCAATTAATTTACTAAATTAAAATGAACACAGTTCGAATGGTAAGTCAAAACCATTCGAATGTATAGCGTACAGTTCAAACAGTTTTGTACATATAAGGTATTGAGGGAGGCTTTTCAGTGCCATCGCCACCCACAAACAACCATTCAAACTCGCTCAAACGAACCTCGTAGACAGTCAAATGCAGTCATCGCCGCCACCATTGAAGAGTCATTCCTTTCCAGTGGTACACTTCTTATATACCTTGTTTGGTTATTCTAAGTAAGTTTTGTTAGATTATTTGTAAAAAATAGGAAAAATATCATTTTCAGTCGATAGCCACCATAGGCTGTTTACCCATCATTGTGTAATTGATATTTGTGGAAGAAACGAAAGGATCAGTGGATTCCTTTCGTTTCCATGGCCACTAAATTGACTCAGCCATAGCTGAGTTCAATCTAGAAACCCTTTTGAACGAATGTTGTATTTGTTCGAACAATAGGAACTCAATTGTCGAACGTTTGATCGGTTCACCATACGTTTGAACAAAATTTAATATTCTCGTTTAAACTTTAAGACAAGTTCGAATGGGGATGTAAAAATTTATACATTCAAACAGTTATGGATTCGATTGAACGGTATAACAGAAAACAATTTCTAATTTTTTAAACTAGTATATAATTTTGTGAATATTTATGTATTATATTTTATAACTAATGTTGCATATATATATATATATTAAAATTTGAAGTTGATAATGTCTTATAGGGGAAGTAAGCGTGGCAGACTAGGTTAACCTTCCATCGAAACAGTTTGAGAGGTGACTATCTTATTAGAGCATCAGGTGAAGATTTTTTACTTTCTAACTCTTACCTAGGAGAGTCATTCTTTGACATCAGTTTTCAATGATCGTGATTGGATATCAATCCTCGTGTCAGAATGACTAAACATGAGACCTCGTGCCTTATATTGACATTGTCTCCGAGTTCTATAAAGAGCTCGTTGGTACCAGCCCAAAAGGGGCATACACGATCTTTATCTGAGGAGTTTCAGTACTATTTTCAGCAGACAGACTCCGTGATTTTATTGGTATTCCCAAACTGCGCACTGCATATTCAAAAGTGGTGCCTAGAGAATCTCCAACTTTAGGTGATGGGGAGACTGCTGAGGACAAGGGATCAGCTGATACAAATGAGCTCGATACCCTCGCTGATCATGAAATGAGGGAGTTGGTTGTTGATCTAGATGCTCCTCTATATGATGGGACGTAGAGAATCATGCAGGCAGATCTATCTACTTTCTTTAAGATCATGAATTTGATCATCGCCAACAATATTGATCCTCGGCATCGCAAGACAGAGGTTGGCATGGATCAGACGAAGTTTATAATAAGTATCACTCGTGGCGTTCCTATTGGCATATTGGGTTATATATTCGAAAGGATTCGATCAGGGGCCGGGTACATTACTACCGATATATTGCCATTCGAAATTCTGATCACCATATTTCTGCTACATGTTGGGAGCCTGCCAGATATTGTCAAGCATGTCCGGGAATCGATACGACCGATCAACAACTCCACCCTGTTCCGAAGCATTAGATGCTCGAGACTTATTCTTCATGGTTCTATTCCAGACCCGGTCGATACTTAGAAAGATGGATACTCGAGAGATCATGGTGTATCGATCAGTGAGACATCCACACAGGCCAAGGCATCACGCACAGCTACTCGTGAGGAGATGGCTGATATAGTGTGTGCAGAGATCAGCTGACAAATATCAGCAATGATTGATGCAGTGCGTATGAAGATTCGTACTGCCATGTTTGACTTATGTACATAGATTAATAATAGCATCTCTGACTTACGTATAGAGATTTATGCCATGTCTATGACTCAGGTCACAATCAATACTCGACTGACACAACTAAAGACACACCTAGCTACAGTCGAGAATGTGTGCAGAGAGTTGGGATCTTAGTAATTTCTATTTTTTATTTACATTTTTTTGTGCTTGGTATGAACAATATTTGGTGTTTTGTAACATTAATTTAATTATGCATTAAATCTTTTTTGTCTTTTCTAAATTAATTATTGATTTCTATTATTTCTATTATTTAATTACTAATTTTTATATAAATTAAATATTTATCCATAATTAAGTAAGGTATTTTGTTGCCATCAATAATTATAAAAATTTTGTAACCATTCGAACGGAATATTTCACGTTCCAACGTTTTTAGTCTCCATTTGAACAATTTATTCTACGTTCAAACATTGATAACTTATTAGTTCGAATGGTATAGTAATATTTTCGAATGGTAAGTCAATGTTCCGCTAAATTTATTAACTTAAACCGCCAATTTCTCGTTCGATCATATATAATATGTGTTCGAACATTGATATTCATTAACGTCGAACATTTTGTATGTTGTTCGAATAGTAAGTCAATGTTCTGCTAAATTTATTGACTTAAACCGCCAATTTCCTGTTCGATCATATATAATATCTGTTTGAATATTGATTAATTTTGACGTTTGAACGTTGTTTTATGTTGTTCGAATGATAAGTCAATATCCCACTAAATTTTATTACGTAACACGCCTAATTGTCGTTCAACCATATATAATTTTTGTTTGAATGCTTATTTTATTTTGTTCAAGCATTTTTTTGGATGTTCAAACGTTTATTTTATTAGGGACGACATATACCATTCGAACGCGATCGAACGGTAAACACTTTCTGTCATTTTTTAAAAATGAAATTTGAATTTTGTTTCTAAATCTCGTTTCCTGGGATGATTTTTATTTTATTCAAAACAAAAATTGTCCCAAAAACCATTTTTTATTGTAGTGATTATGCAGGTTACAGTACTACTCACGTCTAGAATTATAACATATATAACTCAATCTACACGTACATCTTAAAAAAAGAATAAGAGTCGACTAGAAAATCAAAATATTATATATTTTGTATTTTGTTTGAAAGTTTAAAATATTATGTTTTAATATTATTATTGTTTTGGAATTTGAAAAAATTGAATTGTTTATTATATTTTGTATGAGGATTTGAAAAATGTTTAATGATGAGTTAAGATGAGATAAGAATTTTAGAGAATTTCTCACCTCCAAACCTGCCATTGTAAATTAAAAGTACGGTTCAAAACTAATTAATTCAAATATCCCGTTTGTTTTTGTTTTTGTTTTTGCCCTGTTTTTCGCATGAATCTCGATTCCTTTCTTTCGTGACTTAACATTTAGGTCTTGTTTGGATATTGACTATATATGAGATGAGATTGGATGATTTATAAATAGTAGTAAAATATTTAAGTTGAGATGAGATGAGTTAGAAATAGTTTGAGTTAAAATATTTTATAAAATTTTAAAAAATGAAAGAGAAAAAATTGAATAAAAATATTATAAAGTTAAAATATTATTAAAATATAATTTTTATTTTGGGAGTTCACAAAGTTGAATTTTTTTAATGTTTTGTTTTGAAGTTTGAAAAAAATTGTAATCATTAGATAATGAATAAATTAAAAAAATGAAAAGTTTAAAATTCAAGTATTTTTATATATGATGTTTAATATTAAGATAGAATGAGATAAAATGAAATACTCTCCATCCAAACCAGGGCTTAAGTATCATTTTAGTTTCTACTTTCTACTGCTGTATTTTTACAGCATCTGGACTTTTGGGAAGAGCTAGACTGGACAAACTAATCTACTACCAAGCCTAGAATCAGCCCATAGAGACATGACCGAGGAGACTGATCAAGATTGGGCTGCCAGGCCCTTTTTCTTTTTATAATTTTGAGGGAACACTTTCTCAAATTACCAAAATGAGGAGAACGTTTCCATGGTAAATTGTAATATGGTATCCTTGGTAGAATTTGAGAGTCTCAGATTGAATAGAGAGAAACATGTAAAGTGATTTTTATAATATTTATTTATTTATTTATGAAATTCCTACAATATTTATTGTGCACTCAATATGGTTCGAAATATTTATACAAACAGTAATAGTTACGTAACTTACTTTATGTATCTATCTCTCTTATTTGAGATCTTCAAATTCGGAAAATAGCTTGAGAGAACCATGATGCCTAAAATAAACACTAGCATATATTAATATCTTTTGGCTGTCTCTTCCATTGTGTGAGAGAGAATTTTAGTTTATTGGGTGAAGCGAAGTACCCATCAAGACGAGTATTCTGCTACTATTAAGTCGATGCAAAGAGCGCACGCGGATACAATCAACACGTTGCATAGGAAGAAAATAAGAAAATGGATGCCAAAAGGAGGCATTTTTTTTTCAACATTATAGAAATTATGAACTGAAGTAATGGTTTAGAAGCAGCAAGCAAGAGGCACTATAATATATTGTGTAATTATTATTGGAGAAATGATATTTATAGTCGTGGAGTGCGCAAACGTCGTTATCATGTAATCTCTTTAAAAAAATTGAGTAGATAACGGAAATCACATGAAAATAAATTAATTTTTTAATAGTAAATCTCACTCTTTTTCAAAACGATTGTACGGTATTTGTGTAATTTATGACTGTATGTAGCATTACTCATGCCGCAAGAACAATTGGGTGGGATATTCAATAATCTATTAATCAAAATTAAATTGCACGGAGATTTTATAATTAACATCATGCTTGGATATAAACAAAACATAACTTAAGAATATAATAAAAATAATTAAATATGCCTTTTTTTATCAGTTTAAGTTTTTGAGATAAATAATGATTTCACATAATATCAGAACATAATTCCTAATTCGAATTCTGCCTTTAGACTCTATTACATTTAATTATTTATTCCGTGCATTGGGCTTACTCGTTGAGGAAAAATCTAGCCCACGCGTGAGAATGGATGTTAAGAATATAATACAAATAATTAAATTTATTTTTTCTTGTTCTCAGCTTAATTTTTTGAAACAAATAATGATTTCACAATTTTTAGTTGCATTTTTATTTTTCTTTTATTTTGATTTATTTCTAGTTTTCGTTTGGCTTGTTTTTGTTATTTATGTGCATAGAAAAAAAATTGCATCACATTTGTGCAGAGGAGATATTGCAAATATTAACATATTTAAGAATATCGCAAATTGATTAATAGTTAGAAAAAATATACATAAGTTGATATCTGTGTATTGTAATAGTTATTAGTTTAAGTAGATAAACTGAATTTTGATTAATTATTTTAAATATAAATTAAAAGAAGCCAATGGGATGCCCCTAAGGACTTATTTTGATGCGCCGTGACATCGAGCTCAATGCAGAGATTCCAACATTTTAACATTAACTCTTGAATAATTTTATTCTAAGACATGTGTACCACATATCATCTACATATTATAATTTAATTTAAAATCTAAAATTTAAAATTTGAATCTTATATATCAAATTATGCCATATAAATAATGTGTGGTGCAAATCAATGTTTTAAATTTCATACCGTATCGGCCAGTACAGAGAAATGTATTGTTTCGTATCGGTTAAAATTTCAACCGTTTCTACCCATACCGACCGATATATCGACCCATATTTCGGCCTGTACCAACCAAAATTTTTGCCTTTACATTTTTTATTTTTCATTTTTTCAACCTTTAAACTCTTTTTTTTTATCCCTAATTCAGACTAGGCTATTTGTAATTTATATATATTTATATATAATTTATTTATATATAAACTATTATTTTAGAATATAATTCATATATAGACTATTTCGAAACAGTATCCGAAATAGTACCGGTATCGAAATATCTCGTTTCAATGCTTCGATCGAAATGGTCACCCGTACGATATTCAAAACATTGGTGCAGATGCTTTAGAATAACATTTCTCTTAACTTTTTCCTCAACATCTTCTATTGAAAGAATATTTTTAATTGTTCATGTAATG
>QEOT01001682.1:34810-56243 GCA_003123785.1 Pterocarya stenoptera | reverse complement strand
TACTATGAGAGCGAAAGCTGCATAGATTACTGTCATGGCCCCACACCTTGTGCGCAAAAAATAATTCCTTGGCCGTCAAGTCGGGGTAGACTTCCAGGACTAGGCACCAAACAATGCAACACAACATCAAAATCCTCCACACGTTGGGATGAAGCTGCAACAGCGCCAATGCGAGATAGTCCAAAACTTCTTGAATGAAACGGTAGAAAGGAAGTCACAAGCCATTCCGAACACAGAGGGAAATAGTACAACCTTCTTAACAAACCCCTCCGAGTCAACGGTTCCACTGCCAGCCCCGAAAGCCTCCAAAACAACGGAATCGGGTAATCCATAGGAGCTTCTCACTGTATTTAAGTCCAATAAAAAGGTAGTTGCAGACCAATGGTACCCCTCGAAGTACTGAGAGCTGTTTCAAATCCCAAAATCTCAGGGGCTCAGGGGTTCTTGGAAGATCCCTCCGGACATGACGAACTTGAGCCTCGAGACGAAGGAAGGTAAGCGTTTTTGGGTGCCATTAACACTGAAGGAGGAAGAGGGTTAGGGCTTCTCAAGGAAGAAGAAGGCATGAGAGAAAAAGAAGGTGAGAATTTTCCGAAGAAAAGGCTATAATAAGGGCAGTTTGGTAAAAAGAAAGAGATGAAGGCTAGGACTAGAGGTTTAAATAGAGAATCGATGCTGATTAGACTACTCCAAGTATGAGGGTGACAATTTCACCAGAGAGGAAATGTCGGGAGCAAATCCCAAGATCCTCGCAAACTGAAAAGACGTAGACACAAACCCTTATGCCTTGATTTGAGATGTGGGAACGTGCATTGCCGGGGAAATTTATGAGGAGGGATGACAAAATGTTTGTGGGTGACTAAATTCTCATCATGCCCACACGGTAGGAATTTGCGGGATTACTAGAGGGACATATTCCTCCCTCGTCTAAATAGGCCTAACCCATAACAGCTAACGTCAATAGTCCAAATGTCGCAAGCCCGCCGACCTATAAAGAAGTGGAGGGTCTGGACCAACATAAGGAGAGGGAACAATGTCAACATGGGCACTCCACTAACTAGATGACTGGCACGGAAGTACTCCTCGTTAAATAATTCGACGTAGACTGTTGATAGGAGATCTCGGCAGGAGATCATACCCCCAACAGAGGTTGCTACATTAAATATAATGGCATGCCATCCAAAGCAAGGGCGGATACCCCAGGTATAGAAAGAATAGTGATTCCACGGGAAAATAGAAGTATAAAAATCTAGATACATATACAATTCGATACCAAAAAATAAATTTGGCATAAGAGGTTTTTTCTAGCACTCCAGGCCACCAAAGTTCCTTATCTCAAGTGGAACGCGGGTCTAGACCGGAAGCCTTAATAGTTTGAATGTTATTTCTAATTATATTTACCTTGTATTACAAACAAATTAATCCTAGATCTATTACTATAAAGTCGTAATGACGCTTCACGTTAGCACCAATAAAATCATAACACATGTTTATCCACGTATTCATATGCCATGTAAGATGAAATTAAATAAAATATTAAAATATTAAAAACAAAACCTTAGGTTTCTTTAAAAAAAAAAAAAAATTTTAAAGAAAGAAAAACCAAGAAGCGGTTTGGATACAGAAACACTCTCAATCTGTCTTATCTCATTTCATCTCATCATTATAATTTTTCTAAATTTTCATATAAAATATAATAAATAAATCAACTTTTTCAAATCTTAAAATAATAATAATATTTGAATAATATTTTATTCCTCACATCTCACTATCTAAACTAGTCCAATTAAAAACTTAAAAAATAAAATAAATAAATAAAACTTAGAAAAAGGTGGAGGGTGGAGCGGGACTGACTCTAGAGGCTAGATTTGCCACTTGGGTGGAATGTCCTTGACCAAGCGTACCCACTTTGTTCAAGAGTTGGTAGGGGTGTTACACCTCCCTGCCCACATTTTTTCAAAATTTTCATTTTCTTTTAGTTTTTTATATTTATTTTCTAAGTTTTTCAAAAAAAAAAAAAAAAAAGTTATAAAATGTTAAACTTGTATTATTTGATAGGGGATTTGATGCATGTTACGATTAAGATATAAATTAGAAGCATATTATGATTCTAGAGATTTCGATATGACACGTGGTTAAAGTTGTGAACGATAGATGGATGAAATGGCCAACTTGATTAAAGCACATGACTCCAATACCTCCGATTAATACTTTTTCAAGCCTAGGACTCTTCTAGAAAAAACCAAAAAAACAAAATTACATGCGACAAAGACAATCATCGATCGATCCGTTTCCTAGTGTTTGTGTCAATTCATGAGTAATACTAAAATAGTTTGAATTAAGTTTTTTTTATTGAATTTTGAAAAATGAGAAAAAAAAAATTGAATAAAAATATATTTTAAAATAAGTATTATATTGGACTTTGTGAAAGTTAATACATAAATTAAAAAATTATGTGAATATAATTTTTTAATATTTTTTTTGTTTTAAAATTTGTAAAAATTGCAAGGCTTGAAAAATTAGAATCGGGTAAGGATGGATTCAATGGATCGGGCATTCATGACAAATTTGAGTCCGATATTTTAATATTAATAAAAAAGTATTAAAAATCTTATTTGATGCAATTTCAGTATTTTATATCATGTATAAAAGAGTATAAAATATAAATTTATTGACTAGTTTAAAAAAAAATATTATATGAATCTAAGTAGATTCAATTAATATGTACTTTATGTATTTAACCTCAATAACTAACATTTGTTTTCATTATATACGAAAAATATAAAGATCATTAAGTTATAAATACATGGCAAATGTAATATTTTATGCATAAACATAAATTTAATATAAAATAATCATCTATCTCCTTAATTTTTTGTTCAACTAAAAAAAATAAAGAACTACTTGTTTTATTTTTCAATTTTTCTGCAATTCTTAATCGAATAATATGATAAAAAAGTTAATATATGTTTAGTTTTATCATATTTTTTTACAAACAATTCAGTTGTTAGACAACTTAAAAATAAATACAGCTCTAAATCAGTTGGAATTGATTCAAATAAGTCTAAAATCAGCTAGAATCGATCGGTTGAAGCAGTNTTTTTTTTTTTTTTTTGTTTTTAACAATTCATTTTTTATTAACAAATACAATTACGTCACTCTATTAAAAATAAATTTTAATACAATAAAATTACTCTTCATCTAATATAAAGTTATAAAATTATTAATTATTGTAAAATTATGGTAAGTGGATCATTTTCAACCTTTATATGCCGCCCTTGGCTAACCTTTCCTGAAATCCAAAGCAATCACCAGAATCAGACACGAGCGGAAGGCATCGATACCTTCATGTAAAGTTATCACCTCCTGGCTCTAGTGTCTGGATGAAATTTTTCTTCTTATTCTATCGCCTCATTTTTATAATTTTTTATAGAAAAATATTATAGATATAAAGAATCTTACAAAAAAATCATATACACTAATATGACAGTGTGCCACGTCTCCCCCCTCCCTTTATTATTATTTTTTATCTTTCTCCCTCTTTCCCCGTACCTCTCCCCTCCCTTCCTTCCCCTTTCTCTCTCTTTATCCACCTTTCCTGTGCCCGCCATGGTGGTCGGGGACCACCGTAGTACCGGCAGAAGCTGCCGACAGTCTTGCTACACCAGTGTGTAGGAATTCCTTTATACACTACAAGAAAATCGAGTGTTTAGGACTATTTAATAGAGGCGAAAATACCATTTAAAATCAAAACAGATTCATTTTAGCTGTAAATAGTAATTTCGCTGGAATTAACTGACTGCAAATAAACAGTTTTCTTGTAGTGATAGGATTCCTTTATGTCTCTAGCAACCTCCTTTTTTATATAATTATATTTTAAAATAAAAATATTTTTTATAAAATGATGTTTTTATAAATTACTTTATAAAAATGTTCATCATTTCAATCTGATTGCGTGAAGAGTTAAAAAAAAAGTGTATTTATCAATTTTATTTGGGATAGAAACTCAATTCATATTGGAAAATGCTAAAACCACGGATCGTGTACACAGACCGTTATCATGGCCACCAGTATTAGTCTATTTTAGCACCTTTTTTCTTATACCAAAATTAGGATAGAAATTTATGAAGAAAAATTTTATTCATAAGTTAGTATAGGACACATATTTTACATTATTGATGGGACAAGTAAAAAGAAATTTATAAATTTAAATTTTGCAAATGAAATTGTACCACATCAATGATATGAATTATGTATTTTGATGCTGAATGGTAAGTAGAATGACTCATTTATAAATATTAACTTTTCTATAACTATATTTAGGAAGAATAATTGCAAATAGAAAGGTGAAATATGGAGCTGTATTTTACCTTATTATTATTATTATTATTTCTGTTTTTGAGCTTGGAGCTATATACCTTATTTGGTTAAAGAGGAAAAGCTACAAGAGTACTGAGTAGTTTGTATTAAATTTATAAGAGAAATGATATTTATAGTTGTAGAATACGCAAGATATATATATATTTTTTAAAATGAGTAAATACGGGGCCCACATGAAAAAATTAATTAATTTTTTAATATTAGACTTCACTCTTTTTCAAAATGATTATGTGATGCTTATGCATTCGACGATTGTATGCAGCATTGCTCAATTTATAATTATGTAAAAATTAGTTAAATCATCGTGAGCTTATAACTTAAGTGTATTTAATATAGAAAAATTCGACTTAGCAGTCTATACCACATGCTTGCTTTTAATTTTTAGATTTTTTTTCTGAATATGTGTGTGGTGTAAAGCTACTTCATAGGAGATCTCTTTAATATTTATCTTCTTTCTAGATGACAACATTTGAGACAGCAAATATCCTAATAATACAATCGGGACTTTTATTTCAAATAAAGCTCTATTCCTAACTCGAAACCTAATTGGACTCTGATCCCATTTATTAAACTCTTGAAATATAATAAAATATCAATGACCTAAATGAACTAAAACTAAAATTTCCATCCAGATTCATTTGAGTTATGCATCAATATAGTGATGCACTTATATACATGGCACGTACATTTATATATATATATTTATATATTTATATATATATGCATACAAACATACATACATATATGTATGCATATATAATAAACCAAACACATTACTCGTTAAACAAATCTTCAAGCACTTTTTGCTCACAAATATATGTAGAATAAAGTTCTAAAGCATCTTTATATCTAACGAGTACGGTTATTCTAATGCCTCTAAACTAAATAATACTTGCGTGATAAATCTATTTAGAAGATAAATAAAAAGATATTGGTGATATAATTAAGTACTTACAATAATCCAGCTAAAGACTTTGGTTGCGTTTGGATGTTAAATTGAATTGAGCTCTTTATGAATAGTAGTGAGTTGGGATGGTAGAGTGAATTTTGTAGAATCCACTTAAGATGAGTTTAAATGTGTTTGGATGTTAAAATAAGTTTAGATGTATTTATAAAAAGTTGAAAAAGGTTGCAGGTCCCACATATAAAGAAGTGTTAAATTGAAAATGGTTGTGAGTCTCACGTGTAAAGAGATTTTAAGTTGAGATGAGTTTAGTAATTTGAGATTTGAGTGTTTGGATGTTAGACATAACTTAAAACTAGACTGAACTGAATTAAATTCCGATAAGTTTAACAACTAAACGGGACCTTTGTCAATGTTTAATGGTTTAAGTCACAATATGCTGATCGATCTGTCTCAGTTCATTTCATTTTTACACGCGGGATTGAAAATATAATAACTAATTTCTAATAAAAACAAAAAATTTCTTATAAATTAGTTTAGTATAAAGTTTAATCCAAAGATAACATAACATCAATGGAATTCTCTCATGTATCTCAGCATTCTCTCTATACAGTACTATTTTTTTGGGTAATATATATCGATGCTCTCTATAAAAAGAGGCCATGCCATGATATGTTCATAAACAATAATTTTTCTTGAAATAAATTATTGGGATTATCAACTAATAAAGGGAACAAACACATGCCATGCCATGTAATTAAGTACCCTCCACATGCCTGCCTGCCTACCTACTAGTTATAGATCAAAATGTTCTTTTCCTTTGCTGTACCGTGTAGATAGAAAAACCAAGTACGGTGGGACGGGCAAGACCAGGGCCTTACACGTGTTATAAGCACCGGATGCAACGTCATGCACGCCACGTAGGGGGTCAAATAAGTAGTTGACTAACTCGCGTACATGTTGGTGTCTAATTCTACGGAGGAGTCACACTCTGAAAGCGATTGCAGCCTCTGATCTTGACTTGAATCACGCTGTCCACACCATCTTCACCGTTGATGATCTCGCAGCATTGTCTGCGTGGCGCCTAATCATTCAATCAAGGAACCCCCCCCCAAAAACAAGCAAACAAACAAAGTTAGTCAACAAACAAAACCTCGTCGTACCTTTTAGTTACACCGGTTGCGCATAAAATGATGGAGAATTTCACGCAAAAAAAAGAAAAAAGAAAAAAGAAAAAACCAAACAAAACGATTCATGTTAAAGTCTTCGAATTCGGTGGTCGAGTCAGAATCAGTCTTTACACCATATTTAATATATATGGAATAATTTAATTTATAAAATTTAAATTTTAAAATTTATTTTATAAATAAAATTATGTTTCGTGAATATGACATGTATTGTGTAAAGATATCCAATATAATTATTCATACATTTATATATTCAACATTTGATTTCTTTTAAAAAAAATTATAAAATTATGTTACTCTTTTCCACTAGTCTAGAACTTAAAAGTTTGGGCATGACATCATAACCCTCTATTTCACTGATAAGTAATTATTGACACACGACTAAATTGATGCATGGATATTGAGTATTTCACAGCTCAAATTTTAAAGGGTTTTTATTTATTTATATATCAATAATAAAAATAAGAGAAATTATACTTATAATTGTGAATGTATTGTACAATCATTTTGAGAAAGATTCACATAAAAAAATAATTTTTTAATAATAATTTCTTTTTTTAAATTATGGAATGGAATTTATATATTTCATAAATGTATGCAACATTACTCTAAAAATAATAATGCACCCTTTGATTAGTTTCCGCGTTGAGAATCGAATTTTCTTCAGAAGATTACAAGTAATGCTGAGGTTAGGATGAGACAGAGAGTCAAGTGTTAATTACCTTTTTCCACGAGTCTGGGTCGAAGTTGGAAGCCGAGACGTTGAAAGATCCAACGGCCAAGGCCGGGGCGTATTCGGCCCGGTCACACTCCTTTCCCCGTTGGTACAGGTACTTTTTATAGGTGGTCAAGGTTTGACCCGAGCCAAGCCTCTCCACCCGGTCCAAGAAATACAAAATCGGTTTCTTGCACCGGTCTGTACTGACCGGACGTGTGTTGAACGTGAAGGGCTTGTCGCTCCAACTCCTCCACGTCCGAAACGTGCGCAGCGCAGTCTCGAGGATCTTTGCCGTCTCCAACGACGGATACAACTGCACGGTGTATCCCCAAGACACCGACACGGACCAATTACGTCTCAAGTCGTAGCAGAAACTGTGCTGCAGGGCCCGATTCGGGTCCGTTTCGTATGCCCGGATCAGATTCTTCAGGGAGTCGATCTGGGTCCGGTTCGGAAATATAGATTCGACGTAGTCTAGATGGTGCAGAGACACCAATGGCGCCAATGGATGTGCCGCTAATAAACCGTACGGGTTTCCTCGTATGTCGACCTGAAATATTGAATTCGGTTTGAGATATGGTAGCTGTAAATAATATATTGTATATTCAAATGGAAGCGAAATCAATGCCCCCGCGATGATTTCATTTCGATAAGGAGAGAGAGAGAGAGAGAGAGAGGGAGAACCTGATGAAAACCTAGCTCTTTTGTGACCGGTACGCCAATCTCGCTCAGGCAACCCTGGACCTTCTGATCGGAGCCGAAGAACTGCGCGTACCGATCAATGCAGCCGTCCAAAACTCGGACGAGCTCGGCGGCCAACGGGTAGCTAATGGCGTAGCCGCCTCCCCCGTAGGCCATTGTGTAAGAGTGTATCACGTCCTGCTCCACGCTCTCTGAATTCCCACCGATGTAATACATTTGATTGTGATCGTATTTCGCCAATACGTTGATCAAATTCTCCGTGAAAAACACCGTGTCATCATCGCCCATCACGAACCACCTCACGTTGTCCACACCCAGCTCAAAGCTCTCCTTCACAATGCGAGCAATCCGGATTGCAGAGCGCTTGCCGTACCAGCAGGTATAGTTGAAGCTTGACGTGTCCCCAGAGACTTTGAACGGCGGCAAGGTTTCCGGCCATGTCACGTTTTTTGGAGGTTCCTCGTCGAGCCAAACGAATCCGCGGCTGACGTTCGGTTTCCACCATAGCTCAGTGTAATACCGGCGCTTTTGCCATGTCTTGACGGAACCTCCGATGCCGAAAAGGATGTGGGATATATTAGTCTTCTCATAAGCGGGGGAAATATCAGCGTCAGAGAGTACTTTCTGGTGCGAGATCATTCTATGGCATTCCGGGCAACGGAGGGAATAGGTTGAGAAAGCGACGTAGCAGACGAAGGAGATTGAAGCGATCGTGCAAAAGAGAGAGAACGCAGCATAGCCGGCTAATTTTGTGGGGAAAACCATGGATTTCCAGGCTTTGAAGGGATCGTGAATTACTTCTCTTGAAGAAAGCATGCCGCTTCCTACCATGAGGAATGGAATCCTGTAGGGAAAACGAACGAAAGTGCCGGACTTTATCTATTTTTCTTTTGTTTTCTTTCTCAATTCCACACGGAGAGAGAGAGAGAGAGAGAGAGAGAGCGAGAGAGAGAAGAAGAAGAAGAAGAAGAAGAAGAAGATGAGAACGGAGAATGTGAGTTGATCAAATCCCTCGAAGATTTCGCATGGCAAATTCTCGGCTAAACGTTTGCGTTCTAAATAGAGGGTAATTAGGGTTAAGAGTCGTTTGGATTAAGTTGATTTGAAAAAAAGTAGATTAAAATATTATTAGAATATTATTTTTTTAATATTATTATTGTTTTAAGATTTGAAAAATATGAATTGTTTATTATATTTTGGGTGGAAATTTAGAAAAGTTGTTTTGAAAAAGTTAAATTTATTATATTTTATGTGAGAATTTGAAAAAGTTGTAATAATGAAATGGGATGAGTTGAAATGAGAATTTGAAAAAGTTGCTTTGGGTTTTGAATTGTTTATTATATTTTATACCGCTCAACTACCTATTTATTTTATTCAAGAAATTAAAAAAAAAAAACATTACACGATAAGTCTCTATATATATGTTTGGTATTTCTTCTAATTATTATTTTTGTTTATTTCAAGTATATAGTGTATATATAAGATTTTGAAAAGTGTACTAGTAGAAGATTATATCTACTTTATAATAAAAAAAAATTTACAATATGATGTACCACATCAGGTCACATTAATTTATAAATTTACTTTTATAAAATTTCGTTATAGTAAAAAACATTTCTCAAATATGAATCTATCTGTATTGGACATTGTTATCTGTGTTGGACATTGTTGGTCAGCCGATGGGCAATGAGCGACTCGGGAAAGGGACAAGTGGCCCTTCGTTGCAACTGCAGTAATTTGACCTTTTCACTTCTCCGAAATCCTGGGTTAGCCTTTTTGTGTTGGGTGTATTGACCTTTTCTGTATATAAACCTGGAATCAGAGTGCCCATCAAATGAAAATTCCTTCCCTTTTCCTTCTCCTCCAATTGAGCAACAATGTCTGCCATGTCAACTAATGAAGATCAAAGGATCTTCAGCTGTGATGCAATTTTCTCTTGAGGAGACAAGTTAATGATGGCAATCCTTATTAAGATTAGAAAAAGACAATTTAACTTGGTATGGTTTGATCTCATGAACTAGTGCCATCCATTCTTACTCATTCCTAAACTTTGAATTAATGCAGTTCTATCGATCGAATTGTTAAAGAGACATTGAGATCTTAGTATATGGGAGGGGATATAATGGATTTAAGCCCAGAGAGAGACCCTTCCATGCAAAGAAAAAACTCAAGGGTGCCGTGACCGTTGGGGATAAAATGAAATTAAGAATTTGTTTTGATTATTATCATTGTATCAAGAGATTTGATTTAGAGATTTGCCTTATCAAAAGATTTGAATTTCATGATTATCTAAGAGTTATCTTATCTCAACTCCATTTACTTTCCTTAGTCAAGGTGTAACCATTCCGGTCCAGTCCGATTTTAGACAAAATTTAAAACCGAACCGGTATGTACCAATTTTGTAATTTTTAAAACTGATTACGCCCTGATTACCCTCCTAAACCGGTAACTTCAGCTATGACCTATGCTTTGTATTCAACCACCGTTCAAAGTAATCAAAAGAGCGAAGTAATTGGTCTTTCTAGTTTCTCTGCTCCTGCGTAAAAGTTTATTCCCACCTTATTTCGAGAGCGCAGTTGGCTGGCTATTGCTGAGCCTCTTCCTGCTCCTATAGTAGAATTGGTGCATGAATTCTATGCTAATATTTCTCACTTTGACATTGAGACTCATAGCATTAGCATTCATGTCGTGCTTCGAGGAATCCATATTGAGAAATATTATTATGCTCTCCTTCATGACTTCTCTGTTGATCTTCCTACACATGTCATCTGTGTTATACATCATGCTTACGTTGTTCAGGATGTCTCCCTGCCTTTTGGTGGTCTTATCACCAAGATGGCTGCCCATTATAATGTTCCCATACGCGACTATGAGCCTTCCCTGAGAATCCTTGATCCCATTGATGCATCAACAATCTCACAAAATCTTCTGCTGCTGTTGAGAGCAAGACGTCTGAACCCTCACCTTCAGTGCATCAAACCTCTAGTCCCTCTCTTCAAGAGCAAGCTCAATGCTCTATCTCGGAAGGTGGACCACCTTCAAGCTTCTTACCACACAATGTGCCTGCATTGATTCACGGTTGCAAGAGGCAAGGGCTCACCATGACTCTCATATGGAATGTATTGTACTGCACATGCAGCAGGTGACTTCTGACACACAACTTCTTCGGTCTGACACGATCTGGGGTAATGATCGTTTGGTCCATCTCTCACTAGATGTTTGCTCTCTCATGGATCAATCTGGTGTTGTTACTTAAGATGATGATCATGCATCTGGTTCAGCTTTAGACCACTCTTTTGCCCATGGTGTCAAAAAGGGGGAGAACATATGTCGCGCCCCATACCCGGGAGTGAACCCTTTCAACCTGAAATCCACAAAATATAAAACTTAGATACGTCAAAAATTCTTCGAAACAGATTAAACTCAACACTACTAAATATTCTCTCAAATCTCGCAAATTCACTTATGCTACCCGACACCTATCTTACCTTCCTCTTCTAACCCTGTCACGTGCCATCTATTCCAACTGTCAAAACAAACATAGTCATCTGAAAAATAATGGGTTAAACATGGCTGCCAGGGGCCAAAGATCTTTAGTCTATATCGTAATTGTATAAAAATGTTTTCTGAAATATCACTCTCTTATTTTGATAATCTGAATTCTTTTGCATTCTGTAACTAGTTAATGTTTACACACAAGTATATGTTTGCTGCTTACTGAGTCGTTGATAACTCACCCAACTATCTCAATTATTTTTCAAATGATTTTGATGTTTCAACTAAGAATCAATAATAGGAAGCACGGGCGGGATTCGTTGAGTGTAGTGGAATTAAGTGCCTAAGAAGCACTAGTGGATTAACAAACTGGAATAAATGCCAAAGGGTACAAGAGACTACTAGAGGATCTTATTTGGAAAATATGTTAATTTCTTTTGAATAGTTTTTAGGATATTGATGCATTTATTGAGACTTTGTGGAGATCTTTATTATATATGTTGGAGGAGTTCATTGATGTCTTTATGAAGGAATGTATATTTTTTTAATAAATGAGCTTTACATGTTATAGAGCCTTGACAGGAACCTCACTCCCTAACCCTCTGGGTGCAGGGTGTGACAACATATGTAAGGGGAGTAACTATTAAATTCTAGTAAAGGGTTCATGGCCACACAGACTATAATTTAAGTACCTGCACTGTTCAATTGTATCTCTAGCTTATCTTAAGTACATGTTGTACCGTTAAACTCTTATCTTAGCTGTGNGGGGGGGGGGGGGGGGGGGGGATTTCAGTAGTCAAAGTGTGGTATAGTTGTTGATAAACTAGAATAGTTTTAAATGATTATGTAAAATTCGAGTTCCAGCAAAGAGATAAGGATTACGTGCACTCCAAATAAAGATAAGGAGTAAAAGGTGTTTCTCCTAGTTCAGTAAAGCAAAAGTAACTTCTTGGATAGAGAAAAATGAATTTTGGTGCTGCTGCAGCTGTGGAGATATTGATTAAAGTGTTCAGCCACTGCAGGTTCCAGAAGAAGAAGCCAAGTTTAAAGAACGTCAGAGGTTCTGAGGGATAAAACTGGTCGTTCTGTTGTGGCAAGTAAGGGATTCGTATTACAAATGGTTTGTAAGAAACTTACTTGTATTAATCTTCAAATCGTAAAATTGGTTTTGCTCCCCAATGGCTACCTAGAATAAAATCTGATCAGCCCCTGGGCGTGCCTAAAAAGATGATCCTCACTAATGATCTAGATTACCAACATGTTGCTAGACAGCACATATACCAGCTTTTAGTCCCTTATTATTCCAAACTCAGCCATATAACAGTGGCAGAAACATGGTTAATTCTAGCTAACAGACATAATTAAGACCCACGAGTTTACCCTAAAAACACAATTGTGGATGGGCCCTAGACAGATCTGAAAATACTAAATTGAGAAAAACTGTATGAAAGAAAATTGACTACAATTGGAACCAGGTATCATGATTCCAAACTCCATTTCGGTCTAGTTGATTTGCCCACTAAGAAAAACAGAAACTTATTTCATCTATATATAACAAGTGAGTTTTTCCCAACTACCAAAAACCCAAGACCTAATACAACGGTTCAGAGTTACCTACTTAATCAGTGGAAGACTTGTGGCCGGTTTCACGTGGGTAGTGAGTTCACGAGACCGAACAGAGAGAGAGATATAGAAGGAGAATAACGGAGATGGGAGAAAAATCGCTTTTTGGCGCAGAGAGGAGAGAATCGGGGGAAGAAATGGGAAAGTTGGTGGCCCGTCTGTACGGGTGAATGTGCTAATAGAGTAGTCTTTTTATCTAAAAACAATCGTGGGCTATGAGCTGGGCTTGGGAATTGGACTTGGGCTGTTACATTAATTCCATTGTTTAGGCTTTAAATCCCAAAGTCAGCAATCCTTGTAGATGGACTTCAGGTTAATATAACCTTCAAATTTGGATAATAGAATTAAGACGTTATTCCTTTGGGCCTCGTGGGAAATTACTAACGGTCTTTTTTTTATCTTTAATAGAATACAAGATAATATCCTACTTACCTTCCTTTTCTTTTCTTTTCTTTTCCTTTTTTTTTTTTAAATTTTAATATGGATAGAATATTATTGACTAGATGCAAATCAAATCAGTCATTTGCAGAATTTTTCACTCAAAGGTGATTTCAAAATCTGTATAGGACCTTCCTCTATCCATACTTTCTCTTTTAAACATAAAAAAGCTAACTTTGCCAATTTATGTGCCACCGCTTTGGCCTCCTCATATGTAAAGCAAACACTCCAGCTTGGTCTTTCAATGAGCATGCTTCGAGTATCAACAATCACATTTTCATAATCTGTATAAATATCTTCCATGTTAGTTCAGTCTGAGATTCTCCTTCCAGTATCACCCTTGACAGCCCCAGCCCTAGCTCAAAACAGAAATCCATAGCTTTTCTCAAGGCCAATGCCTTCGCTATAATAGGTTTCATTGCATGCTTTATGTTTGAACACAGAGCAGCCAAAATATCACCTACAGTGTCTTTGATTATCACTCCAAGTCCAATTCTTTGACTGATTGTCCACAGCAGCATCTCAGTTAACCTTACAGAACAAACCAATTGATTTTTTCCAGTTGCTTAAGGGCTCTCAACTCTTCTTGATAGCATTCTCTTCTATTGATAACTCTATGCTGGAATGCTCAAATTTGTTTTAAAAAAATTAGAGAGTTTCTTCTTAATCATATTCTTCTCATTGTATAAGCAACTAACTCAACTTCTTCAGCATTCAGTTATGTTTGGGGGCAAAGATGAGAAATCTCATCTTTATCTCATCTCATCTCATCATTACATCTTTTTCAAATTTCCATATAAAATATAATAAACAATTCAACTTTTTCAAATTCTAATTCAACTTTTTCAAATCCCAAAACAATAATAATATTAAAAAATAATATTTTAAACTTTTATCTTAACACTATTCATAAAATTTTCAAAAATTCTCATCTTATCTCAACATCCAAACCTAACCGTCTCTCATTCGGTTTCTACCATAGATCCATGAAAGCAGTTTCATTGCTAGACCACTTCTATATTGGGCTACCAATTTGAACCCAAACATCTGAGGTTGCAGAACAGCTCCATAAAGCATGCACAGATGACTTAAACTTCTCTTTCACAAACTGGGCGTAAGCTATTACTAGTGATATTCTTCTTAAAAAGGTTCAATTTTAATTGGGAGTAATTCTTGTCCAGCCTTCCATAATAAATGTTCGACCATACCTTCCACTTTTAAAGCCCAAATCTACTTCCAGCCATCTTCTGTTATAGCTAATGCTGATATTTCCCCTTTCATCAATCTGTTTCTAGTGTGCTCTAAATGGTAAGTACTTTTAACAGTAAGCATCCCATTGTGTATCCACATAATTTTATCATCAACACTCAATCTACTGAAAGAGATTCTGTTCATAATCTCAGCTTCAACCTTGTTGACAAGTCTCTTTAATCAGATTTTCCTTCCATCTACCAATCACTTGCTCAATAAGTTCATTTACAGTTGCTTCTTTGTCTAAATTTTTAATAGAGGATTGAACATGGTATGATGTGGGTATAGGCAGCCACTTGTCCTTTCAAATACTAATCTAGTCTCCCTTTTACACCCTCCACATCAAACCTGCATTAACTAGATTTATAGATGAAAACAGACTCCTCCATATTAGTGAAGGTCCATTGCCCAGTTTTGCCTTTACCAGATCACCTTACTTGAAATATTTGTCCTTGATAACTTCGGCAACCAGGGAGTAAGGTTGTTCTAGCATTGCCCAACATTGCTTTGCAAGCATAGCCGTGTCGAAGCATTCAACATCTTTGAATCCTAATCCTCCTTTTTTTTTTTATTTCCTCATTTTAACCCAACTCCTCCAATTTACTCTATTCTCATTTTGCTTGTGCCCACACCAGAATTTTGACATGAGTGTAGTGATTTCCTTGCACAACTTCCTGGGCAGCTTGAAAAGACTCATTGGAAATGTAGGTATTGCTTGTATCACAGCTTTGATTAACACTTTCTTCCTTGCTAAGACAAAAACTTATCTTCCGGTTGTTAACTTTTTCCCATGTTCTTTCTTTTAAATGTCTAAAGGTTATACTTGGTATTCTTGCAATGTCTTCAAAATGCATTTTTGGGCAAATGAGTTGCGATAGGATTTCCAAGGTTGCTACTGTAGAAATTAAAATGAAGTACTTTCCCTTATATATCCACATTCAAAGTTTCAAGCTGGTTTTGACTATCACCGGATCGGATGGGCTGACCTCTCTTTTCCAAAGTTCAACTATAGCCAGATATATCGACGAAAACATGGATCACACCTCCGTATTGTCATCGCCAAGTTTCAAGATGTCTATTATTCTTAAGTTTAGATTTTACATATTTATCTCGCCATTACAATGGAAATTTATGTCATTAAGAAAAGGAGAATGAAAGGAACTCAGACTAAAGAAGTCATCAATCTTCAATAATACTACAAAAGATTTGATTTGTCAATGTCATTAAGAGTCTCCTTCTAAAATGATATTGTCTGCTTTGAGGAGATGCTTCTTTGATGGCAGGTAGAGCCGCTTGTGCTTCACCATAAAGATCAGTCGTGGCTGGTAAACTTTTTGCCCCGGATTGGATGATCTCACCTTGGTTGTTTCTGCATACCCCAGTTAGAATGGCGTAGTTGACCCGCAGTGCAAATAGAGTTTTAGAAAAGTGGCCGGCGGCGATTGCAAAGAGCAGATAGGAGAATTTGTTTTTGGCACCCTTTGTTTCAGTGCATCCATACACCGTCCATGACTATTAAGGCAAAGATTTGGAAGTGGTGGATGATGTTGACTGGCAGGTTGAGGGTGGGGTTCGGAAAGAATATAAGCTAGATCCAAGAAGTTAGCTGAAATGGGTTGATTGAAAAAGTGCTGGATGTTTAGAGTCCATGGATCGAAAATGCGGAAGAAAGGACAGTCAAGAGTTAAGGAAATGTATATTTATTCTTGCATTCACCTCTATCTTCCTGCTAATTGCTTGCAGCTTGACCTAGCTAGGAGATCATTCCATTTACCAAAACGAGCCTTTCCAAGTTTCATCTGATGGTTATAAAGCAACAAAAATGTTGCATGCAGCTGGCTGAGTTCCAAAATTGTCCACTGATGGATAATGGGTGACAGTTTTGTGAAGAGGGTATACTAGTCATTTGAACACATCTTTCTTCTTTTAGGAGTTGCTAGTTCATCATTAACAACACACCAATAAGTGCATGAGTTTGTTCACAAGCAATAAATCCCTTTACTGTTGGTTCAAATCTGGAACTTCTAATATTATTGCCTTGTAATAAATTATAAGACTCATGTAGATCAACCATCTCTAGCATCAATGCAACAGTACTTCTCAAAACTTGTTTCAGACGGGGCTTCTTTTACACTGCCAAAGATGCATGAGCGGCCAGAACATATCCATCCTATGAAAGCCCTTCTGACCCTGTGCACATCCCGGATATATATAGTGTTATGAGAAAGAAATTAAGAGAGATGGCGGCACTTGTGTACGTGTTGTTAATACCCCATTTGTATATGATTACCTTGACAATAAACTGAGCCCAGGCACCGTTTGAACGGTGGTGGAGTGTACCCTTCAAGATGGTGAACTCCAAATTTCGAATCACCTGGGCAATCTCCAAGAAGAGCCCATGTTCATTGCAAAGCATCTGCATGTGGAAGAAAAAATGGCTTGGAAATTGAGGGAAACAAAATTCGTATCCAAGCAATGGAGCTGGGTAAATTTAGTTATTAAGATGATGGCAAATACCTCTATCAGCATGTGTCCCGGATATTCAAGATCTTCCACAACTATAGGGCATGATTGAAGTCCGTCTCCAAATTCAAAAGCCCAACTAGTCCCATTTTGACTACTATTTTTCATTTCAGATGATCCCCAACTCTTCCGATCAGCCACCTGCATAGCACATTGTTGTTTGTTACTTCCAGGTATATAACCTTAGTAAGCTAAGTACATAACCGATTCGACTCCTACATTGATTTTGTAATCTCTGGCAATTAGCAAATAAATCATTAATGTAGCTGAGTACATAACTTATTCCATTACTAGCTTGATTTATAGTCTCTGCAAACAGCAAATAAATTCCATGGATATCTTATTATTTGCAACGTGCAAAATCACTCCACAACCTACTAACCATTTTCAAGTTGTGGCCTATCCAGTGAAAATTATTGGACAATCCATGTCTTGCAACCAAGCTTTCCCTTGAATCCCTAATATTACGGAGGATTCTCTGACTTGAATCAATTGATTATGCCTGGACTCTCTGCTAATCTAGTTTAAATGGTATAAATAGTGACTATGTGCTTTACAATATATTCTAATCTATCACCCTCTGCATCCCTAATCAGAAAATTTTCAACATAAGAAACATCTTACAGACCCACCTAAAATCAATCAGTTGACTCATATTCATAGCTGCAGCCTTTAAGTTTCTGAAGTAGAAGTCGTTTGTTATTTGCCCAAAATATTTCGATGCCAACACATTTCCAATTTAATCTATTAAAGATATCTTTAATCTAAATCTGAAAATTAATATTTCTTCAATATATATATATATGTATATAGGGAAGTTGATGTAAACAATTTTACAATTACCAGCAGACTCCACATACCTTTCGAGGAGCCAAGTGCCTCAATTTCTCAGCCTGTTCAGTCATGCTTCTTAAATGCAGCATATGTGTTACCACTCGATCTAAGAGACCGTCAATGCTACACTGAATTTACACAAAACATGGCTCTCACTTGAATTAGACAGGACGAGAAAACATACAAGTAGTTACGAACTTCAAGCACTACAAATACTAACAATTAGTGTGAGTTTGGGATTGTTGTGGGGGATAGAGCTTTTATTTGTAGAGCTTTGTTAAAATGTTGTACTACTGAAAAGCTGTTTATTATTTAGTAAACGTATGTCTAAAGTGCTTTTCAAATTGTTACAGTTGTTCTCAGCAAGTCACATAATATCTGCAGGAACTTTTCAACAAAAGCTTCAATTTGGAGCTTTTTAGAAAATGGGCTTCCAGCTTTTTTGGGGGGGCATAACTAAAATTTAAAAGTACTTTTTATAAATTTTCTAAACATACAATTTTTTCTTCAACAGAGCTTTTAACCTATCAAAAATTTAACTCTCAATCTCAAAACCAAACGGGTACTTTGACTACACTCACCTTCGCACCATTTGGGACAAGTTGTCGGAGCTCCTTTAGCCTATCCTGGATCATTTGCCGATCCTTTGGTCTTGGCCTTTGATTTTCACCAGTTCTGGCTCGTCTTTTGCTGGCATTGGACAACTTGTTTCCCTTCCTAGGCTGCATAGAGCCATTAGGTTTTCCTTGCTGCTCTTTATCAATCAATTTGCTCCTTGTATTATTGAAAGAAACAGAACCAGTAATGGTACTTGTGTCGCAGGAAACAAATGATGATCTAAAATCACTCGACGGAGTTGAGTCATCATTTATTAAGACACTTGCTTCAGATTGACTTTGTAACCTGAACAAACTAGCACCTTGTCTTGACGAGGTTGTAGATGATGTTGAACTTTTAAATCTGCTAGCTAAAGAGTCATCTATACAAGTTGACACACTTGCAACTATAGCCTCCAACAGATGATCTGCATCATCAGCTTTAGCAAATGATGATGGCTCAGCACCATTGAACATATCTATATTATGGGTTAAACTCGAGCTTCTACACGAATCCTCAATTAAGAATGATGAGTTGTGCATGTCTTCAACTATATGATTCTGGAAAGCTTGTCCAAGTGCTTCATGTAGCTCAAAATCTATGGGAAGGCTAGTGACACTGCTCGCACTTTTATGGCCTGCATCATTAACCCTTGTGTCTCCAAGTGTCATTAATTCACCACACAAAGGACTAATTCCACATGAGGGTTCTACAGAAGCCCCCAAATTGTAGTTGTTGAATTGCGGATAAGCCTGCAATTCATTCAGACAAGATAATCCAAGCAGCTCACTCTCTAGTGTCTCTAACTGGCTAGTATTCATATGTTGACAAAAAGGAGTTGATACGGCAATGAGACTATTTGGTGGAGCACCAATCACATTTTGGCCAACATTACCAAAAAATTCAGGAAGTTCTGTTTCAGAGACCTGAACTGCATCTTGATACATTGACATTGGCACTTCATTTAATGTTGAAAATTTGTTCTTATTTGGTCTAATGTGGTCAAAAGTCTTCAAATCTTCAGCCTTCAGCAGGGTAATGGTCATGTCTGAGGGCTCCAGTGGGTTCTCCAGGAAACCAGACATTAGTGATGAAGACGATTGTGATTGAATATCTTTGTTTGAGGTGAATGGTATATTAATCTGTGCAACATTGTAAAGGGCGTTGAATCTATCTATGACATACGCAATCAATGCCAGATCTTCAGCAACCTGAAATATTATGTGAGAGAATGCAACACATAAGATGAATACTAACAAAGCAACAAAAATGCATTTACACACACTGAGAGGGGGGGAAAATGGCATTGATCCTATGACTTGCACACCTTTGAACACTTTAGGCTTAAATTATACACTATTAGGTCAAAAATAGAACCCAGAACGACACAACAAAAGTTAAAATTAGAGTGGCTTTTTAACTCATTAATCTCTCATTACAGTCAGAAAATGAAGTAGAGAATAAATACGCACCCATTCCAATGAGCCCAGCTGTACAACTCCATGTGGAAGTACAGGAACCAGCACAATGGTCTGCCAGGATGTCCACAATTACTCATCAGTATTTTGGAAATGATAATAAGTGAAATTTGAGCCACCAAATTGCAAGTTAGCCTAATATGTGCACCGGCACACTCAAATCTGTCCAGGTGACCAATACTTTGGTATGGTATAATTCATAATGAAGTTACCTTGACACCTGCTGCAAATTGAAGTAGCCATTCTTCTGGATACTATCAACAAAAAAAAAAAAATTGCACTTGTAAGGTATTCTGTCCACTACTTGCAGAAACATCAAAAAGCACATTTTTCAAATTAGCAATCATCATTAGAAACTCACCTCAGGAACTAACTTGGAGTTGCATTCACTAGCAAAATCATTCTCAAAGAGAACCCAGCAATGGCTTCCTGTATATGCAACTTCACCGACAGCCCTGATGAATTTTAGAAATCCAGTGTCAATTATCATTACTTTTTAAACTCAATGCCTCATAACAATAGAACTTCAGTAGTAAGCATACTATTTAATTTAGTATATCTTCTTAAGAAATGATGAGTGTCACTCTATAACATGTTGCACAGACAGACCAACAGACACACACACAGAGATGGATGAGATTTCAAACTAGTTTGGCGTGCACTACCACAAGTTTAAGAGGTGGTGGGATGAGAGAAGGATCAGAAAACCATTGGAAATTTCCTTCAAAATCAAATTAATAAGGCTTCATTCCAGAAACCTTCGTTCAAGAAGAGTTCATCCATCAAAATTGAAGGGGATGATCTCATATTTTTTAAGACTATTTCGGAAAATATAAGCAGTTAATAACATTGGAGAGTAACGGAAAGTACAAGAAGTTATTTGATACTAAGGGAAAAGCACAAGGTAGTACCCGTCTCCCATAGCATACTGATGACATGACATATCAGCCACTGCTCGTCCAATTCGATATTCCATTACATCATCATCACCTATATTCATTTTACTTGCTGAAGAAAATATCTCATTCACGCCTTCGAAGTAAATATCATCTGGTATATTCTCGACAGGTTCTGCTGTTTTTGGACAAGCCCAATATCCATCTTCCCAACACAAAACCCTGCAATACCAAGAAACTAATGTCATACTGGAGACATGAACTCTATTCTTACATCCATACATTCATAACATAACAAAACACAAGCAGTAAACAACGAACTTTCCTGAAAAGAAAATATCTCACAGAAATAGGTGATTCATGGAACTTCTTTTCTTTTTTTTTGGGGGGGGGGGGGGGGGGGGGGG
>QEOT01001682.1:0-22745 GCA_003123785.1 Pterocarya stenoptera | reverse complement strand
CCCTCCATGGAAGTAGGTGGATCAACTGGTTTGCTAGCACACTGAGAATTGATGTCAGAGGACTCTAGCTTTAACTGCTCTAGTTGGCTGATCAATTTCACACAACTGCTTTTACAAAGGTGTATCTTTACTTTATATCTTTCCTCCACCGATCCAAGATGTATTTTAATGGTATTGTACTCTTGCCTAGCTGACCCAAGATACGAAGAGCGTGTCTGCATAATATGTTCCTAAACTCAAATAACTTGCAACTGCATTTAACATCCAGGGGATCTTGATCGACCAAAACATTGTAGTTTGCATGTTTTATTAAGTTATGACTCACTCGAACCTCATCAGCAACTATGTACGTCAATCTTCCCCCTACGCATCCCAAATACGAGGTAGTCAAATATAAAAATCATACTCATCTTGTACTTCTTTGAACTTAGCAATTGTGTATGCTTTTTGAAATTGCTCCTCAATATGATAGTGATTGATGCGAGGAATCACAGTATTAAATGAATTGAAGTCAGCAATAGCTTCATTCTCCACCTTCCTCCTAAGAGATGAATCATACTGATCAACAAATTGTTTCAAAGTGATCCTTGAGTTAACGTAGTCATAAAAAAATGCATTCATGCCTTCGTTCTATTGTATAGTTGACATTTCAGTTCAAAATGTGTCTCTAACGTAGGCCGGCACCCAAAAATGTTGGTCGCTATATAATGATCCCAACCATACATTCTTATGCAAGTCATACATATCAAGCAAATTTGACCAACGTTCTTCAAATTCATGCTCGCTTAAGGAGTCATACAAGCATTTATGTAGTGTACTCTTAATCTCATCATATAGAGAATGTGATCCAAACTTCTTAGGAAGTTGTTTCATTATGTGCCACAAGTAGAAACGATACCTAGACGTTGGAAACACCATAGCAATTGTAATTTGTATTGCTTTGTCTTGGTCTGTGATGATTGCATTTGGTGGTTAGTCTTTTATACACTTCAACCATGACTTAAACAACCACTCAAAGGTATGTGTATCCTCATTAGATATTAATCTGTACCCGAATAAGATTGACTGACCATGGTGGTTCATACCCACAAACGGTGCAAAGGGCATCTTGTAGGCATTAGTCATGTATGTTGTATCAAATGTAATCACATCTCCAAATGATTCATATATAGCTCTACTTTGGGCATTTGATCAAAACACATTTTTTAATCTCATATCATGGTCCACGTCTATGTAAAAATGAAAATCTGGATTTTTTTTTAGCATTTCTTGGAAGTAGTTATATAGAGGTTTAACACCTTCAACTCCAAGACGAAGTTGTCTTGCTTTGTCGATATAGTTTCGACACTCATTCTCCCCAAATGATAGTTTATCGTAACCCCCCGCTTCAACAACTAGAGACTTGAATTCTTTAACATTCGTATTCCAGGCTTGTCATTTATTTCAAGCCTTTTAGCTATACGAGCATCAACCTTCTTAAAACATTTGAAATGTCTTGCATTTCCTAAACTACAAATGTATGTGTACTCCAAGTTTACTTTAGTCAGGGTATATCCGCCTTCATCATTCATCATCACGTTAATCCTAGCCATACATCCTATTTTCTCCGTCTGTCTAGACTTGAGAACATTGGCAGCCTTATTTTTTGATGTGTCTTCCCTCACAAATACTAAAGTAAACCATCTGATATTACCATCATCATCTTGTTTAGAATTCCTTTTACATACCTCAAATCCCTCCTGATTACCATACTTCATATAGTAAGACAAAACTTCTTCTGCAGATGAAAATGTCATTCCAACCTTAGGTTCATCAATTATTTCAATACATTCTTGCTCATTATCAACTTCTACCTCGTCATACTCATTATCTGCATGTTCAGTATTGGAATCCATTGCAACTCTAGTGTTTGAATATCTAAGAATATCCAACCAGATTCAAATCAAGATATTAACTTGAATATTGAAAGAAATCATATACAATCATTGAAATCATATACAATCAAAGGGATTCGAAAGAAAATTGTATGATTTGTTTTTGTTGTAATTATTGACAATGGATTTTATATTGAAAATATTACACTCAGTGGGGCATTTTTACCAATCAATTAGAGTACTTTAAGAAATGTACTAAAGCCATGAAAAGGGAAAAAAATCATATCAACTAGCTATGGTCAATTTCTTTTGTTTGACAAATTACAATTGTGACCATTGCACCACATTTGAATAGTGGCAAAATTGAGAAGTCCACTTCATATGCACAAAAAGTGGAGAAACTAACAAAAAGTTGGACCAACTTTTTGAAATTCATTATTATTATTATTATTATTATTTATAAGTTCAACTACAAAGCCAAAAAACAACAAAATATTTACAAATGAAATAACCAGAACAAGTTTTGAAGTTCATTACTAATGTTTGTGAGTATTTATACAAAATAAATTGTTCCTTTTTTTAATTTAATTCCTAGTGAGTTTGTATAACAGATTTTATGTTTCTGAGCACTTAATTCTTCCTAACATTTGTAAATAAAAATCCTAATATTTGAGTAAAAATAGAGAAAAAAGATGAAGGAAAAACCATTGTTTGAGAAACAAAGAAAGCAAGGCCTGCGGAAGGTGAACTTGGATTGAAACTAGCAGTTGGTGTCGAAAATAGAGGGAGAAAGCTCGAGTCGCACCTGTAAGTTGTAGCAATTCAGTGAGAGTGAAAGTGAGGTGAGAGGGACAAGGATAAGTAGAATTAATTGGGTCAGTTTAAATTCAGTGAGAGTGAGAGGACGATGGTAGGTAGAATTAATTAGGTCTTTTGCTTCTTCTTTTTTTTTTTAATTTTATTTACGCATGTGGCATGCCGGGTGTGTTTAAATTTTACTTTCACTTTTTTTTTAAATTTAAGTCACGTCACGTGGGTCTGTTTAAATTTTGATTTTGGTTTTGTTTTTTTTTTTTTAATTGAAGTCACGTCACATGGGTCTGTTTAAATTTTGCTTTCGGTTTTGTTTTGTTTTTTTTTAATTCATGTCACGTGGCATGCCAGCCAAGACTACATGCCATTCTGTAGAAAATTTCTGTTGCCATCTTCTGTGACCGTAGTAGCTCCCAAAAATCTATTTATCATTCATTTTTTTATCATCTTTTCATCATCTCATGATGTGGTATTAAATGATAAGTTTACAAGTGAAATATAATAAATAGTTTAAAATCATCTAATACCACATCATGAAAGATCAAAAGACACACACACACACACACATACATATATATAAATTACTATATAATTAAACGTTAGATCAGGAAATAAGGCTCATCAACTATTCAACCTCGAAACTTAATCCCAAATAATGAAATAAACATGAATGGACAAATTCTAGACCTAGAGTTTCAAAACCCAACAAATCATCATAAAACAAAATTCAGATAAAGTGGTTAGCAAATTCATGTAAAAGGTTAGAGAACATTTTGTTCAATCAACCATTGTCTGTGACTGATACATAAATTAAATAGAGTGTGGGTCCAAATTTAAGACTTCTATTCTAACATCATGTTGAATTATAACTTGTTACAAAAGTTTAAGTTGATTACATAAAAAGATAATTTTAGTTATTTAAATGATCTTGTAACATGACATGACTTATCAAAGTTGTATAAACAATTGTGCATCTTTGTATCTTTCTTTAATTATCATTGTTCTTCTCTTCTACTTTTCACTTTATAATGGATGTTCAACTAGAGTTATCGAAATCAAACATTAAACCTTCTTAGTGAGAAATGACAACCATGAGAGGCACAACCGAAGATTGTGAGCATTGAGAGAGAAGAAAAATAAGTGAGTGAGTGAGTGAGTGTGTGTGTGAGAGAGAGAGAGAGAGAGGTGCGTCTATGTTGTTAGAGAGAGGCTGTTTCGAGAATCGAGAGAATGAAATATTAGGGCTTTTAGTACCACACCATTTTGCTGGAACCTACGTTATCATTAATTATAGAGAATAACTTCAATTCGGATGTGGTGTCAAGAGGAGCTTCACACCTTTCAATGGTCGGATGACACGTCACCATTCTAAAAAATTTAAAATAGAACTGGCCTCAGCTAATTGTCTCTCTTCTTCTCCCCTCTCTTCTATCCTCTCTCTCTCTCTCTCCAAGCCGTATACCTTCAGTCTCTCTCTCTCTCTCTCTCTAGATGAAGACTGCCTTTGCACAAAATATAGACTGAACATGAAAGAATTGCCCATGACCATTTTATTCGTCTATATTAGTACTCTCTTTTTAGTATTTTTACTTCTCAATTGTGAGGCTCACAGTTAACAGTAATAATTTAAAAAAAAAAGTAATTACAGAAGGATAAGACCTTCACAAATCGAATTGAAGACAACAAAACTTTTTGAAAAAGAACAGTGATGATAGACAAAACCACAGGGAAGGTTCTACTGCAGGGGCCTAGTGAGGATGGACTCTATCCTGTGAAGCTGAAACAATTAGACATCAATAAGACAAGATGACCTATGGCTATGGCTGGCATCAAGACCACTACCTCAGTTTGAAAAAATTGATTGGGTCATCCTCACCAACTTGTGCTGCAATATGTAATAAAAGATCAGCAACTCCTAGTGTTTGATCCTAGTCAGTCCATCTATGTCTCATGTCAGCTAGGAAAGAATGAACAGCTTCCTTTTAAGTCATCAAGTCATGTAACTACTACTCTATTAGAGATTGTTCATAGTGATATTTGGACTTCTCCTATTTTGCCAATCAATGGCAGCAAATATTATGCAATAATAATGGATGATTTCACTTGTTATTCTTGGTTCATTCCCCTTAAACATAAGTCGGAATTTTTCTCTACTTTTGTTCATTTTAAGTGCATAATTGAAAATCAACTCTCCACCAAAATAAAACAGTTTTAAAGTGATGGAGGTGGAGAGTATACGTCTCAATTATTTGCCAAATACCTTGCTAAAAATGGGATTCATCATAAAGTTACTTGACCTCATATATCCCAAAAAAATGGGATTACTGAGTGCAAGCACAAACACATTATTGAAACAGGTCCTGCACTATTGGCTTAATCACACTTGCCTTCCAAATATTGCCTTGATGCTTTTCAAACTGCTGTTTTTCTAATCAACAGGTTACCCACACATGTGTTCCAGCATGACACTCCATACATGAAACTTTACAATAAAGAACTTGACTAACTTTCTTAAAGGTCTTTGGATGTGCATGTTACTCTCTCTTGAGGCCCTACACTAAACACAAATTCCAACTCTGTAGTAAGCAATGTGTCTTTGTAGAGTACAGTCCAAATCAAAAGTGTTATAAATGTCTTGGCTTGTCCAGCTATAGAATCTATGTATCAAGGCATATGGTCTTTGATGAAGAATTGTTTCCTGCACATGATGGATGCCACCTTATAGACTCTACAGCAGAACCATTCTCACACAGAGGTATTTTTCTAGATCTTTCTCAATTTTATTTATCTAACTCCATGCCTATTCAGTCCTACCAATCCTCAAATCCTATAGACTATTCTAATTCAAATCTAACCGGTGCAGCTCAACATGTTCATCCTGGTTCTTCTACACTTTTATAAACAACTTCTATACCAGAAAACTTGAGTTCTACCTCCTCTGTCTCTCATACTCTTGAGACAAGTACAACTACCCTTGCTCCTTCCATTCCTGAGACAAGTCATGTCTCCTTAGCTCAACCCTCGTCACCACATATAGTCACCAGATCAAAGGCTGGTACTTTATAACCTAAGCCCTTTCTAGATTTTTAATTATATCATTCAGCAAAGTCTACCAAATATCCTTTATAAACACTAGTAGTCACCTCACTTCCTCGAGAGCCTACTTCCTTCTCTAAAAAAATCTCAGATCCCAAATGGTTTGCCACTATTGAATGTGAGTACAACGCATTGCAGGATAATGGTACTTGGTCCCTTTATCCCAGGCCATCCAATAGGAATGTTATAAAAAATAAATGGGTTTATAAGCTAAAAAAAAGGCCAAATGGTTCTATTGAGAGGTACAAGGCTAGATTGGTAGCCAAGGGGTTTGAGCAGAGAGATGGTATTAATTTCTCTGAAACTTTCGGTCCTGTTATTAAGCCAGCAACCATACAACTGCTACTCAGCCTTGCAGTTACATTTCAATGGCCTATTAAGTAGTTTGATGTGTCCAATGCATTTTTGCATGGACACCTAACTGAGGAGGTGTATATGGAGCAGCCTATGGGTTTTTCTGACCCTCAACATCCAATCAATGTGTGTAAACTTTAAAAGGCATTTTATGGCCTAAAACAAGCATCACTGGCCTGGTTTCATAGGCTCACTCAAGCTTTTCTTAATTTGGGATTCACTGGTTCATTGGTTGACACTTTACTATTTTATCTTCATAAGTCATTTGTGCGTTATTTCTGTTGATTTATGTAAATGATATTATCATAACATGCACACATTTTTCTAACCTAAATACACTCATTTGTAGTCTATAAACTGAGTTTAAACTCAAAGATCTTGGAGAACTTTCATATTTCTTAGGAATATAGGTTTGCAGAGATAACACAAAGCTTTATCCCAGTCAAGCCAAGTATATTGTTGATCTATTAGATCGTGTTGATATGGTAGGTGCCAAGCCATACTCAGCACCTTTGTATCAAAGAGAAAATTGTCCAAATTTGATGGAGATCCTTTACTAGATCCAACAGTCTACAGACATATAGTTGGAGCACCGTAATACTGTACTCTCATCAAACCTGACATTTCTTACTCAGTAAATCAATTATGTTAATTTCTTTCCTCTTCTACTACAACTCATTTCAAACCAGAAAAAAAGAGTATCGTAATACCTAAAGGGGACTCTAGACTATGGCTTATACTTCATTACAGGACCTATACAACTTCAAACATATTGTGATTCTGATTGGAATAGTGACCCTATTGATCATAGTTCTACAAGTAGTTATGGGGTATTTCTTGTTCCTAACTTAATTTCCTGGCAAGTTAAGAAGTAACCTGTTGTATCTAGATTTGTACAAAAGTATAGTACAAATTTATGGCAATAGTAACTGCAGAGTTGTATTGACTGATAATGTTATTCAAGGAACTTGAAGTTCCTCATTTTTCACCTCCCTGCATTTGGTGTGACAATCTTGGTGCACTTGCTTTAGCTTCTAATCGAATCTTTCATGCAAGAACTAAGTATAATGAAGTAGATTATCATTTTATTAGAGAGAAGATTTTACAAAGGGGCTATCTTCTTCCAGGTTTTTAATTCTTCAAGACAAATTCATGGTCATAGCTTCCTCCCATGAGTTTGAGAGGGGCTTTTAAAGAAACGACACAACAATGCTTAAAGTTATCTTGACTCATCTTGAGTTGAAGTGTTCTAGTCAACCATAATCAGTGAGAAAGAGTTATTTGCATCAGAACTTAGGACTTATCAGATAAACTTCGTTTATGACATGGTTTCTATCTTAGTTAATAAGTCTTGTATGTAACAATATGTTCTTATCCAAGAGTTGTTAGTTGTTAGCAAAGCTTATCAAATGTAAACTGAACAAATGTTGTAATTCTATTTATATACAATGAATACAAAAGGAAATTATTTTGCCAAATTACAAAATCATATCTTTCTTTCCAAAAAGACTTAGACACCCATGTAATTTCTTATGACTGGTTTATAAGGTTTTGGAAAGGTCAAAATTGTTTCATAGGTACATTGACAACATATAAGAACTTTCTTATAGGGCCATCAACCCTCCATCAATTGTGTAGGGAAGAGACTTTGCCCAATCAACTCTAAGCAGAAGTGTCTTCAATGTCTTCATCATATTATATGAATGAGAGAGAGATTGAGGGGTGTGGCTTGAGAGGAGAGAGAGAGAGAGAGAGAGAGCACAAAGAGCATCATTCGACTTGAGAGAGAGAGGGGGGGGGGGAGACAGATGTTGTGCTTATATGGAATTAAGTAAGGTTGATTCTATTCTAATCTTTCTAAAATGGTGATGTGTTGTCTGACTATTGGATGGTGTAAATTCCCTCTTAATACAACATCCGGTTCCTAGTCTCTCTCTTAATTATATGGTAAAAAAAAACTTGTACATATTAGATATATATATTATATAATATGTATATCATGTTCCTAACTCACAACCCCCAAATATCTTAGAAGCATAGTCAACCCACGGGGTAATCAATTAATTATGCGACTTTTGGACCATGCATATATAATTTACAAAATGGGGCATTCTAATTGAAATGTGTAATAAAATTGATTTTTGGATTCCAAACTGATCTAGCTTTTACTGATGATCTAACGTTTTTGGAGGATGTTGGAGTAGTACTCTCCAACTCCGACTTTATATCTTAAACTTTTTTACTCTAATCAAAGTGAAATCGGATAAGTGAAGTCATTAATGGGGGTGAAGTCATTAATGGGGTGAAGTCATTATGGGGTGATATTTCAACTTCTTTTACAACGTACACTAATACAGATATTAAATATTTCTCAAAGCAAAACGTCTAAAACATTTATTTATTATAAACGAAAGATTCTAAATTAATTAATGACTTTCATTGGCTTACTAAAACCTCTATTGAATTTGAACCACATTCAAAGGGCCAGCGACAGAACACACAAACAACTAGAAGACCGCTGAAAAGAAAAGAAAAACTAGAAATATAAAAAACCAATATACATACACATATATATTAAGAAAAGGACGGCACCCCAAGTTTATTGATAGTCTTCATTTGTGACGGAGGCAAATCGTGGTTACAAGCAGACACCTAGGAGTTATAGATAATCATAAAGGACCAAAACCTAGGCATCCAAAAGACCTAAGATAACGCAACAACAGAAAACTGTCCAAAGGTTACAGGTCAATCAACAACAAAGCACATCTTAGAAAACTAAAAGGTAAAAAGAATCTTGTAAATAAAAGTCAACTAACACTTATAAGAATAAAAAGAAAGAGAGAAACAGGTGCAACATAACCAAAACCTCACTACGAGATTTATAAATAAGGAATATCCATTCTGTCCATGTGAAGAAGACCCCTCAACTTACTGGGTAAAGGATCTCTGTTTTCAATCCAGTCCATGTTTACACCTTCAGCCAATGTTTTAAATACCATTTCAATGACCGTTTTGGTCGAGACATGAAAACGAGATATTTCGGTATTGGTACGGTTTCAGAATAGTTTATATATGAATTAATTATATATATAAATTATAAATAGTCTAGCTTGAATGAGGGGGGGTCAAAAAATGAGCTTGCAGTTTGAAAAAATGAAAAAAAAAAGAAGTAAATACCAAAATATTTGCCAATATGGGCTAAAATAGTCAAAATTCTGACTGGTATGAAACTATATCCTTCTCTAGACCGGCTATGCTACAAAAAGGGTATATTTTGGCCGTATCGGCCGGTATAGTACGAAATTCAAGATCATGAACAGTGCATGAACAATAGTACATTGCTTTGACCCCATGTTTAGTCTGATCTATGCAGTACTCCCATGTATATAGTAGTTCTTATTTCAAGATCATGAAGTGCATGTGGTTAAGAGAGGTGTGATATAATCATTTTTAATTAAGTACTTAATGCAGTATAATTAACGTATTATGTAATAGATAACATTACGGGAAAGTACCAAAATGAAATGAGAAACTTGTTTTTTTTAATTTCCTTTTGAGATATATATACTTTGCTCTCAAATTACTAAGAATTTTGTACTTTACAACTCAAATTATCAAATTAACATATAATTGTTTGTGCTCTATAAGTCTCTGAGTTTCTTCTTCTTAACCTTGGAATAGCATCTGAATGTTAAAAGAAAAAAGTTCAGCCTACAAAATAACAAAAGCAATTTATCCTAAGACTAAAAAGAATAAGAAAAGAAGATAGAAAGACTAAAATGGAGTCTTTTGCTAGAGGAAGAGGACCACAACGTCGAAAAGCAAGAATCATTCAGGAAAGTCGATTCATAGTTTGAAGCATTCTCCAGCTTGTTAAATGGAAAAAGCCAATGCGTTACTTCCTAAATTCAGATAATAACTTCATATATCTATCTTCTTATTCATAGTCACTAGAAGAAACTAATGCCAACATAAGATGCAAATGAATTATTAATTAAAACAAGCAATCTCTGTCAAACTTCTTTTACCCAATTTTATGAAGAAATTCTAGTAGGAAGATTCATATTCAAGTCCCACAATTATGAAATTCTAACAACACACAATTATGTGCAATTAAACACAAGATTAATGGTGTTTATTCAAGAATTAAATGTCTTCAAGTGTAGCCACAAAGCGGTACAGCTTCCTCTATCACCAAAACAAGAATTGCTACAATCTCAAGCAAGAGCTACTGAAAATTCATGAAAATCTAAAGAAGTGATAGTGTTGTGCTATAACATACAAAAACCAAATTGCAAGGGAAAAATTACTGTACAGTGGGCTGAGCTTCATGGCTGCTGTGATAGTGGGTTGAGTGTTATCCGACGTGAGGTGGTGGTTGTTTGCAAGGAAGTCTCATGGCCATCAGTTGGTTGTTATCTGAGGTATGGGGGAGGTTGGTGGCTGCTGGCGTGAGTGGTTGCCAAAGATGTGAGAAACTGAGAGGAAGAAGGAAGATTGGGAGGGGACCTGAGAGGGAGAAAGGCATGGAGGAAGGCCACGATGTTGCGTCGTGGAGGAAGGCGACGTACGGTGGGTACATGAGCTTGAGCGAGATCCGTGAGGGAGAGAGCAGATCGACAATGAAAGAGGGGGAGAGCTTCAGTGGAAGGGCTAGGGACCGTTGGGTGGGGTAGCTACGTCAGTAGTTGGAGGTGGTATGGCGACACTGGGAACCCAAGGGAGAAAGTAATTCGAGGGAGAAGAGAGAGGGAGATTTGTGGGAGAGAGAGAAGCCGCGAGGGAGGAGCTTGGCTGGGTTGGCAGGTGACAGTGGAGGTGGAGGGTGATGGTGGGTCAACCGCGGCATGTAGTTGTTGCTGTATGGAGGCATGAAGAGTACAGTTCGGGGGCAAGCAAGAGAACGACACTAGGGGGAAGAGAGAGAGGGGAGGAAAAAAAGTGGGGATCTAGGATTTTGAATTCATGACCTTTTGCGGCAATCATAGTTGCCGCAAAGAAAACCCACCTGCAGTTTCGCCTGTTTGACACTCGAGTGATAAAACAACAAGTCCATTGGACCACTTATGTCGCAACAGTTTTTGAATATTGTGGTGAATTTTTCCGTCGTAAATAGTGAAAAAATCGTTGTGAAAGCCCAGTTTCAAAACTTAATGCTGTTAAAATATCAATTCCATCGGACCACTTCCGTTGCAACAAGTTTTTTAATATTGGGAAGAAACTTTTTGTCGCAAAAAGTGAAAAATCGCTACAAAAGATTAGTTTCGAAACTTATGTTAAAAGTCCGCGACGACATCATAATCACTGGAATTAAAGTTTTTTTTTCAACGATTTCATTTCCATCAAACACAAAATTGCTACGAAAAGGCCTTTTCGTTGTAGTGGATCTGAAGCTACTAGTAATTGACATACACTTGAACCTTCCATCAAGATTAACCAGAAAATTGTGTCGATCAAAATGTGAAATTCTTGATAATTTGATTGCGCATACCCCTTTTAATTTTTTTTTTCTTTTTTTCTAATTTACTACAGAAGAAGTACGACGTAGAGTTCATGGATGGGTTAGGAACTGTTACAAACCCATGATTCTCAAACAACCATTACTATTATATGCGAGGTAGTGTGTGCATGAAAGCCGAGTATATCACGTGGATATGCGCACAAATGGACCAGAGCTTTGGTAGCTAGGCAAGGACCAAGCGTCGACCCAAAGATGGAAATTAGTAGCTAGGGTGGAACGGCCATAAAGGGGAACATATAATAATAATTTTTTGTCTAGTGTACGGAAGGGGCCCATTTTTTATCATAAGGGGGAAATTCAGGGTCTGAGAAATGGGGAACGGGAGAGGTGGAGTGCAACTAAAGGCACAGACCAAAAGAGAAACGACAAAGGAAGGACTCAGTGCCCCAACCAACCCCCCCCCCGCGGCCCGAGGTCACTGGTTCCGGGACCAACGGTGGATTAATTTTGCAGTCTCCTTATTTACAGTCTGCTTGACAAAGATGGACTCGCACTTCGACACTTTCCATGCGTATATAGTCTCCCGCTTCTTGCACTTTTACGTTTCTACAGCATTATCTATTAATTTTCGTTTTCTTAACAATATATAAGATCGTAATAAGATTATTCAGTGCATGTTTTCCTTCAAACCTTACTTATAAAAAAAAAAATGTTTTCCTTCAAACCTTGTGATAACAACGTTTTTTTGGTTTTTTTTTTTTTTTTTATTCGTCTTAATTGTTACTGTCGCCTTAGCTAGCAATAATTGAGTTCGAGTTCTGTAGAACTACAAAAGGGTGTCTTGATCCTTACGTCTTGAAGTCCGTGTAAAGACCAAATTAAAATGACTGAAAATATCGATGTCGTCTAGTAGCTAGCTCTTCAAATTGGAGTTAGGTTCGTACGGCGTACGTGGACATAATAATTCACTACAACTATTTTCTTTGCATCATTCTCTGCCTCCTCCGACATTTCTATCCTTCGTCAGCTTTTTGCAGCAAAACATTCTTTATGCTTTTCATAAAGGCTGCTTGCATGCATGCTGCTTATGCTTTTGGGACCATAATTTATTATTTTTGTGAAAAAAGAAATCGATGAGCATCATCTACATGATGATGATCACAGTGCATGGGATACCTTAGTGATCTCAATGAGACAAATGGTTTCCTGATAGAGCGGGCAATGAGCACGCGTGCAATATCTCAGTGCCAAAGATTTTCTTCATCTATCCAACCCGTTTGAAAGATGCCCAAGTAAGATTTTGATCTTTTCTTTCTTTTTTATTCTTTTTTGGTAGCAATGATCATTTTCTGCACAATGTAAGCTTATAAGGAGATCAGTCGTTGATGATCATACTCGAGGTGGAAGCTAGCTACCTAGGAGATCATGATCGGGTTCAGATATGCTTTTCTTTATTCTTTTAACCCAGGAAAATAGATTAATGGATGTCTATATCTAATATATAATGACATAATTAACCGACATGCAGACAGGAATCAGTTCCCGGCCTGATTCGAGCAATATCACCAAAATCAGTTGATGATATTACTCACCATATATAATCTTGATGATAACTGAAAAAAAAAAACGCTTGTACGTGATAAGTTATTTATAATAATAATGATACATATTTTTTTTTTTATCAAAATGAGTGTAATTTAAATAGTCATTTTTTATACAAATAATTGGCCACAAATAATCCTTTTTATTGAATTAACATATATTATCTCCTCCAGTGTTTTTTCTTGTTTTCATGTTGTTTCAATGACCTTAACATCCTTGTTTTCATTCTAGTGGCCGGCAACATACATATTGAGCTTAATGAAGCTCTGAAACCCAATATTGGGTAAATGGGCTCGCAGACCCATACAAATCCATTAGAGGCCCGAAAAGATCATAATCTATCCTGATCCTAAACAACAAGATGGCGAGAGCTGTACTCACCATACAAATCAGTAATGTTAGATAAAATGTATGAATATTGTGAATTCTATTTGAAAAAGATGAAGTTCGTCATTAAAAAAATAATTTTTTTAATGTGAATTTCATATTAATTATCCAATTTTTTTAATAGAAAAGCGCGCGAGAAAGCCCAATGTCCAGTGAGCGCGCTCCACTATAAATAGCTAAAGATAAAATCTTCTTGGACACCCATTTAAATATTTGCATGGTAGGTTTATTCAATATAGATCCTAAGTTAAAGCATTGGAATGTTCTTATATACGCCGGATACTCCCAGCAAGATTCTTCTTCCTTCACAATTTGCATGCTAACTCACCAATGAAAAAATCGATCGTAGGTCCTGGCATTAATGTCCTGGTAAAACATGAGCGCTAGACATACAAAGTCAAAATAATTAATAGAATTAAGATCACAAGCCCTAAAGATGGAGGAAGCTTCATTGAGAAATTATAAATTAAGACTTCTGAAATGGGTTTGTTAATTACAATTAGCTGCTTCGTCGGCAGCCATGAATTTTCCACACGATTTACCTAAATTCGTTGATTCTTATATAAATATATATATATATATATATATACGGCTTTCCAGAAGGTCCTATATTAATTTGTCTTCCAAATAACCACTAATTTGAATGATATATAAAATGCTTTTGAAATCTGTTTTGACCGTAGAAGTTGGCCGGTACGTAGGTACTAGATTAGCCAATAAAAATATGCTTGCTAGTCTTAATAATATTCCTACCTCAATTATATTTTAATCCGCCTGTTGTTGACTGAACCAATATTATTGTTATTTCCTAATTTCGTGCTTCTGTTTTGACCACACACATCATGCACAAAATTAGGTTGTGGTTTACTTTTGTGGCTCATTAATTTGGACATGCATATACAGTTTAAACAAAACTGAATTCTGTTTCGTTTCAGAAAATGGAGGTTAATTATAACGAGTTATTTGTGATAATAATATATTTATTTTGGCATGAAGTAATCCTTTTGACCGAAAATAATTGACAGTAAATAAACAATATTTTTGTAATGTATTGTGTGGTCAAAACTTGTGGGTGCTGCATCTCCGGAACAAATATTAATTTGTCAAAACTTCAAGGATCTTGGAAAAAATTAATTTGCCCAATTTTTTGTCAAAACTTAAGTATGTCGAGTGAAAAAGAAACAGATACAAAAAAATTGATAGATTTCACCATATTATTATTGGATTCTCTACGTGATAAGATATATATAGCTTGCACTCGCGGCCAACAAATACCTTATGATCACATGCAGATTGAGAATTTATGTCGTACGTGGTCAGTGATATTGCTTATAATCAGAATATTAGTTTTTTTTTTCCCTCTCTCTCTTATGAATTCAATCAACAAAACTTATCATATATAGCGTCCATCGATATATATATCATCTTGTATGAGAGCCACTGTTCTGTCCATTTCAGTTCATTGATCAGTTATCTTCTAATCCTTCCTTAGTACTTCGTAATTGTGTTCTATTCTTGTCTATGTTGGTGCCACCCCAATCGTAAAGTGAATCCCGAAAACTGTGTCTATAAGGTCTGTTTTGCTAGAGAAAGCATTTAAGGTATGAGTGGGTAGACGTTTGGCTAGGATACGTGTTACAAAATGCAATAGGAACAAGAGTAAAGACATGATTAGTGAGTATAAGTTTAGATTTTGGTTGATTTTAAGATGAATAAGATGTTTAGATTTAATTGGTCTATTAGTTCTAGATCTAGTATACCTCCTGCTATTATCAATGAGGAAGATTTATCTGTTGAAGAAACTAATAATATTGATTTCAATAAATGGAGTATTCCAAATTAGATTGATGCTAAATCTATTAATTACAAAACTAACTGGACTCAAACTGTTTTCAAAACTTAGTTCAATGTTAAATTGTTGAACAAACCTATGCTATTTCAAAATCCTATGAAAAATGTTGCTTACTTAACATAAAATCTATTCAAGAATTTTTGGTAAAAGGTTACAAATTTTTGCATATTAATTATGTTCAAGTTGTTGTTAAACCTCTCACGAGGAATGCATCAATGCTTCGGTACTTCTTTACTTGAGAGATGCTAGATTAAAAAATTTTGAGACTAGCATACTTGGCATGATTCAATCGTCTCTGTTTAGTGGTCATGTTCATTTTGGTTGTTTCCCTGATTTAATTCTTACTTTAAATAATCTAAATATCCTTAAAGCTTTAACTTTAAATATTCTAAGATCTGGTTATGATATGGAAGAAGGGAGTAAGCCTTTTGCCATAGTTTACTGTAATTATTATCGCGTGTTAAAAACTAATTTTAAATCCTAAAACTATTTTGAAAACTTTAGAAAATAAAATTTTGTTAATCCAAAGTTCTACTCTCGATGTTAATATTCAGGTTCCAAAAATGATTTATTGGAAAGATATTACTCTTTCCAATAAATGGACTTTAGAACATAAAGTTCCTCTTGCTAAGGTTATTTTTGTTGAACTTAACCTTGGTTATATTCAACAGTATTTAAATGGTACTATTAAATTAGTTTTGATAAACCTTAGGTAAACAATGAAAGAATAAATTCTTTCACTAGAACCGGAAGTTCATTTGTTGGATCTATTACAAACCATTGAATAAGGTCTTAGAGTGGATTAGGTACCCTATCCCCAATAAGAGTGACTTGATTCATAGGAGTTTTCTCCAAGTTTGACATGAAGTCAGGATTTTGGTAAATCCATATTAGCGCGTCAGATAGGTATAAGACTGCTTTTACTACTCCCATTGGTCATTATGAATGAAATGTTATGCCTTTTAGACTTAAGAATACCCCTAGTGAGTTTCAAAACATTATGAATGATATTTTCAATTCATTCACTCATTTCACCATTATTTATATTGATGATGTTCTCATTTACTCTGAGTTTATTGATGAACATTAGAAACATTTAAATTCATTTCTTGACATCATTAGAAGCAATGATCTTGTTGTTATGCCACCAAAAAAAAAAAAAAATCCAAACTAAGATTAGATTTATTGGCTATGATATTTCTAAAGACAAAATTCGACCTATCAGTCGTGCTATCACATTTGCTGATAAGTTCCCTAACGTTATTCTTGATAAAATCCAATTGTAAAGATTCCTTAGTTTTCTCAACTATATTGCTGAATTTTACAAGGACATAAGGAAATAATGTCACCCACTCTTCGAGCGGCTACATTCCAACCCTTCTCCTTGAACTGAAATCTATACTACTCTTATTAAGCAAATGAAGACACATGTTAAAACTCTACTGTGTCTTGGAATTCCTACTACTGCTTCTTTCAAAATCGTTGAAACAAATGAGGTATTTGTTATGGTGGTATTCTGAAACAGATTGTTTCACTAGGCTCGTCTGAAAAAATTGTTTGCTTCCATTCTAAATTCAGGAATACTGCACAAATTAATTTTAGTAAAATTAAGAAAGAAATTTTTATCTATAGTACTATGTATTTCTAAGTTTCAAAATGACTTACTAAATAAAAAATTCTTATTACGTATTGATTGTAAAAATGATAAATATGTTTTAGAAAATAATGTTGAAAACATTGCTTCTAAACATATTTTTGCTAGATGACAAGCTATTTTAAGTGTATTTGATTTTGATATTGAATATCTTAAAGAATCTCAAAATTCTATTTCTAATTTTCTTATTCGTGAATTCTTACAGCAATTATAAGCAAGAAAAAGGGCAAGGGGAAGAAGCTAGATTGTCACTCCTCCCCAAATTCTTGATATTAAGCTTATTAAAAATGAGCCTATTAGTCCATTAGATATTGCTAATAGGTTTACTAATCCTGGTAGTATACCTACTATTAAACCTGCTTCATTTTCATCTCCTCTTAGTACACTTTATAATCCTTATGCTAAGCTCATTACCTTCACCCAATATTACCCTGATTCAAAAACTAAACATATTAAAAAGCTTTATGCCCAGGATCTGTTTTACGTTGAACCAAATAGATCTATGTACACAGATCCTTTCAAAACAGATTCTAGTTATCTTCCTCCAGTTTTCACTTGATTCTCGCTCATTCTAATATTGTTTACTGTTATTATGATTACATAGATGCTTGGCTCAAATTCATGTTATTCCAAATCTCAGAGATGACACACTCTTGATTTTTTAATTTTGACAAGAAATTCAAGACTGATTTCCCTCTTTGGTTCCTGAGATGGTCGCACCAAATTAGCCTTATTTCTGAAGTCTTTCCTGATAAACTTCAAAAGGCCATTAAGTGTTTTGCTAGTGTTTTCAAAATGGATCGACATTATCAGAAATTTCTCTACTTCCTCCATTTTTACAAGAAATATAAGGTTCTTTAGATTTTAAAATGGAGTTACGAACGGAATAGAGATATATTGGTTCATCAAGTGACGGGACAGACATCCCTACAGATAGGTTATGATTGATAATGTTGCCAAAGATTTTTCTCAAACTGCTCCAGATCCCAAAAGCATTGAGGAATTTTCTGCTGTTAAACAATTAACCTTGCTTGAATACCCAATGACTTAGGCCACCACTTTTGCTAAATAAATTTCTAAATCAGCTACTTCCACCAAATATGATAAATCCCAAAAATCCTCTTGATCCAAGGAGAAAATCTTGCTCCAATGATTGAAGAAAAATGATTTGATTTATTTGTTAAAAAAGTCCTTACAGGACGATGATAATTCTGATGCCAAGTCTGAAGCATCCACTGAAGCTTCAGTTATTGATCTCTATAGCAATATATTTGGACATGATTCAGAAAATAACCTCAGATTATCTGATGACTGATCCATCAATAACTTAAGGAAGCATCACCAAAAGACTACCGCCTCTGGAAAGATGATGATTTGTCCGATGCTACTTACCCTCCCGCAAATGCCTCTGAGCGGGTCAATAATTGTTACTGCAAGAGCATTGAAAAGATTTTGATGCTTTTGTTACTGCAAGAGTACTGAAAAGATTCTGATGTTTCTGTTTTGCTACTATTTGCTTTAATGCTTTACTACTGTTGAAATAATTGTAAAGGTACCTTCTTGATATATAAAAGGAGAACCTGGTTTCAAAAGAGGAATCACTTTTCTTCTCCCATCTCTCCTTCATACCACCTGTTTCTCTAAAATATGTTTACGCCTTTGCATCGATAATAATCTACTGTCCAATCTTCCTGATAATATTTTGTAAGTTATTTTGAATAAACGATTATAACTTCTACTTACTTTCATCTTCCATTTATCATTATTTCCATTTGATTCCAGTTATCTGGTCCTGCTTTTATTATTATTACTTCCAAATTTTATGGACACACACTATCACTCCAATTATCTGGTCCTGCTTATATATATATATATATATATTTATATCAAGATTCTTATAAATGGATTGAAAGAGCTAGCTAGATAGAAAATTGTAGTACTACCCTTGGCCATATATATGCATGATACTTGGAGATAGCCTCTTTTATCTTCACCATATGAGCCTAACGATACCGAATAAAGCTCATTCGAGAATCCCAATGGATTGAAAGACCACGGGCAGATCGTAGTAACCGTACGCATGCCACCACGAAACCGCACTACTTAATTAAGGGGATCAATATGATAACCGTTGTCAATTAAAGACATTCCCTCTTAAGAAAGCAAAGAGATATTCACCCACAATATGATAATCTCTTCCTTTTTCAAATATCCTGAGAATGCGATAATAAAATCTCGAGATTTGGAGAATGATTGAGCTATCTTTATAAGCAATAATCCGCATCTATATAAGGAGCTGACATTAGTAATTCAAGGTAACTTTTTGATCACTCATCGCAAGGCAATATTTATATATTTCTAACTTAAGCATCGAAAGTGCAACAGGTATATCGGATCACTTTCATCTCTTTGTACATCACAGGTTATCAGTTGAGATCTTGCAAGAAACGATTATAGTATTCGACGTATCCTGAAGGAAAGTATTCGATGGAAGAAACGATTACTAGTTACGACGAAGAAATCGTCCCAAAAGATAAAAAAAATCGCCATAACAAGTAAACCGACTGCTCCCACTGTAATCTGCTGAAAAATTAACGGCGACATTTATTCCGTTGCAAAAAAGCACTAATTTCGACGTTTTCTTTTGCAGCATTCCACATATCGCCGCAATAACTATAGGATTGGAGGTGAAACACGTTGAAAACAATACTAGTACTGCATCATGCCGGGAAATTATATAATGGATTATTAATTATTCTGAGTGGATTGACGTAGTTGTACTCTTTGACAATATATGTTGCATGCATGCATGGGTATGTAACTTGCAAGTTACATGCATGCATCCGTGAGAGATAATAATAGCATATATGTTGGACCATCATGAGTACGACTACTATATACTCTTTGACAACGTTTACGTACAGCTAGCTAACTCCTTTCTTTCTTTCTTTCTTATACCTAATGCCCACGCGGTACATTAACCTTGCGCACGCAGGTTTGCTTTCGCTTATGTTATATATAAATATATATATATAATTATATAAGGAGATCATATATATATATAGCCGTGCGCTAGCTATATAGCTTGCTTGATTTGATCTCATGCATGCTTAATTTGATCTCATGCATGCATCTATCCATTTTTAACCGGAAGATATCATATCATGCAAACAATGGCTTTATCTACAATTTAAGCAACGTTAATGGAGTACTGCATCATGTTGTCGTGTACTGTTTCTTTCGATGTAACGCCAACATGATAATTCACATCATGTCAATGACTAATTAATGGCCGCTATATATTTCTTTTATTCTCAATTCTATCAGTACTCTCAGTTTATCGCATTTTTAAGCCATTTTTTTAAAGTACACGATTAATGACTTATAAAACTGACCCCTTCAAAGATATTGCGACACCATGGTCAGAAACAAAAGAACGAAAACGTAAAAATTGCGACACCATTAAGCATTACCGACAGTTTCTTGATGGAAAGAAACAAATTAAGGAACGAAAATGTAAAAATTGACCTTTTGCAACAAAATTTCTATCACTGCAAAAAATATTATCTGTAAACTCTTTTTGATGAACTTAATTTTATAAAAAAAAGTTTTTAATTTTCACATATTAAAACTCGTGACAAATAAAATGGTTCAATATAGTTATTTGTGATAATAATTTTACAACGACGTGAATTTGGTGACATAAAGTAATTATTTATTACGAAATAGTATTCGCATGAAAAAATTATGTCTCAAAAACCACTATTTGTTGTAGTGGGTCAGCCAATTATATATGTATTTTAGATTTGAAATAATGCATGCAGAACGAGAAATACAGTACTACTAGTAAATATTGATGATATATCTTGCAATATTCTATGAGCGAGCTGGCAGACTAATTGGACTTGCAAACGTTCTTTCTTTTATCTATAGTTGACTATATATTATTATATATAATCGGAAGATCATACATAATTTCCTTCGACACCACTTTATAAATTTTCAATTTCTTTTAATGTTTTTTTTTTAAAATAAAATAAAAGGGAGGGACGTTGATCTTAATCTTAATCTGTGCGCTAGCTCTAATTTGTCCTTTCTACTCTCTAGGATTAATTATTATATATTGGTTTTAATCAGGTACTGCAGATGATCATGATTAAGGCGGCTACTAATTACTAAACGTGTTATAATTAATCTGATGATTTTTCAATTTTTTTTTTTGACACGTATATATGCTTATCTATATTGCGCGTCCTTGTGCTAGCTTAGACAGTACTAATTCTAGTTGCATTTTTTAAGAATTGTAGATGAGCTCCAGATTCTAGACCTTTATGTTCGGTTTGATAACTTAAGTTTAGACATAAAATTTTTATCTTATTTTATCATTATAATTTGAGTCATTTTCAGGTCACCGCTAGGGCTCCCCGCTTGGAGTCCCGCTAGTGTTATTTGATATGCCCTTTTATTTTTTTCATTTTCAACATACATTTTTTTAATATTCTTTAATATTTTTAAAAAATAAAAAAATCACATCTTTATTAAAAATTATTTTTTTAATCAAGAAAAAAAAAATCCTAGCTGGAGCGCCGAGCGAGACTCCCAGCAGGAAGAGTAGTATTGCTCTTATAATTTTTTCAAATTTTCATATAAAATATAATAAACAATTCAACTTTTTCAAATTTCAATTTAACTTTTTCAAATTCCAAAACAATAATAATATTAAAATATAATATTTTAAACTTTTATCTAAAATTAAAAATTCTCATCTCACTCCCCAAACCTAACATTTTCATGTCCCATTTCCAAGCTTGCAAGCTGCACATCATGTATAAATACACAACTAGTACAACGTCAATTATAAGTATAATTAATTTATTATCTAATTGATATCACCATAAACTCTCACATCAATAATAGAATGTTTCTTAAAAAAGTGTTGATTAATCACTCTTACCTGCATATAGGCCGATCGTTATCAGAAGAAATATCCATACTATACATATATCGTTTTATGAGAGAATGTTGCTATTTTTTTCTCCCTTTAAGATGATCGTACCCTATTATATAGCCTACTTGACAGTGAAATTGTAACCAATTGGTTTCTTGCGTCGTTGAAAGAAAGAAACTCAACAAAAACATGCATTATTCAGTCTATATCTCTATATATATCTTGCGTAGAAAACTGGCCAACAATGATATATATATATATATATATTTATAGATATATAGATAGATCATATATATTAGGTTTATGTATTTCTCATCTGAACAAAGAGCTTGTTATAGAGAAAAATAAATAAATAAAAGAAAAACGTGCTGACCAATTAATCTTGTTAAAAAAGCTAAAACATGATCCCATAAATAATCAGACTAGTGCAGCTCCTAATTAAAACAAACAGATTAAAATAATATAATAATAAAAAAAAGGGATAAGAGTGAGATTTGGTAAGATGTATACGATCCAAGTTTTGTAGTTTGGAAAGAGCTTTCATCTACAGCTAGCTTTCGCTCCAGGTATTCGTGCACGGTTTTGCATGCGTTGAAGTCTACTGCAGAGAGCTGGACTCCAATATCCCCTTATTTACCTGCTGACCTCTTTTAAATTAACCATTCCCACGAATTCTTCTCCTTCCAATTAAGCTAACCAAAAAT
>QEOT01001678.1:116778-128686 GCA_003123785.1 Pterocarya stenoptera | reverse complement strand
TTGCTAGTTTTAAAAATTATAGTATATATAATAATATAGCAATTAATATGTATTAAAATTTATAGACTATAGTATTTTTTTAAGTAGAATAATATTTAAATTAATTTAGACATGTATTATTTAAATTTTTACTTAAGGTAAAATGGTAAGAAATGTTTTTTGACTATGAGGGCCGTAGACCGTTGGATCAACCTATAGATATCTTAGATGCCATTGATTCGATTACCCTAGGGTTACAAACTTAAGTTTAACCTACTCTTTGTGCCGTTTCACTCTCAAGTCTCAAGTCTTAACTTACTCACACTTTCACTCACTTCTTCAGACTTTCTCGAGAAACCCTAGACTCGCACTTCGACTCACTCCTTCCCGAATCTCTTCTCTCTTGTTTCTGGAATGATGGAATCAAGTATTCAATCCTTGATTCCTAAATGCTTTCTTGTTTCAGCCAGGGGTAGGGATTCACGAGGGGCCTTTTGTGATCCCATCTTGGTCCGTCTGTAACTGTGAGAAACCCTAGCAGTTGCAGATGCAGCCGGCGACCGTATTTTAAGGGAGCCGTGGCTGTAATCTCAGCCTCTAAGGTGCAGCCGGTCATCGAGAAATGGGTCATTAAATGTATGCATTTATGACTCCCAACCAATTGTTTCCCTGATTCTTTGGTTTGTGGTTCTCTGGTTTGTCGATTCGTTCGTCTATGAGTCGATTACCCTTGTTACTTTCTTGTTTCTAACCATTTGGTTAGGATTTGGGAACTTGACAGATTTGATTGGTCTCATCTAGTTTTAATTTATAAATTTATCTGAGTATTTTCGAGTATTCATTTTGGTTCTATCCTAACTCTTTATACATTGTAGTATTGTTAGTTGTTAGACTTTAGATTTTGTAGATCTAGATATAATCATCTAAGTACAAAGTACACCAAACATGCTCTGTGCTCGGTGGTGTGACATTGTTCTACCATACGGTTTTGATAGCTTTGTGAGTCTGTGACTGCCCAATGTCCATCACTCTGATTGATAAACTTATGGAGTGTAATCTATTTTTTATGTGTAATGACAGAATATGCATTGTTAGGAATTTAGGCTGTGTTGCTAATATGCTATTGTTTAAAAAAACAAATATATGTTTCGAGCTTTATCCTTCATATATGAGAATTTCTAGTAACAAAACTCTGAAGAGCTTGCATACAGATCTATGCTTGATTCCTTGAATCAACATTTACAGCCCACTATGAGTTTAACTTATTCCCCCTCTTACCTGGTGCTATGTTCTATTTATTTACTATAGATTTTTAATTTCTTATTTGCTTTTTTGAGTTGTCTCGGGTTATTTGTGTATATTGCTAATTGGAGTGTGGAGATTTGGTTCTGGTTGTATGATCTTGCTCCCAGTATTTAAATATGCTTTCTTTTAAATATTTTTAGTTGATTAATCTGACCCTATTTGGTAGGGGTATAAATTTAAACCGGTCCAAACCGGACCGGACCATACCGAACCGATTTTACCGGTTTTGAATCGGTCCGGTCCGGAACCGATTTTTATAATTCATAAACCGGTTAGAACCGGTCCGGTTCCCATTTTAGGATTTTTTGGACCGGACCGAACTGGTTGATAAAAAAAATAATATTTTATATATAATTTTTATACAAAATTAAAATTATACAAAATATTTTATATATATTAATATATAAGTTTTATATATAATGTATAATTATATGTGAAATTTTTATATATAATTATATATCATATATGAAATAATTTCATATTATAATTTATAAAATATAACATAAAATGTTAATTTTAAATGAGAACATTTGTAATTTGTTTGATCATATACTATTAATATAATTATATATAAAATAATGTTATTATAAAATAAAAGTTTAATCTTAAAAATGAAAATGTAATTGATCATGTATTAAATAGCTATACTCATATATAGTTTATCGCTAATACTAATATATACTAATATATAGCTATACTAATATATAAATTTATAACTTGTACTAATATTCTAATATAGACTATAATTATAGTTATATTAATAGTCTAATATAGATTAATAAAAGTATAACAGATTTTTTTTAAAAAAAATTTTTTAAAACATATTTTTAATGATAAAATGTCAAACTTATATTTTAAAAAAATCGAAAAACCGGACTAGACCGGACTGGAAACCGGTAAAACCGGAAGTATCAGTTTAGGAGGGTAACCGGTGCGTAATCGGTTTTGAAAAATACAAAACCGGTCATACTGGTTCGGTCCAAGATTTTGTCCAAAACTGGACCGGACCGGACCCGTTACACCCCTACTATTTGGTTCTTGCTTAATGCTTGTTGTTCTTACTTGAAGTATTTAATGATGCTTTATTGTTCATGTTTGGTTATTGTCTTGAGTATTGAAAGATGCTTCATTTAACATGTCTTGGACTTGGTTGATTAATCTTATCCAATCTGTTCTATATTTATATTCTTGCTTCAAGTCTTTAAATATGCTTTCTTGAACCTGTTTTGGTTGATTAAAAATTATAATCTATGGTTCTTATTTCAACTAATTAATTATTCCATATTAACATGTCATCTATGATTAATCTTTTACAATCTGTTTTGTGTTTATGTTCTTACTTCAAGTCTTTAAATATGCTTTCTTCAACCTATTTTTGTTTGATTATAAATTATCATATATGGTTCTTGCTTCAAGTATTTAATTATGTCATCTATTATTAATCTTTTATAATCTATTTTGTGTTTATGTTCTTACTTCAAGTCTTTAAATATGTTTCCTTCAACCTGTTTTTATTTGATTATAAATTATCATATATGGTTCTTGCTTCAACTGTTTAATTATGTCATCTTCATCATTCTTTGATTGATTAATCTATTTTTTACAATATGTTCTGTGTTTAAGTTCTTGATATGTCTTGCTTTTGGAGGCATATCGAGTCACCAAGGCAAGAGTCTACTGAAACTGTTTGCGTCAAAATTGTTTGACTCTTAACATGTTTTGGTTGATTATATCAACTATACCAGCCTTGCCTTTTGGAGGCACATTGAGCCATCAAGGCAAGGCTGCCAAGGCAAAACTGTTGGAGTCAAATGTTCTTGACTTTAACATGTTTTACTGTCCTTACTTCTAGAGGCACCTTAAGCCATCAAGACAAGGTTGTTTTTATTTTAATTGATTAATATAACTTGTGTCTTATATGGTCAATGTTAATATGCTTATTTTGTGTTTCTGGTTTTGTGTTTTAGAAATATTAGACCCTAGAAAATGGATGATCGTATGACTTTACTGGTTGATGCGGTGGAGGACTGTGAAAATGAAAACTCTATTAGGATTAGTCATGTAGACCCTCTATCTGATGATGGTGGAGACACTGTAAATACTGATGTCCCTAATACTGTCTCTACCAAGGGCCCAACAGATGTTCAACAGTAGCCAATAAAATAAAAAAGAAAAAAGAGAACTTCCAATGTATGGAATGATTTTGTCGAACTTGAACGAGATGAAACTAAACAGCCTCAATGTAAGTGGTGTAAATCTTTGTTTAAAGCATCTCGATCAAGTTCTACGACTACACTACATAGGCATTTGCTAACTTGTATGCCATACATGAGGACTAAGAAAAAACAAAAAGTCTTAGCAGTTGAGTCTAAGGAGAAAAATGGTAGTTTCACTGTCTCAAACTTTACCTATGATCGTAGTAGGGTCTGAGAGCTTGCCTCTCATATGATACTTTACCATAAATATCCATTTCTTTAATGGAGCATATGTTGTTTAATAAGTTCATGAGTGCAAATACTCCATATTGAAAAAAATGTCTAGGGCTGCTACAAATAAGGAATGCATGATAACTTATGAGACTGAAAAGACAAATTTAAAGGTTTCCTTAAACCTGTTAACAAAGTCCATATCACAACTGACATGTGAACTTCTTGTCAAAAACTTTCATATATGGTAGTGACATGTCATTTTATAGATGCTAATTGGCATCTTCAGAGGTATGTTTTGAACTTTTGTAATGTGCCTTCTTATTGCTGATGCTTTGGAAAAGTATTTTTAAAATTGGGGAATTGAGAATAAAATAAGTTCAATTACTGTTGATAATGCCAGTTCTAATGATGTTACCATTAAGATCTTGAAAGATGATTTTAGATTTAAGAAAACACTGTCTGTAGGTGAAAAATTATTTCATGTACGTTGTTGTGCACATATTACTAATTTACTGGTACAGTATGGACTTGGAGAGTTTAGTGAGATTGTTGATTGTGTAAGAGATGGTATAAAATATCTAGTAGCATCAGAGAGTAAGCTAAAACAATTTAGTGAAATTGCAAAACAGTTGCAATTACCCTCAAAGAAACTGATTTTATATGTGCCTACAAGATGGAACAACACATATTTAATGTTGGATGTTGCAATTTAGTTTAAAGAAGTTTTTCCTATATATAGTGATAGAGATAGTAGTTTTGAATGTGTTCTAACTGTTGAAGAGAAGAGGCAAGTTGAAAATGTTTGTCAACTACTTGTTATTTTCAATGAAGTAACCAATATTGTATCCGGAAGTGATTACCCAATAGCAAACTTATTCCTTTCTGAAGTATGAAGAATGAAGGACATCTTAGGTAAGAAGAGTAGAGATGAGAGTGAATACATGAAATCAATGGTAATGAAAATGAGTACTAAGTTTGAGAAATATTGGGGGAATGTAATCTATTGATGGCAATCGCTGCGGTGTTAGACCCTAGATTCAAGATGGTCCTGATCCAATTTTATTTTCCATTAATTTATCAAGAGCTAGACGCTTCTAAGAATGTTGATCACGTCTCTCAAGTGTTGCATGAGTTATATCACGAATATGTTCGTGAATACAATTCGACTCTTGAGGCACAAAGAGAGCAGGAAAGTGCTCGAACAAATGTATCCAGTTGTTCCTCAAGTGCTGGGAGAAACATGCAGAGTGGCCAGTCTTTATTTAAATCTTTTGTTAGAAGTGTTGATACCGTGCAGCCTTGTAAATCAGAACTGGACAATTATTTAGAGAAGAGTATATATATCTATGAAGAGGGTTCAGATGCAAGTTTCGATGCCTTTGAATGGTGGAAAGCAAATAGTCTTAAGTTTAGAACTTTGTCCAAATTGGCCCGAGATATATTGGCTACACCAATTACCACAGTTAGCTCAGAATCAACATTCAGTGCAGGAGGCAGAGTCATTGATCCTCATCGAGCTTATTTGTCAACTGAAATTGTCCAGATGTTGTTATGTGGGTCTGATTAGGTTAGAGCATTATATGGGCTTAAAAGATCATCAACAAATTCTGTAAGTGTAATCTATTTATTTTAACTACCTATTGCTATTTAACTATTTTATACTTACTATTATTAAGTTATTTACAAAAATACTAATGCCTATTTTTTTCTTGTCAATAGAAGGATGTTCTATTAGAAACTAAGATTCTGTTGCCATAGTTATAGGCCCATACAGACTTAGATTCTTTTTTTATTATGTTTAATTTATGGAGCATTTTTACAACTTTCTAGTTTTATGATTTATCTGGTCTATATTGTTTAATCTACATGACTTGCTATCTGATATTTGGACAATTTACTATGTAATATTTGGACAGTTTGGTTCTATCTGATTTTGTTTTGGATGATATGAGTCATGATAGTTCAGGTAATTTCTAAGTTCTAACTCCTCACCATCCAGATTTCCTAAATTTCTTTAAATGGCAAATTAAATTTTGCATTGCTAACATCCCTTGACAATATTACTAAGTTAAGAGTACTTGAGTAATGATGCAAGGGAATAAAAATTATATTAATATTTTTGTCTGTATCAGTGTGTCTGTGTGCAGGTTGTCATGGTGATTTTCTTCAAGTTTGGGAACTTGCTGACTTCTATTATGGTTCACTCAGATTTTGTATGAGTTTGGTATTTTCCTGTCATTATGATTTTCTTGAAGTTTGGTAAGTGCAGTCTGCAGTTGGCTATCTGATTTTGTTGGCATTTGGTAAATTCTTGTGAACTTGTTTTGGTAAAAACTCAAGTTGTCTAGCTTTTATTTTCTAGCTGTTTGTGTTGAACTGTGGTAACTTGTGAACTTTTTGGTAACTGCAGTTGTCTATCTTGGTTGTCTGGCTGATTTTGTTGAACTTTGGTAACTTGTTGTGAACTTGTTACTAAACTTGTAACTTCTTTGGTAACTTTTTTGATAACTGCCTGTGGTATTATGTATTAGTGTATGCCTATTGAGTATTGCATACTGCTACCTGCTGGTTGGCAGATTCTTATATCATATGGGCCTGTGGCTGGTAACTGTCTGTTGTGTTAGTATATGCCTATTGAAGTTGTCAACTTGTCTACCTAACAGTTTGTTGTCTGGGTGATATGAGTCATGCCTATTGCTGGGGCGCTATTTTGGATCTGTTTTGTGGTAGTTCATTTGGACCTTTGGTAANGCTGACTTCTGTGACTCTATCATGGTGATTTCAGATTTTAACTCTTGTCTAAATCTCTAATTCACATATATGTTTATGAGATTGCTTGTATTTTTGTAGCGTAATTTGTGTAATTTTTAAGATATAATATTGATTTTTTACGCAAATGAAGTTTTGCATTTTCTGTCAAACATCCCTTGACAGTATTTCTAAGTTAACAGTACTTGAGTAAGGGATTAAAAATCTGCCTAACTTTTTTATTGTATTAGTGAATGCATGACAACAATGTCAAGATTTCTGGCTCCATTCATAACAAATGAGGGCTGATTTTGTTTACGGCCCAATTTTTTTTTTGAAGTTTGATGTATCTTATATCATAATTTATTGTTGTAAAGTATTTTTTGATTCACTAGTTCCATTATGATGTAAAAATTAAAAATGTCATTTAATGTACCATAGGTTCATAGCCATAATACTCTTGAAGGTGATATGATGTAAATTTGTATTTAATTTGTTATTTTATTGATACATTTATTTTCATGTTATATTACAAATATTAGTCTTTAAATTTAGTCTTAAACGAGCCGAGCTCGAGTCGAGCCTGGGCTTGGCCCGTTAACTGAACCGAACTCGAGCCGAGCTCGAGCTCATTTCCTCACTACACGAACTGAGCTCGGACGCTATAATGAGCTCGGCTGATAAACGAGCTGAGCTCGCACACCTTAAGCTCGCTCGAGCTCGACTCGTTTACAGCCATAACCCTGGGCAGTCTCATTTGGATGGTGGGGTGAGATAAAATAATTTTAGATGAATTAATAAAATATTATTATAATATTATTTTGTAATATTATTATTATTTAAAAATTTAAAAAAATTGAATTGTTATTATATTTTGTGTTAGAATTTGAAAAAAATTGTAATGATGAGTTGAGATCACTTCTCAATCCAAAAGGGACTTTGTCTGCCAATTTTCACATTTGTTTTATGAGAAAACCTGGAAGCTAGTCCAGCTAATCTTACTCAATAAATAGCCCTCCAATAACATTATTCCACGTTAGCCTTCTATTTTACATATTGTAGAGATGCCTACACCTGATCAACTCATCATAGCCCAACCCTCTTGTGCCTCCATCATATTCGTCTTCTACACGCAAATCCATCTTCAATCCGTAACTGAGATCTTGACCCCACACTCACCCCCGACAGCAATTCGAGCCCCCGAGCTAGGTGTATGACGAAGCTCGACCCCCCTATCCGCCAAGGACGGAGCTCGACCCCCACAGAAAAACTCACAACCCTCCCGTGCCATCTTCCTCTTCCAAATTCACAGCCCTCACGGGTATCATTCACCATGGAACAATATAAAAAAATGACACCACCATAAAAAGGGCAATAGAAAAAGAAAAATAGAGGGTGGGGCATGGTAGAGTATTAGATCCACTTTTTTCTGCACCTCTTTTCTCTAAATATTATGCAGGGTGAAGGATGAGCAGTTATACCCGTACTTATTTCTCATCGGAGTCAAGATTCGATGGGAGCTAAACCAATTGCAGTTGAATTTACAAATAGGCTTGGGGCCTCTTTCCTTTTTCTTTTTTGCTTTTACCCTGAGATTGTTGTGGGTTCATTTATAATGTAATTAAGAATGATTCCCAAGGGTGGTGGGTTTGTGTAAGCTTAAGACTCTTGTTTTCAGATGGTAATATTCTACTTTTCATATTTTGTAATAGCGGTACTGTTTACTTTCGTATTTGAAGTACTTGTTCTCTTCCGATTTAAATTGGTGTGTATTTGCTCTTTGATTAAGTTGAATGCATTTATCTCCTTCAACCTTTGGCCTTTCTTGCCTGCCTTTCATGGTTGCATTGTGTGACAACAAAAGATCATGCTTATTTACCCCCTATCTCTCATATTTGTGTTCTGTGAAAATTTCTCTGCAAGTTTGGAAACGATGCTACATTCACCTCTATGACTTTGCTTATGAATTTATCACATGCATTATGCTTTTCTTTTGAATCAAGAAAATGATGGATCTTTTTTACTAGATCGAGAAAAGTAGCAGTTAGATATTTCAGCCCCATTATTTAGCTGTTTCTTCCTAGTAATTTTGCAACTAGATGTTTTTCAAAAGCATTTTTATTATTGTTTGTTAGTGGGGTCTCCGTTTGGTGGCAGGAGCTTGGTGATAGTGACGACCGAACTCCTGCCACCAAACGTTTCTATGTTGTCATTCACAAAACTGTGAAGTGGGGAAGGAGTTTCGGTGGGAAAGGCCCAAAAAGGGGTATGGGTTCGAGGGTAGATCGTGGGAGTCTTTTTCTCTTTTTGGTTTTAATCAAGTGTGTGTGTTGTGTATTGTACAATTTCATCACTTTCTTACTTTTATGATGTTTATAACTTATTGGAGGTTGTTTTTCTCCTGCAAACAGTTAGGTTGATCCGAAGTGCTTCTCTTGTTTTATTTTAGAATCACGTAAATGGCAGTGAAATAGTTTTAATGAGTGATATTATGAACAAACTTTAAATAAATAACTTTTATATAAGTTTTTTGTAAAAAAATTAATCTCACAAATAAAAAATAGTTTTTTACATTTTTTTTAGGTGAAGTCTACTTTTTTTACAATTATTTGTAAGGGGTCTGTCTATTTAGGGTTTGTACAAATCATTTCTCTTTAGTTAATATATTTTATAAGAAATGAGAAAACAAGAAAGAAAAAATTGCCTAAAACTATTATAAAGTACAAAAATTATTTGAATATGATTTTTTAATATGATTTTTATTTTGAAGTTTGTAAAAGTTGTATTAATTTTTGTGTTTTATTTTATAATTTGTAAAAGTTATATTAGTTTTTATGTTTGGATAATGATTATGTAATTTAGATGAAAAATGTTAATATTTAAAATTGAAAAATGTCTTCTATTTAAGTGATATTTAGAAATAAAATTATGAAAATATTTTATAATTTTAAGTATTTAATGTCTCCTCTCTGTATTCAAACATCCCCTCCCTTACTGTAAAAGTACACGAAAAATAAATAAATATATTAGAGTGAAAAAAAAAAAAAGAAGAAAAATGAACAAATACTATTCTTCTCCTAAATAACATATATCAAGGTTTTTGTTTTATTTTTTTCTTAACTATGTTCTTACTTCATAGATAGGCTTCATCTGAATTTAATAACAACATAGCGTACATGAGTTTATATTTATATATTTATGTGATTATAAGCCAAATTTGCGGAAATTAGAATATGGTATGTAAATGTTGGGTAAATTTTATAAGTAACGGCTAAATTTTGATAGAATTTCAAGCAAATTTATAAAATTTCATTTACAAAGATAAAATTTGTAAAACCATCAAATTTCATTTGCAATAATATCTGTCTTTTAAGTAGTTCTGAACTATTCAAACAGGCTTTTTTTGTTACGATGAAGATTAACTTCACCAAATTTTCAAAGCAAATTGGACGGTTATCAGGATTTATACAATTACTATTCAAACGGACTATTTTTTTTCTCTTATTAAATGTGCAGTGTATAGATAATGGGTAAAATAATTTGATTAGTTTAAAAATAATAAAATCAAAAAAGTTGAAAAAATAAAAATAAGTGTGTGCTGTGTGCTGTGTGAAGATTATATGTAGCAAATCTCTTTATATATAAGTTGGAAAAAGAAAGAAAACGTAAAAGAACAAACATAACACACCAATATGAGATGGGAGACTATCTTGTTTGTTTTCAAGATCAAAATCTAAAATTTTGAAAATTTTGAAAACTCCTCATCCCATTATTACAATATTTTCAAATCCTTATACAAAATAAAATAAACAAATCAATTTTTTTAAATCTCAAAACAAATACAATATTAAAAAATATATTCTAATAATATTTTATATAACTTTTCAACTTTAATCTTATCTCATCTCATTTCTGAAAACAAATGATATTTCCTACGTCATAACATCGTATTTACCCCATTGAGATCTCTTGCAAGGGATTGCATGAGTGTAGTACTTTGACTGAAATAGTGTATAGAAAGGTACTCAAGTCTCACTTATGATGAACTTGGCGTGGTGAGAATGTTGTTTATTGATCCACAATAATATTTATGAGTGTTTTTTGAGTTTTTTTTAGTATTGATCCACATGTTTTTTATTATTTATTGAGAATTATTGTTAGGTAGACCGATAGTCTACCGAGCATTTGTACCGATGGGTGCATTTTTATTTTTTTATTTTCTTTGTTTTTTGTTTTTTTAAATATTTAGAAATGTATTTTTTTTCCTTAAACATAAATAAATGTTTTTCTTAATATTAGAAAAAAAATAGTTTAGTGGTAATTGGTCAGTTCCATCGGTCAGTTCCATCGGTAGACGTTATTTATTTGGACATTACAAATGGTATTAGCTACTAATTCGAATCAGAAATGTATGATGGGACTGGACCAGATTCCAACTTGTTATATTAGCTACTTGTTACGTTACTTGTGCATGGACCAGAGATCTGCCTTGTTTCGTGCACTTGCTAAGGAAGGGACCGTCGAAGGCGGTTTTTTGTGGTCCAAATGAGTTAACCAAAGGGTTGAGATTAAAGACCCCAATTGCAGCACTCTACAACCAACTGTTTTGATGCTTTTATTGGAGATTTCCACGTCCATTATATCTATGTTCTCATTTAAGAAAAACAAAACCATAACATGATAGATAGAATTGAAAAGTTTCGACCTATAGTAAGCACCAAAAGGCACACACTTTGTGAGGGTGCATGGGGCCACACGTTGTGGGTGGAGGTGGTGAGCGGCCTATCTTGAATATTAAAGGTCAATTATCTCATGTGTACTCATTAGCTGCGTGGTTATGCAACNTTAAGAAATGCGTAATCACAAATTCGGTTATTTGTAACATAGCGGCAGCTAGAGCTTAGCTATCTTAAAAAACAAAAACAAAAACTTAATTGTATCTAATGGCAGTCTAGCGTTGTAGTATATGGTTTCTGAGAAAAAAATGATTCACAATTCATCTTTTTCCTCTCCAATGACATTTGTAGCCACAGTCCTAAGAAGATATGCTGAACACATAAGTGCTTGGTCAGAAAAAAACAGATAGAAGAAGAACTACACCATTAAACTCCACAAGACTTTCATGAGATATATTTTGATGCAGCAGTTAGGAAAGAAGGGAACATAATTGCAGCAGTAGGAAAAACATATGTAGGAGATATTATGTTTGTTAGAACTGATATTATTCCCCATACCAATTCCAATATAGGAGAAGCAGTTGCAGCATTGATGGGTATAAAAGAAGCCATGCAGAGAAAATGGAGAAAAATTGCCATCAAAGGTGACTCGTAGCAGGTGGCAAAGGCAGTGACCTCTTTTAACCCAAACATGGATTAGACCATGCAAACTACTATCAATGACGTCAAGCACAACCTAGACAACTTCGAAAATTGGTATACAGAAAAAAT
>QEOT01001678.1:75910-89584 GCA_003123785.1 Pterocarya stenoptera | reverse complement strand
AGTTGAATAAAATATTGTTAAAATATTATTTTTTAATATTATTATTATTTTATAATTTGAAAAAATTGAATTGTTTATTATATTTTGTATAGAAATTTGAATAAATTATAATGATGAGATGAGTTGAGATGAATTTTTAACTTTTCAATCCAAACCGGGCTAAGGGAGAATAGCGGGGGGAGAATTCAAATAAAAGAAAGAGAATGTTTAGTTTAGGTTTTTAACGTAGAAAGAGAGGAGAAAAAAAGAAAATAAAAAAAAGATGTCAGCATAGAGTGATGGAGAGAGGCTGAGTAGATTTTCTCTTTGGTTTTTGTTTTCGGTGTGCTTCTTTGGGTTTGTTCCCCCGGGGAAGAAATGGGAGCTTAGAATGAAGAAGATCGGTATGCAAGTAACAGAGATGAGATATTCGTTAGTGAACAAGGCAGAGCACTCAAAACCCATCATAAAATGGACTTCTTTTTGTTGACTAACAACATGTTGGAGGCAATTCCAATTCAATAATGACGATGATTTTGATTTTTGCGTTGCACTGGAGTGACCAGTACTTTCTCACAAGTTTTATTTTCCTTTTGGAAGTTTGATGATCTTGTTTTCGGTGTGCTTCTTTGGGTTTGTTCCCCCGGGGAAGAAATGGGAGCTTAGAATGAAGAAGATCGGTATGCAAGTAACAGAGATGAGATATTCGTTAGTGAACAAGGTAGAGCACTCAAAACCCATCATAAAATGGACTTCTTTTTGTTGACTAACAACATGTTGGAGGCAATTCCAATTCAATAATGACGATCATTTTGATTTTTTCGTTGCACTGGAGTGACCAGTACTTTCTCACAAGTTTTATTTTCCTTTTGGAAGTTTGATGATCCTGTTTTCGGTGTGCTTCTTTGGGTTTGTTCCCCCGGGGAAGAAATGGGAGCTTAGAATGAAGAAGATCGGTATGCAAGTAACAGAGATGAGATATTCGTTAGTGAACAAGGCAGAGCACTCAAAACCCATCATAAAATGGACTTCTTTTTGTTGACTAACAACATGTTGGAGGCAATTCCAATTCAATAATGACGATGATTTTGATTTTTGCGTTGCACTGGAGTGACCAGTACTTTCTCACAAGTTTTATTTTCCTTTTGGAAGTTTGATGATCCATCTGCTGTCAAGTATCCCTCGGTTAGTTGAAACTATCTTCTACCTCGTTTCTGGAACGTGCATAGTGTACTTTAGGTTTGGGCTCAGCATTCTTATCTTCAAGTATTCCTCGTACGTATCTGAGGAAAAATAAAACAAATAAATGAAATAGGAAAATGCTACTCCTCCTGCCCTGAAATTTTTTAATTTTTTTTTACTTAATAATTAAAGAAATGTTTTTTTTAATGATGTTGTGATTTTTTTTTAAATATTAAAAATTATTAAAAAAATACATGTGAAAAAAGAGTAAAATATAATATAGAAGAAATATACTAATGGAATGGTGGAAACTGCCACCGGTGGCTGTAGGGCCACCCAATGAAATATCCATGAACGCGACAACTTTCACCTCAGTCAATGACTATTACATGCAGCCACATGCATAACAGTAACACCAACTTCCACTACCATTGATGATAAAAATAGTTTTAGTAGCAACCTCGACAAGTATATATATAAATATATATATATATATGTAATATAGAAAATGACGAACGTTTTATACTTTTTATATCACTTTATAATTTATAAAAATAATATCGTTTTTATAGAAATATTGTCAATTTAAAATATAATTTTGGAAGATAAAATACTCAACCTGCTAAGGCTAGTCCCAGCCTACCAAACTACACTAGATGACAAAATAGAAAGGAAGAGAGTAGTAGGAGACAAGAGTGACCATAGGTGTAGAGGAGGGTGTCAGAAAGAAGTGGGAATGGAAAGGATGCTCAGATACGCTAAGGGTCAAACCTGACCTCCACTTATAGACACTCAAAGGGACTAGTCACCTCCTGGAAAGCAAGCACGCGCAATGGAGAGTCAAATAAAAGCAAAGGGCTAGAAGATAAGGGGCAGATCATCATCATCATCATCTTCTTTTTCTTCAAACTCTCGAGAAAGACATCTTCTCCACAAGAAGAGCTCTTGCTACTTTTATACAATGAGAAATGAGAGGCCATGAAAGACAGTAAATAAGTATATTATAGTGAATTTTTCCTCCCCAAATGCCTGTGGACATAGGTGACATGTCGAACCATGTAAATTTGTGTCCCTTTCTCTTATTTTCTCTACACTTGTTTTTCCATTCACTATTATAGACATACGCATCAACATCGTACAACTGTATCGGAATACTGTCGGGAGCTCCAAACAACTCCGATCAAGGTCTAAGTTGAACAGTGGGTCGAGAATGACTCTTTCTCTCCTTTTGGCCTATTGTGCTATTTTTTCAATGTCGACAATGATTATATAAAAAGTTATAAAAACATTATTATATACATATACAGTCAAGATATATGTATGCCTTTAAAATTTTAATCCAAGTAATCTTTCAAATCTACTTATATATCTTCTTCTTCTTCTTTTTTCTTCTAGAAACAACATCTGCTATTATAAAAGGGAGTCTGCTGCCTTAAGCAGCATATTACAATTACAACAAAAAAGATGAGTCTTTCCCACTATGAAAGCTTAGTAAAGAAGGTGGTATTGTAATAAGTGGTATATTTCCAAATATATTATTGGAAGCAGCTCATTGCGCAATTGAATGCGCGCATCGATTCTCATCTTGATGTATTTTCCTGAATTTCCATTTCTCAAAACTTTTGAGCACAAGTCTGATGTCATGTAATACTGGTTGCACTTTCCAGTCAGGAATATAGTTAGAATTCTTCACTGCTTAGAGGGTATTGAGAGAATCTCCCGCAATCCCAGTTTTCCCGATCTTGAGTTCTTTGGCTTATTTCACTCCTATAAGTATTGCTGTTGCTTCCCCAAGGTTTGAATTTTGACTATTGAGATGTTTTGTGATAACAAATAGAATGGATCCTGATGTTGTCCAGCATACAGTTGTAGCAGTGCTTCCATTTTGTCTGACCGCAACATCAAAGGTGACTAGACAGTGATCCTTTGGCAAAATTTTCCATTGTTTGCTAGAATTAATTTGTAAACTACCCTAAGCATCATAATGATCTTTGAAAATCTTTTTAGTGGAAGATATAAAAGCAAATAAGTCAGGTTTGAAATCTTCATAAAAGACTTTATTTCTAAGGAACCACATACTATCCATAGCCACAATTACAAAAATTTGATAATGATGGTCTTCCTCTATGGAAATTCCTAAAGTTCTGGAAGGGTCAAGTATGCACTTAATCCACAAGCTAGTGTCATTATGAGCACAATAGGAAATATTTAAGGGCCAAGGGGAGTGGAGCCACAAAATTCTAGTGAAGCTGCAATTTAAGAAAATATGAGATTAAGTTTCTTCACTAGTATTACAAACATGACAGTCTATACCTTCAAGATTCACAAAACTCTTAATGCGAGATCGAGTTGGAATGATATTATGAAGAATTTTCCAACAGAGGAATTTAAGCCTATCCTGAATCTTGAGTTTCCACAAATTTTTCCACATTTCAGCTTGAGTGATGCTATTATCCATCCTATTCTGGACATAAGATAAACTAATGGCAGCATAGGCTGACTTAACACTAAACAAACCATAATTGTGATAAGTCCAGATAGGTTTATCAATGAGAGAATGGAAGATTTGCTGAGCAAGAGGGTTTTTTTCTATCTCATTCACAGAACTTTGATTGAAGAGCGCTTGAAGAAGGATGGTATTCCATCTCCTAAGTTCTTCCGTCATTAATTCTAAAACTCTAAGAAAGGGGTCTTTTGGAGTATTTATGTCTTTTTGAATTGGAGTAAAGTTTGGATTGTAAGGAATCCAATGATCAATCCATACTTGACTATTTACTCCATCATTGATCTGAAAGCATAATCCCTTCTTCAGAAAATCTATTTGCTTAAGAATTCATTTCCATATCCATGAATCGGTAGATTTTTGATTGGTATTCAAAAAGGAAGTCCTTTTCAAATACTTTCCTGCAAGAACTCTATTCCAAATGGCATTACCATTGATGATCATCTGCCAACCAATTTTGGAAAGGAAAGCTTGATTAAAATCAGAGACAAGTCTAACACCCAAGCTGTCCATAGACTTTGGTTTACAAATGGAATTCCAAGATTTGAGAGTTAAATTATGAGATTTTTCTTCCGGGAAACCTCACCAAAATTTCATGAAAGTTCTATCAATATTACTAGCAACACTTTTTGGAATCAAGATAGAGGACATGATATAGGAAGGCATTGAACTAGCAACCAACCGTTCTTATGAGAGTAGTCCGTCCTACTTGAGAAAAAAGCTTAGCTTTCCAACCCGCCAATTTTTGGGAGATTTTTTTGCTGAATTTCCTGAAAATGGATTTTCTTTGAGCCATTGAAAGATAGGGAAGGCCTAAGTACTTAATAGTAGGAGAATCACTCTTTAAGTCGAAGACTTCCTTGACACATTGTTTTTTCCTAGGCTGAGTGTTTTCACTGAATTTTATAGAAGATTTACTAGCATGAACTTTTTGTCCTGACCATTTGGAATTCTTCTCTAAGCAATTATTAAAACTGTTAGCAGTGGTACTATTGGCCTTCCCGAAAAGAATAAGATCATTGGCAAATAAAAGATGAGAGATGGGGAAATTGTTTCGACTAATGGAGATCCCTTGAATGTTTCCCAAATTTTCCTCACGAGTAATGAGCCTAGTAAGAACTTCTGTACACAGAATAAAAAAGAATGACGAAAGGGAATCACTTTGTCTCAACCCTCTACTATGCTTAATAAAACCTCTTGGAGTACCATTGATAATGACATAATAAGAGACCGTAGTGATACATTGTTTGATCCAGTTGACCCATTTTTCGCTGAAACCATCCATAATACTCAGAATAAACCCCCATTCCATGAAATCGAACGCCTTTTCCATATCAATCTTAATTGCCATGATATCCTTCTTTCCTTTTTTCCTTTTCAAGAAATGGAAAATTTCTTGGGCCAGAATAATCTTCTCTTGAATAGTTCTACCTAGGACAAAAGCAGTTTGGTATGGAGAGATAATTTTTGGAAGGATTTTCTTTAATCTATTCGCCAGAATTTTTGCAATCACTTTGTAGTAAATATTAGAAAGACTAATAGGCCTAAACTGATAAACAATATTAGGATTACTAGACTTTGGAATTAAAGCAATATGGGTATGATTTAACTCTTTGAGAAGATTACCATTATGGAAAAATTCTGAATAGCTTTAATGAAATTATTTTTGACAATATCCCAATAATGCTTATAGAAGAGGCCAGTGAAACCATATGGCCCAGGGACTTTTCTGGAGGGGTTTTGCCTAAGAGTGTGAAGAATCTCTACCTCATAAGGAATTTCACAAAACATGATATTTTATTGATCAGTAACCTTCTCAGGAAATATAGACTCTAATTCCGAACCTATACTTGGATTAGAGGTTGTATAGACCGTTTTAAAATGATCCAAGAAAGAGTTCTAGATGACATGTTGGTCCTTAGTCCAAATCTGACCTAATTTGAGACTATCAATGGTATTATGACGTCTCCTCACAATGGTAGAAAGATAAAAGAATTTAGTATTCAAATCCGTTGTGGTTAACCATTGGACTTTGGATTTTTGTCTCCAAAGTATCTATTCTCTCCATAACAATTCATTCAGATTGGATTTTAGGCCAGCCTCCATGATGACAGAAACAGTATTAGGGTCATTAGCTTCAATATCCGAGAGAGCTCTGGTGGTGTCTTTGATGGAAGATTGAATGTGCCCATAATGAGACCTATTCCAATATTTTAAGTCTCTCGGAACTACTTTGAGTTTTTCTTGGAGGATGTAGCTCAGGTTACCAAAGAATTGACTATTCCAAGCATTTTGAATGACCATTTGACTAGTCTGATCTCTAATCCAAAATTCTTCAAATTTGAAGCTAGAACTATGTTTTCTTCTTCCCATTGTATCAAGCACAATGGGTGAATGTTTAAAAGCACTTATACGTAGATGATGAAGGGATGAGTTTGGAAACAATTCCATCCAAAGTTGATTTGCTACAGCTCTATCTAGAATCTCTCTAATTTGACCCATTCCATGTCTATGATTGGTCCAAGTGTATTTGGGCCCGTGATAGCCTAGATCTATCATTCCACTCCTATCCATATACAAGCTCAGACCATTCGTATTAGAGGAACTAGCATAGGGTTGACCACCAAATTTTTCACTCTGGCTACAGATAGAGTTAAAGTCCCCTATAACAAGTCTTGGTCCCTCAAAATCAATTCCACTCAACATTAAGTTGTTCCAAAAATTTTCTTTTTTGCTGTTTTGTACAAGGCAATAAACTAAATTAAGCAACCAAGGGGTGTGCACAGGATCCGAATACACAAGCATAGTGATTATATTACAGTGAATATTCATAGGTTTNCCCCCCCCCCCCCCCCAAATTATCATTTGAAAGGGCATACATAGAATTTACAATAGAAAAACCTAGCCTATGTACAATACTAGACATATTCGAGTTAACCAAAATTATCTCCATCAAGAAGACTAAATCAAGTTTATGATTCCTAATTATGGCCCTTAAGATTCTGATTGCACGGGGTCTAGCCAGACCCCTGCAATTCCAAGAAATTATTTTCATTCCTTCCCTGGTGGCAGTATCGACTCTGCAACAACAGCCTCATAATCAAAAGTAAGAAAGTTAAATAACTGGGTACGAGTTTCATTACCAGTTGTGATCTCAAATTTTTTGTATGATGTAAACTTGATTCTCTTTGACCTCCTGCAGACCACATCATTTCTTTTTGTTTTGGCAAATTTTGTTGGAATGTCAAGAGCTATTGCATTGTTTGCTTGTGCAGAATGCTGGAAATCCTCACCTGCCACAGAATTTCCCCCATCTCCGAGAGGAGTAGAATCAATACTGAGTGGAGTCTTTCCTGATTTAACTGAAGCTTGATGAGGAGAGGTTAGGGTTTGAACATTTTCAGCAAAGGTTAAATTATGGGAAAGAGGAAATGATGTGATTGCTGGGCTCCCTAAGGTGAATGGGGATGAATATTCGCCTGACTTAGATTGTTGAATTGGGCTAGATGGGTGCTTCACGAGAGAAAGATTTTCTTGAGAAGAGCCTGTCAACTTGAGAGAAGGATAGGTATCTGATGGATTATTGATCAACTGACTTGGGCTAACAGTAATGACATTGTAAAGGGTAGATGGGTTAGACGAGTTACTTACTAACATTGGGCTTTTGAGCTGGATTTCACTTGTGTTTGGTCTGATTGCCAAAACTGACTTCCTTGATGGACTTACTAGAAGTGATACTGAGTGACTTGCATTTAGGTTCTGCAGATTCTCAAATTGGGCTAGTAATTGCTGAAAAAGTCTTTTATCTGATTCCTAGCTTTTGTAGTATTCAGACGAAGCCTCATTATTGTTTGAACTGATATGCATTGAAGAGTCTTGGTTGCTTATAAATGAAGAGGGTGCATGGATTGCCATCAGTTCAGACGGACAATACTCTACGGTCAAGATTTTCTCTACATTTGGCATCAATTTCTCAAAGGGTGACGGTTGAGAATGAGTAGCTGTACTTTAATTAAATGATCCTGTTAGCTTTGTCTCCTTAGTTGAGATGTTGCCACCTGTCCCTCCCTTCATCTCGTCTAAACCCTTGCATGCCAAGCTTCCATCAATATCTGGATAATTACTGTTAAGACCACCTGAAAGGAACTGAACCATCTGAGAGTTAATCTTGAACTGATCTTCCTGCTGGTATTCCACTTCCTTTCCTTTACTTGACACCAACAGGAAAAAATTCCTTGTTTCATTTGAAGAGGATAAGTCCTCCTGTTGTTGAACATCAACATGTTTTGGGTCTAAAGGAAATGACTGATAATCATAAAAAGTGGTCCTTTTACTGGCTTGTGTTTCTGCGCACATCCATAGCCCATAATTTGATACTTCAGTTTTGGTTTGGAGAGATGGACACACTTGTTGAAGATGACCTAAACATCCACAGCAGTAGCAGAACTCTGATAATCTTTCATACTTAAAACTAATCATGTAGCTGGCTTACGTTTGCGGATCAGTGGGAAACCTTCAGGCAGTGGTTATTCTACATTTATTTATACTTATTTGCGCATGTATCGTCTGAAAAGTATGCCTGGGCCTGCAGCTTTCTCAACCTGTATGAAATTTCCAAGCTTAGCAGTTATTTTCTTTGCATTTACGTTAGTCATGAACTCCAGAGGGAGTCCATGAATTTGCACCCAAAAAGCTTACATTTTTGTATTAACTTCGAGAAGGCTTAAACCAGGCGGCCAACTGCAGATGACCATATGGAAGCCTTTAACATTCCATGGCCTTTGGTCCAAAACTCTTTACTTTTCATTCTCATTTGAAAAAGTAAACAAAAACATGTTGACATCCAAATCTTCAATGTTGAGCCCTATCGAGAAACTCCATACTGATTTAATGATTGCGTGAAGAGCATGCTTACTGAGAGGGTGAGATGAAATTACCCTACCAATAAGGACATGCGATGATAACTGCGATGCCACGTCTGTTTCAGGCTGAAGATTAAGGTCATTCCAATTTACTGGGATGACACTCTTAGTTGACGATCCAGCCATGCTTTCCCTAAGGAAAAGTGAAAGATTCATGGTATTCTAAAAACAAAGGTGAAAGCACAGAGGGAACAACGATTTAATGTTGGATAAAAGATTTAAAGGTTTGTATCATAAATATCCATACAAAACAGATTTAAATGTTCTATTATTTTAAAAAATTATCAAAGCTCTACCAGACAATGTTTCCTACGTACATTCTCAAATGAGAAATGATTTGTACAAATCTTAAATAGATAAGTCTTACATAAGTATTTGTAAAAAAGTAGACCCCACCTTGAAAAATTAAAAAAAAAAAATTATTCTTTATTAGTGGGACCTATTTTTTATAAGGGTTTGCACGAGACTTATCTATTTGAAGCTTGTACCTGGCATTACTCCAATCATACTTCTATCTTTATTCGCCCTTTTAGACTATATGTGAAAGATATAGGCCCGTTTGGTTTCACAGATAGTCTCCACTCATCTAATATAAATATTACCTAATTATTACAACTTTCGCAAACTTTCAAACAAAATTGTATTATAACAATATTTTGATTTTATATTATTTTTATTCAACATTTTCTCTTTCTTTTTCTAAAATCCTATAAAACATCTTAACTTAAACAATTTCCTGAGTACATTTTCAAATGAAAAATGATTTGTACAAGTCTTAAATAAACAAGTCTCACATAAGTCTTTCTAAAAAAGTGGACCACACTTTAAAAAATTATAAAAAATTATTCTTTATTAGTGAGACCCATTTTTTATAAAGGCTTTCACTAAACTTATCTATTTAAGACTTGTAGCTGACATTACTCCAATCATATTTCTATTTTTATTAGCCTTTTTAGACTATATGCAGAAGACATATGCCCGTTTGGTTTTACAGATAGTCTCCACTCATCTCATATAATTATTACAACTTTAACAAACTTCCAAACAAAACACGAAAATCAATTCAATTTTTTCAAATTCCAAAACAAAAATCATATTAAAAAATTATATTCTAACAGTATTTTGATTTTATAATATTTTTATTCAACTTTTTCTCTCTCATTTTCTAAAATCTCATAAAACATCTTAACTAAAACAATTTTACTACTATTTAGAAACTATTTTTCTACTATTCACATATTTTTCATCTCATCTCATTTGTGTAACCAAATAAGACCTAAAGTGTGAGTTCAAAAGTTCCAAAACAAAGAAAAAAATAGATAACATAATGATCATTCCTTCGTTAACAATTTCATGTAATATTTATAAACTTATACAAAGAAAATCCACGTTACATGCCTCTTTGACATAACCAGACCAAAGCCATGCAAACATGCAGTACTTCAACACTCTAATTGGCCAAAACAATACTCTATTCCAGGCCAAGCCCCTTCCTCTCCTCCATCACAAACTCAGAGATCTTCTTCGGATCAGGAAGACTCTTGGCGACACTCTCCCTCTGCATGCACTTCTTTGCCCATGCAATAATCTTGGGAAACTTAGCCTCCATGCTGAATTTTCCTAACATCTCCAAGACATGGAACCAACTGCAGAAAGTAATGAGAGAAATGTCAACAAATCCAAATGTTTCAGCCTGAAAATAAGGTCTGTCTCCCAGCTCCCCCTCCAATATCTTGAAGGTCTCAAAGAACTCCTTATTTGCTGCCTCCTGTTCTTCTCCTTTTGTGCTCCATAGTACTCCCCTTGTAGTCTCAAGCACCTACAATTTTGCACCCATTTACGTTAATAATACTTTTCATATTGTGAGGGGGGACCTTTTAAGAGAAGGTCTGGGCCCACGCCATGGAAACCTTGGGCCACTCAAGGAGAGAACTGAAGCAGGCGAAGAGCTTAGGCAGGGAAGCCCAACCAAGCCCGTGACCTAGCTAATGGCCCCAAAGATTTGGTTCTTAGGCCCGACCTGACATCAGGAAGGAATCCCCACCCAATAAATCGCTTGATCCCACGATATGAGCATGTGGCAGAACAAACGATCGTGAGATGCAGGCAATGGGGCCATCCATAGCGGGGGACCATCCAGTTTTAAAAAAGAAGACTCATCATGGGCCGAAAGGATTGATAAAGCGGCCCTGGGATAGTGAAATGATGACTTCCACCATGATACACCCTAGCAGTAGGACCCCAACTAGGTATAAAGTATAAATGATAGCCTTCCCTCCAGGCGGAAGATAGATAAAAAAAAAACTCGTCTTACATTTCCCTTCTACATTTTATTGTCCTCCATTATAAATATTTCCACTAATTTTAGTATCGGAATGACCTCAAGTGCTATCAAGCCACCCTTATCACCTTTGTTGCAGGCCCGGTTGACTTGGAATCGTGATGCGGCCCAAGTGATGAAACACGACATCAACACATATGGTACAAAACAGATGGAGGAGGAGGAGAGTATTGAGTATCTCTTCAGTTTTCTCATACTTATTTTGGATCCAGAAAGAAGTTAAAGACTATCAGAATTTATTATGGATAACTCAAGCTCAACTAACCAGATCAGAATCGATTCGAAACAATAAAGATAAATAAATAAATAATAAATTCCTTTTGACTAAATGATATTTTGCTGAAAGGTAACGCTAAAGCTCAATTAATCCAATGAAATCGTGAATACCTTCTTATCGACAAAATCAGCCCAGAACCTAGCTTGCGCTCTCAGGTAAGGATCGGAGGGCAGCAATGGAGACCTATCATTCCAAACCTCATCTATGTACTGAACAATGATGAGGGATTCACAAACCGATTTCCCATTGTGAATTAGAGTTGGGATCTTCTTGTGAACCGGGTTCATTTTGAGAAGCAGATCGCTCTTGTTTTTCAAGTCTTCCTCACGGTTCTCATACTTGATCCCCTTCTCAATCAACGCAATTCTAACCCTCATCCCAAACACGCTAATCGATTTATTCAGTAGAATGACTTGATCTGCCATTATCACGTACAGGCCTCAAAGACTGAAGAAGAAGAAGAAATTAAGGTGAGATAGAGTAAGGCAAATTAACAGATCGATGTGGATCAGCTATCACTCTTGTGAACTCAATCCTTCTATTTATAATTTGAATAATTATTATTACCATCCTTCGAGTCCCTACAGCCAGATATTTTGGTAGGAAAATGAATATCCATAATAAAAATAATTATTCAAAAATGATAGGAATATCATTGGGAGATCCGTTCATTTTTTCCGTTACACTTTCATTTTTTTTTTTTTTGTAGTATTTTTTTTAGCAGTGTTTAAGAAAATTTTGTTTAATAATGTTATGAATTTTATTTTATTTTATTTTAAGTATTTAAAAGAGTTAAAAAAATAATGTGAAAAAAGTAATTGTTACATCATTTTTTTAACACTTTTAAATATATTTAAAAAATAAAAATAAAATTCACAATATTACTAAATCATATTTTCTTGATCACTTAAAAAAACTAAAAATAAAAATTGTAAGGGATGCTTGAACCGGATCCTTAGCGTTGCTAATAATTATTTGCATGAAAATTGATTATTTTAATATAAAATAATCATTTTGATAAAAAATAAGGATAAAAAATAAATAATTTTCTCTTAGCGTGAATAACACGTTACTGCTAATTTAATCGGAATGCTACTCATTATCACAATTTTGATCATCTTCTAATTATTTCATAATGTAGTATTAGATGATAAAATATTATTTATTATATTTTATTTATAAATTTATCATCTAATTTTATATTATAAAATGATGAGAAAATGAAGAATGAAAATTTTTTCATTCATTCATGGTCACGTGTGCCAATTTGCTTTGTTGCGTCATTTTCTAATTTATGGCAGTTTAGCTGAGTTTGTTTATACAAATCTCATTTCATCTCATCTCAATTATTATAATTTATTAAATTTTTATATAAAAATATAATAAACAATTTAACTTTTTTAAATCTTAAAATAAAAATATATTAAAAAATATATTCTAAAAATATTTTATTTATTTATTATTCAAAATATCAAATCTCACCTCATCCCAACCGGAGGCAGCAACTAGTAAGGATCACTCTCTGCCTCTAGCCTACCATCCATCCAATCCCCCCAACTGAGGGACGAAATCGTAATTATTGGAAGGTGAACCATATATAACCCTTCTTATTAAATAAAATTAAAATATCTACACACGGCTATATATATATAATTATTTATCAAATCGAACGTAGAATAAACTTAATAAATATTTGCATGATATAATTTAATTTAAAAAATAAAATTTAAAATAAAATTGTATCATTTAATATAGATTGCATACTCTATATACCGAATTGAAAATATAATATCTGCTATATATTAATTATTTTTGAATGTACAATAATATTAAAAGAATTTTGATAGAAACATGAAGTCTCTGTAGTCTTGAGCTTTTCGGTAATTAATTATATTAATTGAACTTGTTATTAATAAATAAAAAAGTTGTTGTTTATCACATTTGTCTATTTTTGTAATATTTTAATTTATATTTTGGGTAATAGGGTAGGAGAGTGAACCGGGACAATTTATTATTTTATTATTATTATTCACAGATAATTTTGATATCACGTCAACACCTAAACCTAATCTTAATCTCCATGCAAAACTAGAACCGGTGCCATTTGTGCCAAAAGGCATGGACATCCAACACACAGTTTTGCACGCTTTGCTCCAATAAAGAATTAGGCAAATAACCTGACACTATGGATGCATAATTTGGGTGTATATGCATTCTTTAAACGGCAATATCTTATAGATGAAAGAAAAAATATACTAATGTTACGTAAAACTTTAAAGTGCGTGAGAGATTTTTAATAGATTCTTTATCCCATCATTAAAACTCATTTTTTCTATTTTACATACTGAATCTTACAATATGTCATTCATCAACTTATCTATTTTTTCTTTATATTATTTAAATATTTTTTTAATTCTTTTTAAATATTTCATTTCTACCAATAAATTTACAATATCCTTATATCTTTTTA
>QEOT01001678.1:37737-75900 GCA_003123785.1 Pterocarya stenoptera | reverse complement strand
TCATCAACTTATCTATTTTTTCTTTATATTATTTAAATATTTTTTTAATTCTTTTTAAATATTTCATTTCTACCAATAAATTTACAATATCCTTATATCTTTTTATATTTGCAATTTGTTTTTATATACAATGTAAAATAATTCAATCTTATACAAATAAAACTTAAAAATAAAATCAAAATATGAAAAAATTGGTTTAAAAATATTTTCAAGATATCTTTTAGAAGAAAATAAAATATATGTTTTTTAAATGATGAACAATAAAAAGAATTTGCTTGCATGATAAAATTCAAAGTAAAAGAAAATGAGCGAGTAAATGAAATATCAATAATAATAATTAAAAAAATTTATAGGATGAACAATACCTACTACATGTAGCGGGTTACTATAGCTAATTGTATTTTACAATTCTTTTTACATAATTGGATGAAACTCTTTTTTAGAGCAATTCTTTAAATAATTTACATTTTTTGTATAATACAAAAGCTATTGAGAGTGCTATAAGTTCCGCGTACTTTTTTTAAAAAAATAAGTAGAATCCATCATTAAAAAAAAAAAAAAAAAAACTTTTTTCATATGTTTTCTAAATTTATTCACTTTTTTACAAATGAGCGAGCGATACATAAAAATTCTAAAATTTCAAATATCATTTTTCAAAATAATAATAACGCTAAATGTTAGGAAATTTTTTGGCTACTTTGAACAAGAGTGAAAGACCGACTGTATTTGCTACTTGCTAGAAATCCAGGCTCTAATTTTGTTGAACGTGTTTATTAACTGAGAAATACTTTAATCACAAATAAATATGATAAAAATAAATTTATAAATTAACGTGACTTGATATAGTACGTTATTATGATCTTGAGGGTTAAATTCTTAATCAAATTAATATCTAACAGTCCTAGGGATTTTGGATCAATGGTTGGGTCTTTAACAATTCATATCAGAGTAGAGACCATGTCACGGGTTCAAGTCAACGGAGGCGGCGAACTATAGGCTAGATAAAAATGCTTTGGTACTATGTATAGGTATATAGTTAAGTCATTGAATACTAATAAATGAGTGAAGCTATTAAAAGAAAAATGGCTGCCATCGGGTCAATGTCAGTGAGCCATTATGGATGTTGAATTCGAAAGCGTGGTAGAATGTTATGATCCTGAAAATTAAAGACTTAACCAAATTAGTATATATCCAACAGTTCTATAACTTTTGGATCTATGATTGGGTCTTTAACCAATGTTAAATTATAAAATTAATTTTATTATAAAATAAATTTAACCTAACATACACCATATCAATAGACTTATTATTTTTAAATCCCTTTTTATTAGTTCTTCTCTTTTAAGATTCTTTAAAAACTCTACATGGCTGGCTTTTTCCCAGTTGCCTAACTTTAAACCATGATAGGACGGAAACAAATTTAAAGTCTTCTTTACTATTCACAAACAATCTTTTTATTATTTACTTATTTTTCATTTCTAGTCTCATTTGTGTAACCAAACGAGGCCATAAAGTGTGAGTTCCAAAGTTCCAAAACAAAGAAAAAAAATAGATAACATGATGATCATTTCTTTGTTAGAAAGCAACAATTTCATGTAATATTTATAAACTTATACAAAGAAAATCCACGTTACATGCCTCTTTGACATAACCAGACCAAAGCCATGCAAACATGCAGTACTTCAACACTCTAATTGGCCAAAACAATACTCTATTCCAGGCCAAGCACCTTCCTCCTCTCCATCACAAACTCAGAGATCTTCTTCGGATCAGGAAGACTCTTGGCGACACTCTCCCTCTGCATGCACCTCTTTGCCCATGCAATAATCTTGGGAAACTTAGCCTCCATGCTGAATTTTCCAAACATCTCCAAGACATGGAACCAACTGCAGAAAGTAATGAGATAAATGTCAACAAATCCAAATGTTTCAGCCTGAAAATAAGGTCTGTCTCCCAGCTCCCCCTCCAATATCTTGAAGTTCTCAAATAACTCCTTATTTGCTGCCTCCTGTTCTTCTGCTTTTGTGCTCCATAGTATTCCCGTTGTAGTCGGAAGCACCTACAATTTTGCACCCATTTACGTACGTTAATAATACTTTTAATATATTTTGCTGAAAGGTAACGCTAAAGCTAGCTCAATAAAAAATTTCAAATAAATTAAAATGTAAGAGAAACTAAATGATCAATCCAATGAAATCGTGAATGCCTTCTTATCGACAAAATCAGCCCAGAACCTAGCTTGCGCTCTCTGGTAAGGATCGGAGGGCAGCAATGGAGACCTATCATTCCAAACCTCATCTATGTACTGAACAATGATGAGGGATTCACAAACTGATTTCCCATTGTGAATTAGAGTTGGGATCTTCTTGTGAACCGGGTTCATTTTGAGAAGCAGATCGCTCTTGTTTTTCAAGTCTTCCTCACGCTCCTCATACTTGATCCCCTTCTCAATCAACGCAATTCTAGCTCTCAACCCAAACGGGCTAATCGAGAAATTCAGTAGAATGACTTGATCTGCCATTATCACGTACAGGCCTCAAAGACTGAAGAAGAAGAAGAAATTAAGGTGAGATAGAGTAAGGCAAATTAACAGATCGATGTGGATCAGCTATCACTCTTGTGAACTCAATCCTTCTATTTATAATTTGAATAATTATTATTACCATCCTTCATGAGAGTCCCTACAGGCAGATATTTTGATAGGAAAATAAATATCTATAATAAAAATAATTATTGGAAAATGATAGGATTCCGTTGGGGATCCCGTTCAATTTTTCTGTTACACTTTCTTTTATTTTTTTTTGTACTTTTTTTTTTCTCTAATGTTTAAGAAAATATTGTTTAATAATATTGTAATGATGTGAAAAGTGTTCCAAAAAACAAAAACTTAAAAGAAAAAAAAATTATAACGGGATACTTGAACCAAATCCTTAGAATTATGATGATGATAATTCTTATAATTCTTTAATAATTTTATAATATAATATTAGATGATTAAAAATTATTTATTATATTTTATTTATAAATTTATCATCTAATTTTACATTATGAAATAATGAGAAAACGAAGAATGAAGATTTTTTCATTCAATCATGGTCACGTGTGCCAATTTTCTTTGTTGCGTCGTTTTCTAATTTGTGGCAGTTTGCCTTTATTTCAAGCCGCCACAAAAGCAACTAGCAAGGATCACTCTCTGCCTCTAGCGTACCATCCATCCAATCCCCCCAACTGAGGCAGTTGGGACGAAATCATAATTATTGGAAGGTGAACCATATATAACCCTTCTTATTAAATAAAATTAAAATATCTACACGCGGTATATATATATATATATATATATATTATTTATCAAATTCAACGTAGAATACACTTAATAAATATTTGCATGATATAACTTAATTTAAAAAATAAAATTTAAAATTTAAATATTAAAAATTAAATTATATCATTTAATGTAGATTGTATATTCTGTATATATCGAATTGAAAATAGAATATCTGCTATATATTAATTATTAAAAGAATTTTGATAGAAACATGAAGTCCCTGCATACAGACCGTCTTGACCTTTTCGGTAATATTAATTGAACTCGTTATTAATAAATAAAAATGTTGTTGTTTATCACATTTGTACTATTTTTGTAATTTTTTAATTTTTAATTTTAGGTAATAGGGTAGGAGATTGAACAATGGCAATCTATTACTATTTATAAATTAATTATTATTTTATTATTATTATTCTTAGATCATTTTGAGATCACGTAAGCATCAAAACCTAATCTGAGGCGCTATGAAAAACTAGAACCGGTGCAATTCGTGCCAGAAGGCATTGACATGTAACAGAAAGTTTTGCATGCTTTGCTCTAATAAAGAATTAGGCAAATAACCTGAAACTATGGATGCATAATTTGGGTGTACATGCATTCTTTAAACAGCAATATCTGATAGATGGAAGAAAAAATAGACTAATGTTACATGGAGCCTTAAAGTGTATAAGCTTTGCATTTTTTTTTTATTTTTTGGAATAAAGTAGACTAATAGAGTCTATAGTTAAAAAAAAAAAACAAATTTTATATAGATTCTAAATTTATTCACTTTTCTTAAAAAGAGTCCGTGATATTTGAATATTCTAAAATTATAAATATCATTTTTCAAAAAAATAATAACACTGATGTTTGGAAATTTGCTAGCTACTTTGAGCAAGAGTGCAAGACTGACTGTATTTACTACTTGCTAGAGATCCATACTCTAATTTTGTTGAATATGTTTTTTAATTGAGAAATACTTTAATCACAAATATATATCACAAAAATAAATTTATAAATTAACGTGTCTGGATATTGTACGTTGTTATAATACTGAGAGTTAAAAGCTTAACCAAATTAGTATCTAATAGTTTTTAGGCTTTTGGATTAATGGTTGGGTTTTTAACAATTGGTATCAGAGTATGGGCCATGTCACGAGCTCAAGTCACGAAGGTGGTGACTTATAGGCTAGATTAAAATGCTTTAGCACTATGTATAGACATAGTGTTAAGTTATTGAATACTTATAAATGAGTGAAGCTACCAAAAGTAAAATGGCTACTACCGAGTCAGTATCAATAGAGTGGGTGATCACCGTAGATGTCGGATTCGGAAGCATAGAGAAATTTTATGATCTTGAAAATTAAAGGTTTAACCAAATTAGTATCCAACAATTCTATATCTTTTAGATTCATGATTGAGTCTTTAACTACCATTAAATTATAAAATAAATTTTATTATAAAATAAATTTAACCTACCACAATACCACAGACCATATCAATAGACTTATTTTTAAATCTTTTTTTATTAGTTCTGCTCTTTTAGGCCTCGTTTAGATACAGAAATAATTTTATCTCATCTCAAATCATCATCTCAATTTTTTAAATTTTTATACAAAATATAATAAATAATTTAACTTTTCAAATATCAAAATAATAAAAATAATAAAAATTATATTTTAATAATATTTTATTTAATTTTTAACTTTCATTTAAAATCATCTAATTCATTACATCTCATGTATCTATACTACAAGATTATGTTTGGATGTTGAATTGAGTTGAGTTTAGATGATAAAATATTATTAGAATATTATTTTTTAATATTATTATTATTTAAAAATTTAAAAAAATTAAATTATTTATTATATTTTATATTAAAATTTAAAAAAATTGTAATAATAAATTAAAATGAATTGAAACGAGTTTACTACAACCAAACGAAGCGGACCCAGTTGCCTAATTTTAAACAAGAGTACTGATAGACTCACAACACTTTGTACAACATATTGTACAACACTGTTATAAAGTAGGGGTGTTTTTGTAAATCATCTTATAAAAGTAACAGCATTTTACAAAAATATCCTTATTTTATAATACTGTTGTACAAAATATTATACAAAATATTGTGGATAAATCATTTTCCTTTAAACAATGGTAGGACCAAGTCTGTATGATCAATCAGCATCAGCTTTATTTACATGTGGACGATGTCATTGCTGCCGTCAGATCTATCACTTTAGGCTTTGCTACTAGCCTCCTTGACGGGATGCCACTTTGACTGTGATATTTATTAGTTGGATATTTTTTAAAGAAAAATCTCAATTTTCTAAATATATTTTAAATATAAAAATTATTTTATTTATCAGAAGAAAATTATCTAGAGTGGATTTGATTACATAAAAATTAAATTATCTTATTCTATCTTATATAATTATTATAATTTTTTTAAACTCTTACATTCATCCGTTACAAGTGAGGATAATCAATAAACTTGAATAATATGCTCTTTTTTTAAAAAAAAAAAAAACTTTCTTAAACTCTCACATAAAATATAATAAATAATTTAATTTTTTTAAATTTTAAAATAAATATAATATTATAACAATATTTTATAAAATTTTATAAAATTTTTAATAAAACATTTCATTTCATCTCATTATATTTGAATTGAATAACCGAACGAGACTGAAGTTTTTTATTAAGTGAAAAAAAAAGCAGCTTTTACATAAATTTTAAGAACATCCCCACTCCTTCAAAAAAAAAAAACATCCCTCACAAAAATAATTTTCAAATAAACTTTTAAATATTCTAAAATATATACATATAGTTAAATTCTCATTTTCTTACTTACACTCTCATAAAACTTAATACCAGACATATTTTAAAATTGTTTCAATTATTTTTAAAAATTATCATAATTTCCCCTAAAGCATAGATGAAACTGAGCGGGGGCTGACAGGCGGCAGGGGCAATGCGCCCCCGGTCAGATTTTAAATAATAATATTTTTTATTTATATGTTATAAACGTATATTTATATAATTAAGAAATAATAAGTTTGGCCCATCACAATTAAAAGTTATCTTACTCTTGTTTATTTTTAGAGATAAGATAAGATGAGATGAATTAAGATTAAAGTTAAAAAGTTGAATAAAATATTGTTAAAATATATTTTTTAATATTATATTTATTTTAAATTTTAAAAAAATTAAATTATTTATTTTATTTTATATAGAGATTTAAAAAAATTATAATGATGAAATAAGAAATTTTTAAAATTTTAAATTTTGATCATGTTTAAATTTTAAACAAGTCCGAATTGCTAAAAAACCGAACACCTATAACCTATTTTTCAAATAATGCAATAAAAAAAAAGGTATTTTGGTAGGTTTCTGGCGCGAGTAGTATGCCTTTTTTTCAAATTAGAAGTTACCTTCATGCAACAAATTTTTTTACACGTGATCACAATTAAAAGTCATCTTTAAAGTATAAAAAGTCTTCAGAGTTCTTAAATAAATCTTAGTCCTATGAAATTGCTTTATTTTTCTAGTTGACTAACAGGAGTGGATGGCGGAGCCTCGTTCTCTCGTTTGGCACCGTCTATTAGATGCGGGCTACGAGGCATCTGCCCCCATGTTAATACATAAGAGGATGGGGCTTGGGCTGGACCCAGGCAAGTCCGAGATATATCCCATCCCCTTATCCTATGAAATTGCTTCTTTTTTTTTTATAGTTGACTAACAGGAGTGGATGGCGGAGCCTCGTTCTCTTGGCTAGCACCGTCTATCAGATGCGGGCTACGAGGCATCTGCCCACACGTTAAATACATAAGAGGATGGGGCTCGAGTTGGACCCAGGCCAGTCCGAGATATACCCCATCCCGTTATCCTATGAAATTGCTTTGTTTTTATAGTTGACTAACAAGAGTGGATGGCAGAGCCTCGTTCTCTCATCTGGCACGGTTTATCAAATGCGGGTTACGAGACATCTACTCACACGTTAAATACATAAGAGGATGGGTCTTGGGCTGGACTCAAGCCAGTCTGAGACATACCCCATCTCGTTCGCACCTAATAATATATATATAATAGATTTGTAATGAATGAAACGACGTTGTTTTGGTTGTCTCAAAACGGTGTTGTTTCAAAACATAGCCCTGACTATAAAAGTACATTTTCTCTCTCACCTCTTGTTTTTTGTAAGATTTATATTATATAAGATATGTACCCTAGTCCTCGAATTTGTAATGTAGTGTAGGATCGGATGCCGGACATACATTGGAGGGCTAATCCATCCCCGACATTTGGATGAGGGCACTCACTCATAGGGGGTAGCGCCAGGATTCGGGGGCCCAAACTGTCCCCCCATGCAGAAGCGGGATAGGAACAAGGAGACTTCTCATCATATTAAATAATACAATACGATTCGACGCCTTAAATGGTAGTTGATTTCATATGCATTTCTCAAAGTTTTGGATTTGATTGGCTTATATATACATATACATAGATACACACACAAACATACATGCATACAAAAATATATACACATACACATGTAACCATTGAACTTAGTTACAAAAAGTTGTGAGAAGTATTCATGCATGTCTATTATTATACTTTTGTCACCTCACATTTTTACAATCTGAAATGCTTGTCAAACATTTGTTTATTTTGTTTGGTCCCTTTTTAGACTATACATCATGGATAAAGTGCACCAAAAGTTCAAAAGTAAAAGAAGATAAACACCATTCATGCCACTCTAGACCTAAACAAAAGAGGGTTTTTATTAAAAGATCATAATTTACGTTACATGTTTCTCTTAGCCTAACGCACAACAGACATTTATTTACCTAATAAACTGTAAGTATACAACAAACTCAACGCGCGGACGACACAGTACATGACGACCATGATCAGCCAAAACTGTGCAAGTAGGCACGCTAACACGAATTCAACAGTACTCTTTGCCAAAACATTACTCTAATCCAAGCCAAGCTCCTTCCTACGCTCCTTGGCAAACTCCAAGATCTTCTTCGGATCAAGAAGACTCTTGGCGACACTCTCCCTCTCCATGCACCTCTTTGTCCATGCAATTATCTTCGGGAACTCTACCTCCATGCTAAAGTTACCAAACGTCTCCAAGGTATGGAACCAGCAGGAGAAAGTAATGAGAGAAATGTCGACAAACCCAAATGCTTCACCCTGAAAATAAGGCTTGTCTCCGAGCTCTCCCTCTAATATCTCGAAGATCTCAAAGAACTCTTTCTTTGCTGCTTCCTGCTCTTCTCCTTTTGTGATCCGTATTCTCCTTGTGGGCATATACACCTGGCATTAATTTTACACTCTCAAATATTGTATACGTCAAAAGTACTCTTCATATATTACAAAACAGGTGGAGGAGAGTTTAAAGCACTATAAATAAATAAATTTGTCAAACAAATCAAGTCGTAAAAGAAATTAGAAGTCATGCCTTCTTATCGATAAAATCGGCCCAAAATCTAGCTTGAGCTCTCTCGTAAGGATCAAAGGGCATCAATGGAGACCTATCCTTCCAAACCTCATCTATATATTGAACAATGATGAGAGATTCACAAACCGGTTTCCCGTTGTGGATTAAAACTAGAATCTTCTTATGAACTGGGTTCATCTTGAGAAGCAGATCGCTCTTGTTCTTCAAGTCCTCGTTCCTGTACTCATACTTGATCTCCTTCTTAGCTAAGGCGATCCTGACTCTCATCCCAAACATGCTGGTCCAGAAATCCAGCAGAATCACCTGATCATCATCAGCCATTGTAGATACCTCAAAGGATTGAAGAAGAAATTAAGGTGAGATATACAGAGGAAGCAAAAGAGATGTGGAGCACGTTAAGAACTTTATCCTTTTATTTATAATTTGTTATGGCGGCATGCATGGAATGAAAAGCTTGAAAAATTTAGCGAGTAGTACTTGCAGCCATAAAAGATATCTTAAGGTGCGTTTTGTCGTTGAGAAGAAAGTTGAATAAAATATTATTAAAATATTATTTTTAATATTATTATTATTTAAAAATTTAAAAATATTAAAGTATATATTATATTTTATATAAAAATTTTAAAAAAATTATAATAATAAAATGAGATAAAATAAAATACTTTTACTATATAAATTGACCTTAATCTCACAAATGGAAGATTTCATATATCTATTAGATATATCTTGTAATAAAAATAATTTTATAATTAACGAATTTGTAAAATTAAGTTTACATGATGCCTTTTTATTAGAATATTTTTTTAATAAAAAATTCTTCACATTAACTATTATTTATTATTTCACATATTATTTTTTATAAATATTTTTATATCTCATGAAAAATATCTTATATTTTATAAAAAAAAACTATAAATATAAAATATGAAAATAAATAATGGGTCATGTATAGATTCTTTCTTAATTCATTTGACTATACCAACTACCTACCCTTGTGTGTAGTTGTCTAAAGCGTAAAAGTCTCGCCTGCATCCTTCTGCGTAATTCCAGATGGTCCGGATAATGCCAGTGATGTCACTGCTTTCGTAGAGTAAATGTACCACTTGCTTTGTTACGACGTTTTTTTTTTTTTTTTTTTTAAATTATTGTGGTTTTGCCTACTTTTTTATGTTTCCAGATGGTCCGGATAATGCCAGTGATGTCACTGCTTTCGTAGTGTAAAATGTACCACTTAGCTTTGTTACGACGTTGTTGTTGTTGTTTTTTTTTTTTTTTTTATTGGGTTACGACGTTGTTTTGCTACTTTTTAGTGTTTATGTTAAAATGTCGCCTTAATTTCAACGAATATCATAAAATATATACGAGAACTTCGAACTCAAGTTCTATTCACTATTTAAATGATTAAAGGAGTAATTGTTCAAAATGAACACGTTACCCCCAAGTCTGAAATCAACGTGTCAACCAAAAGTCACAAAAACTAACAAATTAATTTATTTGGAACAGATTAGCAAAAAATATATATATATTTGGAACAGTACTCACAACAATAATTAACACTTATTTTATTATTTTAGCAAATGATATTTTGGTAACAAATATTTAACCCCTCATAAGCATTTATCTTATAATGCAAGTATTAGAATTAATTTTATTAGAATAAAATTCTCGATTGCCATGGCGAAACTAGAAATCTAATTTCGTATGTCTGTGTATATATATAATAAAAATACATTTTTTTAAGTACAAGTTTGAATGCAAAAAAAAAAAAAAAAGAGAAAAATATAATCAATTATACTAAATAAGATCGTCGCCCTTTATTAAATATAATTAATTAAATATGGCATCCATATTAAATCTTTCAGTAATTTTCTTCTCAATAATAGCAATATAAACTACTAAATAAGTTCAAAGAAAGTCTTCTTCTATTTTATTTTGAAGCCGTGTCTTAATGATATTCATAGTCGAAAAAACTTGCTCAGTAGTTGCTATTGAAACTGAAAGTGTCAAGATAAATCAATCTATTAATTAGATAATATACCTTGGACTTTCTAGTAGTTTTCCATACCCGAACATAAATAAGAAATTGTAGATAAGTCTTGTAGATCTGAATGATAAGGCAGATCGTGCTTATAATGTTGCCAGCTAAAATCTGATCTTTTAATTGAAAATACATGATTTTCTTTATCGAATTTGAGGCAATGCAACTGAGAACCAAATTAATTTGGGGACCAAATTTTATCGAGTTTTTAACTTCTCTAGTAATCCCATAAATTTATTTATTTATTTATTTTTATTTTTATTTTTTGTGTGGAGATTTTTGGGGATACTTGGCCCCATGGCCCCGCCTACATTCATCCCTGCTGATTGCTTTCCATTTTATTGGATAATTAGATAAATCTTTCAAAAACATTCGATTTTATTACGTTATTCCTAATTAATTCATACCTTTGAACAAAAGGCAACATCGAAATATCAATAAGCCATTATAGTAGAGAGTACCTGTCTTTATTGTGAATGAGGCGAAGTTGTGCGCAGATAGGTTCTTTTGCAAAGTACATTATATTAATTTCAAAAGAAAATGAATGGCCTGTGAACCTCTATTAATCATCGAGGCCCTGCCTCTTCCTTATCTCTACGACAAATTCGTGGACATTATTGGGGTCAAGAAGATGTTGTACCAGAACCACCCAAAAACATACTCAGACACAAGATATAGATAATATTTAAACGGTTCAGCAATTTACCTACGTTCATTGGAGCGGAAACAATAAATTTCAATAAGTTTGTACAAAATTATAAACTTCAACAAAACAATCTCTCTATCTCTACAAATGGCCTATTCTCTGTATTTTCTCCACCCTTCATTCGTTACAAATGATTGGAGTTATAGGAGAAGTCAAATGAGACAAAGGTGGGGTAGCAGCAGCTAAGCTTGACATTGAAGGGTTGCAGTAGCTAAGCTTGACATTGGAGGGACTGCAGAAGCTATCTTGGACATTTGAGGGACTGCTGCGAAGTTGGATTCACACTTGGGTGGATTGCAATAATCAACCCCTCCACTCATGTGTGCTATATTAGATGCTATAAACTGTTGCTTCCTTCAAATAATTTCACCCCCTCATCAAAATACTAGTTAAATCTGCCATGAGAGGTTTCTGCAACAAATGCGCCCTAAGGCGCCAATGCACCCGAAGGTGCTCAGCAATGTTAGATATTGATCAATTCTAAACAATGTTGGAATTTGATCCCTGTGACGAATTTCGTCAACATATATGTTGGATTGTCTTTAGTGCCAATTTCCTAAAGTAGAATGTCCTATTCTTTTAATATCTCACGTATGAAGTGAAAACGGACATGTATATGTTTTTTTCGAGAGTGATACACTTGATTCTTAGCCAGATGAATTGCACTTTGACTATCACAGTAAACGGTAACCTCTTACTGTTTAAAATCAAAATCTATTACCAGTCTCAGTAACCAAATAACTTCTTTCACGACTTCTGTCACAATCATGTATTCAACCTTCGTAGATGATACTGCAATTGTAACTGCAAAATTAATCGCCAACTAACTGGTCCTCCAGCCATGGTGAACACATATCCAGTTGTCAATCGACGTTTGTCAATATCACTTCCATAGTCTGAGTCAACTTATCCAGTTACATTATCTTCATTCTTCTCGAACTTCAAACCAAGATCTATGGTCCCTAGAATGTATTGCAGAATCCATTTAGCTGCATGCCAATGTGTCTTTGAAGGATTATGCATATATCGACAAACTAAGTTGACGGCATGGGAGATATCAGGTCGTGTACACACCATGGCATACATTAAGCTTCCCACAATACTTGTATATAGGACATTTTCATATAGTCTCGTTTTTCATCACTTTTAGGAGACTACAATGCACTGAGTTTGAAATATGGGCCATTGGAATACTTACTGGCTTTGTCTTTGAGTCCATGTTTAAGCGTTGTAGTACTTTCTTCAAATACTGCTTCTGAGTAAGTGAACTGTGCTTTTCACTTTATCTCTGTTAATCTTCATCCCAAATATTCTTTGTGTTTTTTCTAGATCTTTCATTTCAAACTCTTGACTCAGCTGAGCTTTCAATCTATCTATCTCCACCTTGCTTTTACATACAATCAACATGTTATCTATATATAAAAGCAAATATATGAAAGATCAATCTGCAAATTGTTTGAAATACACACAGTGATCGTATTGGCAACGAGTGTATTTCAAGTCAATCATGGAGCGGTCGAAACGTCTGTACCATTGCCGAGGTGACTGTTTCAAACCGTAAAGAGATTTCTTCAAATTGCAAACCCATTTTCTTTACAAGCTTTTTTAAAACCTTCTGGTTGAGACATATAAATCTCTTCATCCAGATTACCATGTAAGAAAGTTGTCTTTACGTCAAGTTAAGCTAACTCAAGATTATATTGTGCAACCAAAACTAGTAATATTCGAATGGATGAATGTTTCACAGCAGGAGAGAATACCTCACTATATTCAATTCCCTCTGTTTGAGTGTAACCCTTGGCTACCAATCTAGTTTTGAATCACGCCCCGCTTTTAGCAGCTTGATCATCTTTCTGATTGAACACCCACTTACAACCAATTGACCTACTTCCTTGTGGAAGTGGCACAAGCTCCAATGTCTGGTTCTTATGAAGAGACTGCATCTTCTCACTCATTGCCCATCTCCATTCAGCCTATTCACTAGACTATATGGCTTCGTTGTAAGTGATTGGGATCTGATCTCCTTCACCTGGAAGTGCATACGTTACAAAGTTGGGATAACGAGCCGGTAAATGTGTCTCTCTTCTTGACCTGTTTATTGCAATTGATTCAGATTGACTTGGAGATACTGTGACTAGACTATCAATCTCAAGTTCTCTCTGTTCTCTATTAGTGACTCTTGAATCTTTTGAAGTAGTAAACTCTACCTTTTGCGAATCACAAGGTGCTTTAGCCTTCACTATCATACTTGCCTTCATGAGAGTCTTTAAACTCATGCGACTTAAGCATCTCAAACTTGTCGAATGTAACATCTCTACTGATTATTAGCTTCTTTGACTCTATGCACCAGAGTCTATACAGTTTTACACCAGTACTAAAGCTTAAAAATTACTTTTTTGGCTCTAGGATCAAACTTACTTTTTTGAGCATGATAGTAAGCAAGGCATCAAAAATATGTAAGGAGTCATGATCAGTAGCATGAGTACCTTTCCACATTTCAATGGGTGTTTTCTGGCCATTGGCAACTGCGGGTAATCGGTTGATGAGGTGATAGGTATACGTCACAATTTCAGCCTAAAATTGTTTACTAAATCCAGTATCTAGTAACATACACTGTACTTTCTCCAGCAAAGTACAATTCATCCGTTTTGCAACACCGTTCTGTTGAGCTATTCCTCGTACAGTGAAGTGTCTCACAATTCTCTTTTTCCGGCATACTTTCATGAATGGGTCTAGAGTATATTCACCTCCATTATTTGATCTGAGCCGCTTGATTTTCCTGTCGGTTTGAGTCTCGATCATTTTTTTCCAATCAAGGAAGATCTTCAACACTTCATCTTATGCTTCATCGTGTACACCCATACACGACAAGAATAATTATCAACAAATGTTACAAATCAATGCTTACCTCTCAAAGATGCATTTTTTATAGGTCCCCAAACATCAGAGTGCACATAGTCAAGTATCCCCTATGTACGGTGGACTGCAATTCCAAACTTGATTTGCGTCTGCTTTCCCAATACACAGTTTTTACAGAAATACAATTTACCAGTTTTGGAACCTTTGAGTAAGCATTTCTTTACAAGTGTTTGCAAGGCTTTTTCTCCGGCGTGTCCCATACACAAATGCCAAAACCTAGTGGTGTCAGCATCAGTCTCATCTAGCTTCTCACAAACTGTGGAAGCTCTTCCACTTACAGTATTTCCTTGCAAGAAATTCCTCTCCTTAAGCCATTCATAGCCACCAGATTCCCATTACAACTTTGAGAATTCCATCTTTTATAGTGATTCTGAATCCCTTTGAATCCAGAGTCCTAAGTGAAATAAGATTCTTCCACAAGTTCGAAACGTACCGAACTTCTGTCAATGTCCTGATAGTTCCATCATGCAACTTCAACAGGATACTTCCTATTTCCTGAGTCTTACATGCATTATTGTTGCCTATAAGTACTGCTACATCAATCTTTGTGAAACTAGTAAACCAGTCCCGTTTGGGGCACATCTGATAGGTATACCCAGAATCTATAATCCATTCATCAGAATGATAAACCTATCAAAACAAGATCTGCATCTTCAACTTTGTTAGCGACATTGGCTGTGGGGTGTTGGTTCTTCTGTTGCCTCTTTGGCTTGGGACAATCCTTTTTCTAATGCCATTTGTTGCGACAAAAGGCACATTCGTCTTTGGCGAGTCTTCTGCCGACTGATGAACCACGTGATGCGGCCTGTGTTCTCGATTGAGAATCCTTATTCTTTCCTGGATACCATGATTGCGATCTCCCTCTTACTGTAAAGATTTCATTTCTGTATTTAGTTGTACCTCCTTATATTTTCTGCGATACTCATTATTTATCAAAACACTAGATATATTGCTAAAACTAATCTTTTCCATCCAATACAAAAGTGTGGTAATCAAATGCTCATACGTATCGGGTAAGGAATTTAACAAAAGTAAAACCTTATCTTCATCTTGGCTTTCTAAATTCAAGTTTTGCAAGTTAGCAAGTATCTTATTGTAACAATTTAAATGTTCAGACGTAGACATACCTTTTTCAAAATTGGAATCTGAAGAGCTTCTTCTTCAAGTACAAGCGACTCTCAATATTTTTTGTCAAGTATTTTTCTTCCAATTTTCACGAAAATTCACTTGCTTTTGTCTCCCTTATGACAAAATATTTCTGATCTTTGGCAGGGCACAAACGGATTGTACCATAAGCTTTTGTCCTATCCAAGTTATTTTCTATATTGATGTATTGTTTCTATCAATAAAAATTGTACATTTTCCTTTAGTTTGATCTTTCTTCTATCTTACGATTGTGAGTCCTTGGGCTAGTGTAATTTTTTTACATTGAAAACTGATTGTTCCACATATTGGAAATCATATTTCACTTCAAATATAATCATGCTTTCATTTTTCATTGCCTTTTTAGGCTACATATGGATAAGTGCATGAAAGATTAAAAAAAATGAAAAATAATATTATAACATCATCCATTCCTTAGAAAGCAACAATTTCTTGTACTAGACTTAACAAAATAGCTTTTCTGGTTCATTTCCATAAAGAAAGGAGTTTTCTTATTCAAACATAATCGATGTTACATGCCTTTTTTAACCTAAAGCATAGGATCAGACACGTACACCATAAGCATCCAAAAAACTCAACTGACGACACAAATGAAAATCTAGACCCTTAGCCAAAACCATGATGCAAATTTAGACATTCACAGCTTCTACCCTCTGGCAAAGACATTACTCTATTCGAGGCCAAGCCTTGGGTCTCTGGTCTGCATTTCCTAAAACCTCTTCCTAACCCGAACAATCCAAACATTGAGCCTAACATGAAAGTGGCAGAGCTAACACTTGAAGAGCCAAGAAGATGGCACACCCTTCTTCTTCAGGCCCTCTTTACCCCTCAATCTGTTGATGCCATTCAAAAAACTTTCCTCTCCTCTTATCACTACTCATCAATAGGAGACATGATTAACTGGATCCGCCATTCTTTTGGTATTTTCTTTATCAAATTTGCTTATGCAGCAACGATCAACGCTCAAATCCCCACACCAATGCAGCACACTGATAATAGTTGGAAAAATTGTGGAAGCTAAAGATACAGGGCATATTAAAAAAATTTCTTTGGAAGGTAATGCATAATGATTGAGATGAATTATTGCATATTTTATACATCTAGAACTAATACATTTTTAGTATTTCATTATATTATTATTGGTTTTAAATAAAAAAATGATTAAAGACATAAATCCAAGTTATGATTTAAATTGGTTAATAGCGTTGTTTATGCTTAGTTTTATAACTTGTGATTTAATTGGACAATATTTTTCAAATGCACAACACATTTGTGCATTTGGGACAGCCTTTGTGCTGCTCATTTGTGAGTGAGTCACATAATATTCTTCTTAGTAGATCCATTCTTAAAAGATTTATCCATGTAGAAGAGGAACATATACTTTGTCCCCTGTGCAATACAGAAGAAGAAAATCTCCCTCACCTGTTTCTCAACTGCATCTTCTCCAAAATCTTGTGGAGAAATTCTAGATAGCCCATCAACATAATGAACTTTGCAAGTCAGCCTATCTCATATTGGATCTCAATCATTCTTAGAACATCCTCTGGTTTACAAATACCGAAAGAAGGCATCCATTCTTTTCAACTATTTGTTGTACTTTTCACAGTTAACATCTGCTTTCTTAGAAATTAGGTAATTCATAATACTCCTTGCCCCACCCCAAACTGGTTTGTGTCAAAAGTCTCCAAAATTTTTGTAGAACACATCAAAGCATGGAGTGAGAGATTCTGGCAACAAGAACTCAGATGGCCTCCCCCTCCAATTGGTTTCCATTCACTCTCGTTTGATGTGGCAGTCAGATATAATGGAGCACCATAGCTACCATATGCAGAAATGATAAAGGAAACTCCAATCTTTGTTCAAGCAGACTTCATCCACAACACCAATCCAAATATTGGAGAAGCATCAGCTGCATTACTGCAGTCCAAGAGGTAGAAAGCATAAAGTTAAAAAATATCATCATTGAAGGAGATTCTAAACAGGTAGTACAAGCAATCGCAAAAGCAAAGTCTGCAACAAATTGGACAATGCACTCAATCACCAGAGACATCCAATTTTGGCTATGCCACTTTGAAGAATTGAGAGTAAAAAATTCATCAATGTCAAAATTCATATGCGCACAACTTAGCGCAATTGGAAGCTTCTAATTAAGCCTATGGAAGCATCCCCTAATTTGGATTAGGGGTGAAAAAAAAAATCGGTGAACCAGTAAATTAGAACGAACCGAACCGGTGAGTTCAGTCCGGTTTTAAATCTGTTCGGTATGGTATCGGTTATATTTTTTTGAAAATCGGTCGAAATCGGTCCGATTTCGATTTTCTTTTTTCTAACATCAGACCAAACAAGATTGGACTGGTTCATATAAATATATATTTTTAATTTTTTATATTATATATAATAAAATAATCTTGTATTTTGTGCTAAATTACTAATTAAAATAACATTAAGATTTAAAATCCTATATAAATAATTATATATTATCACTATAGTCTATATTATTAGTAATTATACTAATACAATATTATTATATGTTATAATATAATATAATATATCATTATATTATATATAATAATATATCACTATAGTCTAGAATAAAGTTATAATAAATATAGCATATTATATATACTATATATATAATCTACTGAAAAAATTAGATCGAATCGAACCAATTTGATAAAATAGAAAATATCGGTCTAAGAATATAATCGCTATGATATCAATTCTTTAAATTTTAAAATTGATATATACCGTTTTAATTTTAAAATATATTCAAAACTAGACAGTACGGTCCGTAACCCCCAAGCAAGGACCCATTCTAACATTATATAATTGGAATACTTTTTAAGCTTCTTAGATTATTATATTACGAATGAAATTGCTTAAAAACAAAAAAAATAAATAAACAGAAATCTTAGGCTAAGTTTGGTAATTAAATTTAAATATAAAATTTTTATTTTATCTCGCCTTATTTTATTTTTATAATTTTTTTAAATTTCTATACAAAATATAATAATCAATTCAACTTTTCAAATTCTAATTTAATATTTTTAAATTTTAAAATAATAATAATATTAAAATATAATATTCTAAACATTTATTTAAAATAAAAAATATTCATATCTCACTCCAAATCTAACCTTAACTATCAATCAACGTCAACTTTATTTACATGTGGACGATGTCATTGCTGCCGTCAGATCTATCGCTTTAGGCTTTGCTACTAGCCTACTTGACTGGATGCCACTTTGACTGCGATATTTATTAATCGGATATATTTTAGATTTTTTTTCAAAGAGAAATCTCAACTTTCAATCTAAATATATTTTAAATATAAAAAAAATTTTATTTCTCAGAAAAAAACAATCATCTAATCATTATCTAAGTTTTCATTAAGAAAAAAAGAAAAAAAAGCAGCAGCTTTCACATAAATTTTAAGAACATCCCCCACAAAAATATTTTTTAAATAAACTTAATATTCTAAAATATATACATATAGTTAAATTCTCATTTTCTTATTTACACTCTCATAAAACTTAATACCAGACATATTTTAAAATTGCTTCAATTATTTTTAAAAATTATCATAATTTTTCTTAAGAAAAAATTTAATTATAAGTAATTTTGTGTATTAATACGTACACCTATTTAATGTAATTGGTTAAAAAATAAATTTTATTAAAAACAATATTAATTTAAATTTAAAATATAAAAACAACAAAATTAATACGCAAATTGATACTTAAACTTCTTTGCATATAACAAAATTCTTTCCCTAAAACATAGATAGAACTAAGGGGGCAGGGGCAATGCACCCCATTATAAACGTATGTTTATATAATTAAGAAATAATAAGTTTGGCCCCACCCCAATTAAAAGTCATCTTGGTGAATTGCTGAAAAATCGAACTCCTATTATAACCTATTTTTTAAATAATGCAATAAAAAAAAAATGGTCTATTAGAAGTCAACTTACTGCAACAAATTAGAAGTCACCTTATACGCGATCACAATTAAAAGTCATCTTAAAATATAAAAAGTCTTTAGAGTTCTTAAATAAATCTTAGTCCTATGAAATTGCTTTATTTTTGTCGTTGAGTAACAAGAGTGGGTTGCAGAGCACCGTTCACTTGTCAGGCCCCGTCAATCAGATGCGGGCTACGAGACATCCACGTACGGATTTTACTATATAATTTTTTACTATTTATCTATATTTCACACGCTATATTTTTTAATACTTTTTAAAAAAAAATTTTGAATTTATTTTTTTAAAACTATTTCAAATTTTTTAGTTCCTATTCATATAAAAAATTATTTGATAAAAAAGAATTAAAAAAAATAAAATGTGAAGTGTGATAAATAGTAAAAAATTATAAAAATTATTTATCCACGCACATGTTAAATACATAAGGGGACGGGGCTTGGACTGGACCAGGCCCGTCTGGGATATACCCCATCAAGTTCGCACCTAATATATATATATAAAATAGATTTGTAATGAATAAAACGAAGTTTTGGATGATCCAAAACGACATTGTTTCAAAACATAACACTGCCTATAAAAGAAATTTTCTCTCTCAACCCTCATTTTTTTTAAGATTTATATTATGCAAGATCTGTATTCCAATCCTCGAATTTGTAATGTAGTGTAGGATGGGATAGCAGACATACATTGGAGGGCTAATTTGCCCCCCGACATTTGGATGAGGGCACCTGCTCATAAGGATAGTGCCAGGGTTCGAGGGCCCAAACTGTCCCCCCATACAGGAACGAGATAGGAATAAGGAAACCTCTTGTCATATTGAATAATACAATACAATTAGATTCCGAAGCCTTAAATGATAGTTGATTTCATATGCATTTCTCAAAGTTTCAGATTTGATTGGCTTATATATACATATACATAGATACACTCACAAACATACATGCATACAAAATATATACACATACATATATAACCATTAAACTTAGTTACAAAAAAGTTGGGAAAAGTATTCATGCATGTCTATTATTATACTTCTGTCACCTCACATTTTTACAATTTGAAATGCTAGTCTAACATTTGTTTATTTTGTTTGGTCCCTTTTTAATTAGACTATACATCATGGATAAAGTGCACCAAAAGTTCAAAAGTAAAAGAAGATAAACGCCATTCATGCCACTCTAGACCTAAACAAAAGAGGGTTTTTATTAAAAGATCATAATTTACGTTACATGTTTCTCTTGGCCTAACACACAACAGACATTTATTTACCTAATAAACTGTACGTATACAACAAACTCAACGCGCGGACGACACAGTACATGACGACCATGATCAGCCAAAACTGTGCAAGTAGGCACGCTAACACGAATTCAACAGTACTCTTTGCCAAAACATTACTCTAATCCAAGCCACGCTCCTTCCTACGCTCCATGGCAAACTCCAAGATCTTCTTCGGATCAGGAAGACTCTTGGCGACACTCTCCCTCTGCATGCACCTCTTTGTCCATGCACTTATCTTCGGGAACTCTACCTCCATGCTAAAGTTACCAAACGTCTCCCAGGTATGGAACCAGCAGGAGAAAGTAATGAGAGAAATGTCGACAAACCCAAATGCTTCACCCTGAAAATAAGGCTTGTCTCCCAGCTCTCCCTCTAATATCTCGAAGATCTCAAAGGACTCTTTCTTTGCTGCTTCCTGCTCTTCTCCTTTTGTGATCCGTATTCTCCTTGTGGGCATATACACCTGCATTAATTTTACACTCTCAAATATTGTATACGTCAAAAGTACTATTCATATATTACAAAACAGGTGGAGGAGAGTTTAAAGCACTAAAAATAAATAAATTTGTCAAACAAATCAAGTCGTAAAAGAAATTAGAAGTCATGCCTTCTTATCGATAAAATCGGCCCAAAATCTAGCTTGAGCTCTCTCGTAAGGATCAAAGGGCATCAATGGAGACCCATCCTTCCAAACCTCATCTATATATTGAACAATGATGAGAGATTCACAAACCGGTTTCCCGTTGTGGATTAAAACTGGAATCTTCTTATGAACTGGGTTCATCTTGAGAAGCAGATCGCTCTTGTTCTTCAAGTCCTCGTTCCTGTACTCATACTTGATCTCCTTCTCAGCTAAGGCGATCCTGACTCTCATCCCAAACATGCTGGCCCAGAAATCCAGCAGAATCACCTGATCATCATCCGCCATTGTAGATACCTCAAAGGATTGAAGAAGAAATTAAGGTGAGATATACAGAGGAAGCAAAAGAGATGTGGAGCACGTTAAGAACTTTATCCTTTTATTTATAATTTGTTATGGCGGCATGCATGGAATGAAAAGCTTGAATAATTTATCGAGCAGGACTGTAGTGCTTGCAGCCATAAAAATATCTTTGATTTTTACTTAAAAATTAAAAGTTAAATAAAATATTATTAGAATATTAATTTTTAATATTATTATTATTTAAAAATATTAAATTATTTATTATATTTTATATTAAAATTAAAAAAAATTATAATATTAAAATGAGATAAAATAAAATACTTTTATTATATAAATTGGCCTTAATCTCATAATTCCAAGATTTCATATATCTATTAGATATATCTCGTAATAAAAATAATTTTATAATTAATAGATTTATGTAAAAATAATTTTACATAATGCCTGTTTATTAGAATATTTTTTTAATAAAAAATTCTTCACATCTCCAACTATTTATTATTTCACATCTTATTTTTTATGAATACTTTTATATATTATGAAAAATATCTTATATTTTTATGAAAAAAAAATTATAAATATAAAATATGAAAATAAATAATGGGCCATGTATAGATTCCTTCTTAATTCATTTGACTCTACCAACTACCAACCCTAGTGGCTTGTGTGTCGTTGTCAAGCGTAAAAGTCTCCCCTGCATCCTTCTGCGTAATTCCAGATCGTCCGGATAATGCCAATGATGTCACTGCTTTCGTAGTGTAAATGTACAACTTGGCTTTTTTTTTTCGAATTAATGTACCACTTGCTTTGTTACGACGCTGCTGTTGTTTTTTTTATTTTTTTAATGAAATTTTTTTAAAATAAATCACTGTTGATAGCAATTACTTTTATATATAATATGTAGTTTTATCCGTCTCTTAAAATTAAAATTATAAAAAAAATAAGAGAAAAAAAAGAAACTACATAATAAATATAAAATATATATTACTATAAAAATTTCTCTCTAACATTACTCTTCTTATTGAGTTTCGACGTTGTTTTGCCTACTTTTTATTGTTTATGTTAAAATGTCGCCTTAATTTCAACGACTATCATAAAATATATACGAGAACTTCGAACTCAAGTTCTATTCATTATTTAAATGATTAAAGGAGTAATTGTTCAAAATGAACACGTTACCCCCAATTGTGAAATCAACGTGTCAACCAAAAATCACAAAAACTAACAAATTAATTTATTTGGAACAGATTAGCAAAAAAAAAAAAAAAAATTGGAACAGTACTCACAACAATAATTAACACTTATTTTATTATTTTAGCAAATGATATTTTGGTAACAAATATTTAAACCCTCATAAGCATTTATCTTATAATGCCAATATTAGAACTAATTTTATTAGAATAAAATTCTCGATTGCCATGGGCGAAACTAGAAATCTAATTTCGTATGTGTGTGTATATATATTTATATAATAAAAATACATTTCTTTTAAGTACAAGTTTGAATGCATAAAAAAAAAGAAAAATATAATCAATTATGGTAAATAAGGTCGCTCTTTCATTAAATATAATTAATCAAATATGGCACCCATATTAAATCTTTCAGTAATTTTCTTCTCAATAATAGTAATACAGACTACTAAAGAATCTCCAAAAAAGTCATTCAGTGTTTTATTTTAAAGTCTTGTCTTAACGATATTCATAATTAAAAAAACTTGCTCAGTATAGTTGCTGTTAAAACTGGAAATGTCAAAACAAGTCGAATCAATCTATCAATCAGAGACATAAATAAGAAATTGCGGATAAGTCTTGCAGATATGATAAGGCAGATTGTGCTTATAATGTTGCAGTTAAAATCTGATCTTTTAGTTGAAAATAGATGATTTTCTTTATCGAATTTGAGGCAATGTAACTGAGAATCATTAATTTGGGGACCAAATTTTATCGAGTTTTTATAATATATCTTAAAGAATAATATGTTTCCAACGATAAGTTTTTTAAGACTTATCTTTCTGACAAATGGTCATCATGTTTTTAGAATTTAAAAACTTTTCCATCAGTCATTGCTTTAAAAAAATGAGACCATCGTATAAAAAAAAAAAAAAAGTGGCTAATAAATATTAAAAGGACAGTGCTAGCGAGTTACCGCTGAGCATACTGCTAGTCTTTTTTTTTTTTTTTTTTTTTAAAAAATTTTTTAANTAAAGTTACGTCTTACTTGCTCGGCACACGAAATTCGGATCGAAGCTTAGGCATTAATCCTATCACCGAGAGTTTTTGCTAGCATTTTTGTTGTATACTACGTAGTAATTTTATCATAGATTAATTAGTACAACATGTAATTTTCTTACAAAAATGTTAATGTCGCATGCATGCCACATGATCACCCGTGCATAATGTCGATCCGTGTGATTAGCATTTCTTACATGTGAAATACATATATAAAATGAGAAATTATACACATGATATAACTTTTAATTTCACATTCATATATTATAATCATTTTCATGACTCTTTAGACAATCCTATTTTAAATTAAGGATATTTTTATAAAATAACTTATAAAAGTAATATCATTTTAAAGAAATACCTTTCATTTAAAACATAATTGTATAGAAATAATATCGTCACTAGTGGAAGCAAAGGAAGAACAACAGGCCGGCCTCCCAGGTGTAATGCCAGTTTTCTTTCTCTAGTACAGCATTTGACCTGTAATTAAGGTTATATGAACTTTTTAGAGGTCGATATATGGGTATTCGAGCACATTTTTGGGTGTAAATCCGCTGCTGAAATTTGGAGTACTTCCTTTGATGGGTTGTTCAATAAAAAGGACGTGGTTCCATTGCAACTTTTAGAGAATTAGTTGGCAAATATAACTCAAGGAGATCTTTCTAGTTCTCAATTTAAAAATGATCTTTGTTCAGAAATTTCTACTCTTGGTCCGGAAGAGCCTATATTTGAGGCACGAATGAAGTGTCATGTCATTCAAAGATTCAAGAGGAGTATATTCCCTCATTTCTCATCAATGATACTCTTTTATCTAAAAATAAAATGTTGAGATTTTAATTTCAATATTTTTATTATTTAGATTGTAATTTTAGATTTGTAGTTAATTTTATATTTTTTTTTATAGATATTGTGATTTAAACATTTATATAAAATTATACTAAATTTAATAAAGTCAAACGGGTTAATTTTGAGTCTGTTCAACCTATTTATATAAACAGGTTGAAACATGTCGGGTCGGATCGGGTCAGGTCATGTTAACCTATTTCATAGTATTCACTCATGAGTCGAAACGTGAGATTGACATGACATGACCCGTTATGTTAATGGGTCGAGTTAGGGTTTAAGATTTTGACACGATAAGCTTAACGAGTTGTGTTCGAGTTGACCCATATAGTATAATATACATGTTTTGACACGAGTACATGAACACAATCCGTTAACACAATTTGACAGATACAAAAAAGTTATGAAAAGTATTCATGCATGTCTATTATTATAGTACTTTTGTCACCTCACATTTTTAGAATCTGGAATTGCTTGTCAAACATTTGTTTTCATTGTTTGGTCCCTTTTAGACTATCATGATCACGGATAAAGTGCACCAAAAGTTCAAAAGTAAAAGAAGATAAACAGCATTCATGCCTCTCTTGACCTAAACAAAAGAGGGCTTTTATTAAAAGGTCATAATTTACGTTACATGTTTCTCTTGGCCTAACACACAATAGACATTCACTTACCTAATAAACTGTAAGTATACAACAAACTCAACGCGCGGACGACACAGTACATGATGACGACCATGATCAGCCAAAACTTTGCAAGTAGGCACGCTAACACGAATTCAATAGTACTCTTTGCCAAAACGTTACTCTAAATATCCAAGCCAAGCTCCTTCCTACGCGCTCTTCATGACAAACTCCAAGATCTTCTTCGGATCAGGAAGACTCTTGGCGACACTCTCCCTCTGCATGCACCTCTTTGTCCATGCAATTATCTTCGGGAACTCTACCTCCATGCTAAAGTTACCAAACGTCTCCAAGGTATGGAACCAGCACGAGACAGTAATGAGAGAAATGTCGACAAACCCAAATGCTTCACCCTGAAAATAAGGCTTGTTTCCCAGCTCTCCCTCTAATATCTCGAAGATCTCAAAGAACTCTTTCTTTGCTGCTTCCTGCTCTACTCCTTTTGTGGTCCCTATTCTCTTTGAAGCCACATACACCTGCATTAATTTTACACTCTCAAATATTGTATACGTCAAAAGTACTCTTCATATATTACAAAACAGGTGGAGGAGAGTTTAAAGCACTAAAAATAAATAAATTTATCAAACAAATCAAGTCGTAAAAGAAATTAGAAGTCATGCCTTCTTATCGATAAAATCGGCCCAAAATCTAGCTTGAGCTCTCTCGTAAGGATCAGAGGGCATCAATGGAGACCTATCCTTCCAAACCTCATCTATATATTGAACAATGATGAGAGATTCACAAACCGGTTTCCCGTTGTGGATTAAAACTGGAATCTTCTTATGAACTGGGTTCATCTTGAGAAGCAGATCGCTCTTGTTCTTCAATTCCTCGTTCCTGAACTCATACTTGATCTCCTTCTCAGCTAAGGCGATCCTGACTCTCATCCCAAACATGCTGACCCAGAAATCCAGCAGAATCACCTGATCATCATCCGCCATTGTAGATACCTCAAAGGATTGAAGAAGAAATTAAGGTGAGATATTCAGAGGAAGCAAAAGAGATGTGGAGCATGTCAAGATATTTATCCTTTTATTTATAATTTGTTATGGGGGCATGCATGGAATGAAAAGCTTGAACAATTCATCGAGGGTGGTTGCAGACATTAAAGATAACTTAACTAATTAGGTCGGTTTGGTTGAGAATTGAAAGTAAAATAAAATATTATTTTTTAATAAAATAAGATGATTTTAGATAAGTGGCGTTTGTGTGTCGTTTTCCAAAGCGTAGAAGTCTCCCCTGCATCCTTCTGCGTAATTTCGAAGGAAAATGCTAAGGCCACCGCTCTTAGTCACTGTTTTTGAGTCCCGCTTGAAATGTACAGTCTACTGTAGCATTTCATTCTTTTTTTTATTCATTCACTTCCCACAGCATGATATTTTTAATATTCTATTCTACTTTTAATATTTTATTATCCTCTATTCCCCATTTCTAATATTTTTATTCCCTCTGCACATTTCGTTTTTGTCTTCTTTCAACGATGATCTCTTCTTTCTCGAGGGAGGAACAACGAATGCGAAGGAACTGAAATCTCGTTAAAGTTTTTGAGAACCTGGGTCGGGAAGTGGTGGATGACGCCACACTGGTCGACCTCACCATCCTCAGCGAGGAACAAAGATGAGGAAGAGGACGACCCGGAAGAAGACGGTCTCTTGGAGAAGGGGTTACGGGATTTGTCGGAGGAGGAGGAAGGAGAGGGAGTGGAACCAATGGGAGACGACCCAGCAGCGACCGAGAGCCTTGACATCGCCGATCTTGTTGAAGACAAGGAGGAGGAGGGGGTCAAGTAATCGGTCGAAGTGGGTTTGATTTTGAGATTGAGATGGAGAAAGTGGGTTAGGCGTAGATCTGGGAGACGCTAAGGCATGGGTTGGATTTAGAGATCACTGAGATGGAGATTTGGGAGAAAGATAAAGAGAGATGAGAAACCAACCCAAAATACATAAAATAATAATAATAATAATCGTTCGGTTTTACAGGAGATAGAATTGTGGACATGGTGGGGGAGACACCTCGGGAAAGAAGAGAGGATCATTGAAAGAAGACAAAAGGTGAAATGTGGGGAGTAAAATATTATAAATGTGGAATAGAGAGTAATAAAATATTAAAAATAAAAATGAAATATTAGAAATGTCAGCTGCGGGAAGCGAATGAATAAAAAAATAAAAGAAATACTACAATAGACTGTACACGTCAAGCGGGACACAAAAGCGGTGGCTAATAACAGTGGCTGTAGCATTGCTCAATTTCGAATGGTCCGGATAATGCCAGTGCCAGTGATGTCACTGCTTTCGTAGTGTAAATTTACCACTTGCTTTGTTACGACGTTGTTTTGCCTGCTTTTTATTGTTTATGTTAAAATGTCGCCTTAATTTCAAGGAATATTAAATACGAGTATCACTTTCTACGCTGCCTAATTTGACCATAAAACATATATGAGAACTTCGAACTCAAGTTCTATTCACTATTTAAATTATTAAGATCCCGTTTAAATTCAAAATGCGCTCAATTCATTTCATTTAATCTCCTTTTATTATTATAAATTTTATAAATTTTTATATAAAATATAATAAATAATTTAATTTTTTTAAATATCAAAATAATAATAATATTTTAACATATTTTATTTAACTCATCTAAAATTATTACATCTTATCTTACTATCCAAACCAATCTTAATACTCAAAATGAACACGTTAACCAAAGTTTGAAATCAACGTGTTAACTAAAAGCAACAAAAACTGACAAATTAATTTATTTGGAACAAATTAGCAACCAAAAAAAAAAAAAGAAGGAACTGTACTCACAACAACAATTAACACTTATTTTATTATTTTAGCAAATGATCTTTTCGTAACAAATATCTAACCCCTCATAAGCATTTATCTTATAATGCCAATATCAGAACTAATTTTATTAGAATACAATTCTCGATTGCAAACTAGAAATCTAATTTAGGTGGCTAAGACACGTGTAAAAATTTGTGTAAAACATAACTCCGTATGTCCATATATATATATATATAATAAAAATACATATTTTCTAAGTACAAGTTTGAATGCATAGAAAAATAAAAAAATAGAATCAATTATGCTAAATAAGATTGTCTCTTTCATTAAATATAATTAATCAAATATGGCATCCATACTAAATCTTTCAATAATTTTCTTCTCAATAATAGCAATATAGACTACTGAATAATCTTCAAGAAAGTCATCCTCTATTTTATTTTAAAGCCTTGTCTTAACGATGGTCATAGTTTAAAAAGCTCACTCAGTAGTTGTTGTTGAAACTAGAAGTGTCAAGACAAGTGGAATCAATCTATCAACCAGATAATATACCTTGGCCTTTCTAGTAGTTTTCAATACTCGAACATAAATAAGAAATTGAATAATGCTATTATGTCTCATCAATTTATCTCCTCATTTTGATCGCTCATGTATTTAATTTTTTTTCTTAATGGTTAAGGAATTGACTATTATTTTATTGGTATTTTTTTAAATATTTAAATATGCATGTTTAAAAATATTTGAAAAAAAAGCGCAATTTGCACTAAGTGGCACAATGAGCGAGCACCTGTAGGATGCAGAGTAGCATTGCTATAAGAAATTATGGATAATTCTTGCCGCTAAAATCTAATCTTTTAGTTGAAAATACATGATTTTCTTTATCGAATTTGAGGAAATGCAACTAAGAACCAAATTTGGGGACCAAATTTTATCGAACTTCTCTGGTAAGAAATAATCTTCGCATCCGCCCCTGTTCACACATCATCCAACACACACCCTACGTGGCAGCAATACACCGTTTCATTGTTGAGAGTTAGACGGATCTGAGAGAACTGATGGATGAGAGAGAGTTGAGGAGAGAGAGAGAGATGAGAGAGATGAGAGAGAGTCGAGGAGAGAGAGAGAGGATGAGAGAAAGCAGAGATGAGAGAGAAAGAGAGAGGATGAGAGAGAGAGAGTCGAAAGAGAGCAGAGATGAGAGAGAGTGAAAGGAGAGAGAGGATGAGAGAGAGTTGAGGAGAGAGAGATGATCTGATATGAGAGAGAGAGAGAGAGGAAGAGAGAGCTTATGAGAGGGTCTGTGCATTTGGAAAAAAAATAGTAGTAGTTGTTGACACGTATAGTGTGCAACGGATTAGCCATGAATAGTGGCTGATCCGTAGCATAGCTCCTCTTGTAATCCCATAATTATTATTTATTTATTTATTTTTGGGTACTTGGCCCACTAGCCCCGCCTGGCGCCTACATTCGCCCCCGCTGATTGCTTTCCATTTTATTTGATAATTAGATAAATCTTTCAAAAACATTAAATATTCAATTAGTGTTACGTGTACTTACAATTTTATTTATAAAAAATGTATAAAATTGATTTGATCAGTTTTACAATTTTTAGTATATCAATAACTGACACGTGGAGTAGTAAATTTTTTATAAGTACAATTATCATTTCTCTATATATTTCTCTCCTATTTTAGATTATCACATATTTATATACCGCAATCATATAAGAAATGCATGCAATTGGGAAGTCATAATTGTCTGAAACCTTTCATTAACTGCATCTTAATGGGTTAAAAAAATAATCTCAAAATCACAGATTAGCCATCTTTCCTTTCATGAATCCTCTCTCTCACTAAAAAAAAAACCTTCTAAATCTGAGTTTCACTAGAGGAGGAGTCCTCAGCTTCCTCTTCCTTCCCATTCTCATTCCATTCTTTCTCATTTCTCCTTTTTATTATTTCTCTCATTCCCCCATTTCTTAGTTTATTTTTCTTCATTCAAGGCCGAAAAAGTTAGACCTATAATTTTCCGACAACTCTCGAGAGACATGCGCAGCACAAGACTACTCTCAAGTCGCAAATCGTTCGAGGATAGTGGAGGTTTTGTTGAAATCACTGTGCATAGTCTTCACCTGTTGGATCATCGGAATCACCACCACCAGATCTTTCAGAACTGACTTTTGTGGTTGAAAATAGACAAGCTTGTTGCCTTCGCACGCCGTCAAAGTTTACAGAATTGGTCCAAACTGTAATCCATCATTTATTGTCACCGGCCCCAAAGGATTAAAGAGGAAATCAAGGGGAGATATATAGAGGAAGCAAATGAGATGTGGAGTAGTACTCTTGTGAACTTCATAACCCTCCTATTTATAATTTATATAAAGGCACATCCATTAATGAAATCTTGTGCCATATTCTTTTATTTTTCTTTTTTGTTAAATCATTATTTTTTTTTTAAATTATCGTATTCCACTCTTTTTTTAAAGAAGTGCACGGTGCTTACATAACACATAACTGTATTTAACATTACTTATATTAAAAACCAGAATAATAATGGTTAGCTTTGCAGCATAGGCTCTCCAAAATTGGGATGTTAATTTAGCAAAGTAAAAGCTTACTGTATTTGGATGAGCCACCTGTTTTCTAACTTGACATCAAATCATGAGTAGCTAATCTCATTAAACCCTCAACTTAAAATTTGAAAAACTTCCTTAAAATTTAATATTTACATTTTATTTATATAAAGCAAACTCTTAAAATTAAATTTTACCCTCGCAAAAAACTCTTTTATAATTTCACCCCAAAACTAGGTATCCTTGTTCTAGCTCTGCATATAAAGTTACGTCTTACTAGCTGGGCACACGACATGAGGAGCTTAGGCAATCCTATCACCGAGAGTTTTAGCTAGCATTTTTGTTGTAGTAATTTTATCATAGATTAAGTAGAACATGTAGATACATATAACTTTTTTTACATTCATATATAATCATTTTCATAACTCTATAGACAATCCTGTTTTAAATTAAGGATGTTTTTATAAAATAACTTATAAAAGTAATATCATTTTAGAGAAATTCTTTTAATTTAAAACATAATTGTATAAAAGTAATATCGTCACTAGTGGAAGCAGAGGAAGAACAACAGGCCTCCCAGGCGTAACGCCAGTTTTCTTTCTCCAGTACTGCATTTGACCTATAATTAAGGTTATATGAACTTTTAGATAATGGCCTATGGGTATTCGAGCACATTTTTGGGTGTAAATCCACTGCTGTATATCTTGTTTTACTGAACTTTCCTCTATCTTGTGCAAGTGTTGTCCTACCCAAGTTATTTTCTATATTGATGTATTGTTTCTATCAATAAGGAGTTTTCTTATTCAAACATAACCGATGTTACATGCCTCTTTTAACCTAAAGCATAGGATTAGACACGTACACCATAAGCATCCAAAAAACTCAACGGACGACACAGATGAAAATCTAGACCCTCAGCCAAAACCATGATGCAAATTCAGGCATTCACAGCTTCTACCCTCTGGCAAAGACATTACTCTATTCGAGGCCAAGCCCCTTCCTATACTCCACAACAAACTCATCGACCTTCTTGGGGTCCTGAAGACTCTTGGCGACACTCTCCCTCTGCATGCACCTCTTTGCCCATTTAGTGATCTTGGGGAACTCTGCCTCCATGCTGAATTTCCCAAACATCTCAAAGGCATGGAACCAGCAGGAGAAAGTGATGAGAGAAATGTCGGCAAACCCAAATGTTTCACCCCCAAAATAAGGCTTGTCTCCCAGCTCTCCCTCCAATATCTTGAAAGTCTCAAGTAACTCGTTCTTTGCTGCCTCCTGCTCTTCTCCTTTTCCCCATAGTACTCCCCTCGGAGCCACCTGCAATTTTGCACTTATGTTGCATTAACATTACTGATCTTTATATTACAAAACAAATGGAGGAGATCAGTTGAGTTATTTCTTCAATTTTTCAATACTTTTTTGCATCCAGAAAAAAAAAAACAAGTCATAATTTTTTAGGGATCATAATAGATAACCCAAGATATATCAATTAACCAAAGAATTTAAAACAATAAAATAGATAAACAAACATGCACTTATAAATTCCTGTTGACTCATTAATATCTTGCTTCAAGGGCACAGAAATGAATCATTTGCTGAGAGAAGATGCTAAAACCCAATCAAATTCATCAGACAAATTAATCCGTAAGAGAAACTAAAATCAGCCAAGATGAAGACGCGCATACCTTCTTATCGACAAAATCAGCCCAGAACCTAGCTTGAGCTCTCTGATAAGGATCAGAGGGCAGCAATGGAGATCGATCATTCCAAATCTCATCTATGTATTGAATGATGATGAGGGATTCACATACAGGTTTCCCGTTGTGGATTAGCACTGGAATCTTCTTGTAAATCGGGTTCATGCTGAGAAGTAGATCGCTCTTGTTTCCAAGCAAGTCCTCCTCCCTAGACTCATACTTGATCTCCTTCTCGGCCAACGCAATCCTGACCCTCATCCCAAACACGCTAACCCAGTAATCCAGCAGAATCACCTGATCATCTGCCATTGTGACACGCCTCAAAGTATTGAACAAGAAATTAAGTGGCCGGAGATACAGAAAGCAAAAGAGACGTGGAGTACTTTCTGAACTTATCCTCCTATTTATAATATGTACAAAGGTAGTTCATGCAATTAACGCAGTAGATGGTACATATTATAAATAGAGCCGTGCTACACCGAGGATGTAGCACGAGGCGGATCCGACAATAATAAAAATGTTTTTTTTTTTTTTTCTTTATTATTGTTTTTATACTTTTACAGAGTTAAAAGATTGCCACCTGTTTTCGTGGTTTTATTGCCGAAATTTGGCTGGTTTGGTTGTGAAAGTGTATGCACTTAACTTTGACATCATATCTGTAGTTAATACTAGTGCTCATTTAATCCTACTCTAATTAATATTTATACAAGTATCAATAAATGTTATAAAATACGTATCTTTTTTATTTCATTTAAAACTCTTAAATTTGTACAATAATTTGAGGGATGCTTTCGAAAATATGATTAATGTATTCCAAATGAACAATTTAACGGTTTACCAAAACTAGCAAAAGTTGACAAGTTTTATTTGCATTCAAAGCAAATAATTTTAGAGTAATATTGCTCATTATTTTTTTTATCATCAATTTTTTTATAATGTGATATTAAATTATTAGAAATTATTTATTACATTTTATTTGTAGAACTATCATATAATTTTGTGTCAAGAAAGGTTGAGAAGAAGATAATAAAAAAAAGTGATAAATAGATTTTTTAAATTTAAATAAAACTTTCTTATCTATTTTATTTGATTTGATAACCTTTTTTTAGATAATATTAAATATATAAGTTATACTCTTTCTCTCTTAGATTTTATAATTTAAGACAAAATCTTTAACTTATTTTATTATACCAAATAGCTATTTTTTTTTTAATTCGCATACAAAATAGTACTTATTTGGACAAGGGTTGTACTCCGTCCTGGTTAATTTTTATACAAATAATTACCAATTATTTAGCATTAATATAATTCTCAAACATTAATTATATCACACAATTTGAATTCAATTTGTAACATTGTCCTTCAAAAATTTTATATGCAGTTATTTATATATATATATATATATTTTTTTGTACCATATTGATACGACTTAGTAGGACTGTAATCGAGCTCAGCTTGATTCAAAATACTCGAGTAACATTAATTATATCACACAATTTGAATTCAATTTGTAACATTGTCCTTCAAAAATTTTATATGCAGTTATTTTTATAGATATTTTTGTACCATATTGATATGACTTAGTAGGACTGTAATCGAGCTCAGCTTGATTCAAAATACTCGAATTCGAGATTTTTTTTAAGTTTTTGTTCGAGTTCGACTTGATAAGATAAACTCTTAACTCGAGTTCGAGTTCGAATTTTTTTTTATAAGATTTACTAATTAATAAAATAAATAAATAAAATAAAAGACCTAATATTGAATTTATACAATTAACAAGTATACCTCTATTGAATTATAAAATCTTTAAAAATTTGTAAATAATTAAAATATCTAACTAGTTGATATTTATCAAAAATAACAATATATTAGCCTACATATATTATTAATACATACACTTAATATGATAATATATATTTCATATATAGTTTTCACATACTAGTATATAAAATTATTAAATTTTATCGACTAATTATTATACAAATTATAAAATATACCTATAAAGTATATTCACTATATAGACATAAGTAATTAGATTACATATTATATATTTAATTATAAAAATGATATGCTTATATTATTAGCTAATACATATATGTATGTATACATAGATGTATGCATATATTTATCAATATATGAATGAGTTTTAATCGAGTCGAGTTAATGAGTTAATTCGAGTATAAACGAGCGAGCCTTAACGAGTCTTAACTGAATCGAGTAGAGTTTTGTTAGGTATGTGTCATTTACTAATTGAGTAGGTATCTACTTTTACAAACAATTTTTTTTTTTTACGAGTTGAGTTCGATTCGAATTTAATTAAACGAGTACGGAATGGACTATCAAGTAAAATAGTTCATTTACAGCCCTATGTGATTGTTTATGTAAATATTTTTAATATAAAAAATTATTTTGATCAATCACACCAATAAAATATATAAAAGTGATCGTATGTCAGAAATTCAATAGACCACAGTCCACATCCACGTTTGGTAGTGCCGACTACTGATGCTCACGTGCCAACAGCCTCACATCTCTCAAGTTTCTCGGATATTTCTCGATCGAATCGGACGGCCCGTAAGCGTCCTCTCTCCTTCTCAATTCTCATCCTCCCTTCCTCCCGAGTCCTGCACATTTTACTGTTACGCTCAGAACCCTTTCGATTCGTGCCAGTCTCAACGCACACCCGAAGATGGTAGCGGAAACTCTCCCGCTCCCGAACGGAGATCTGAGCTTCAACCCTAATCCGACATCCGCCAATAAGTCGCGCGACAGCGAGCGGCGTCGTCGCCGGCGGAAGCAGAAGAAGAACAGCAAGGCCTCCCAGGCGGCCGAACTCTCCTCCGTAGACGATAGCGACGCCCCCGATGATGATTCCAAGGAGAATAACCATCCTCAGCTGGTTTTTCCTTTCTTTCTCTCCCTCTAGTATCCTCTTTGTTTAAAATTCTAGTTGATTATTCGGGTTCAGAAATTGTTTCTTCTACGTGCTTTTGTGTGGCTGTTATGAACCTGTGATAACTGAAATAAAGCTGGAGTTGGAGATTTTTTAGTCGATTTTGGTAATGGACAGGCAACATTAGGGTTTTTGGTTAACATTTGGTCCGTGATTCGCGTCGTGCTTATTTTGTGTGTTTGTTTGTCTAGAGAGTGGCGGAAAACGAAAAAAATGTGTCAAGGAAATGTCAGGGATCTATATTCAATGATGTCGAGAAATAAAGTGACCGTGCTTTTGTAAACTTGAATAGAGTGAACATAAGCTTCAAGTGTTAGTCCTCCATTTTCAACACTTGAAGGAATTTTGTGTTTTGATTCAACTCTGTTTGGGGAGGGATAAAGGAAATGTAGATTGAAACCCTACGGATTCATAGTCTCATGGTGATTATTATTGGGTATTGTGTTTCATTTTACTTCTAGAATCTGGTTAAAGAAAGTGAAAGGAATTGGGTTTAATAATCCTTTTGGAGCTTGGTTGATTTTTGTTGTCAATTTCAGTTTTTTTTTTCACTTTAGTTTTGAAGAGGAATAATCGAGTAAAATAGATGTTTCATTTTCAGTTTAGGCTGATGATCTCCCATTTGCTTGAAAAGCTTATTAAGATCTTATAATAGATCCATATTGTTGTTGTTTGATACTTCAGAAAGCCAATAGTTTTTATACGTGGATCTGAACATGTGTATTACTCTTAATTTCATTGAACAATTTAGCTTGTGGAGCAAGTTGAAGTGGAGTATGTCCCAGAGCAGGCAGAGCTTGATGATGGCATAGATGAAGAATTTAGAAAAATATTTGAAAAGTTCAGTTTCCGTGAAACTGCCAGTATTCAGGTAAACGGGATTCTTTATCGTCTTAGTGCAATTTTACATCTCATAATTATTCTAACCTTTTTGTTAAGGAAATTAATCTGATGGATTGATATTCTTCTCATTCAGGAGAATGATATTAAGGATGAATCTGCTCCAAATGCAGTCTTGAGCAAGAAGGCTGACTCAGACTCAGAAGAGGAAGAACAGGATAACATACAAAAAGAGAGAGGTGTGTCAAATAAGAAGAAAAAGGTATGAACAACTCTTTATTGTTTTGTTATTTTTTCATTATTGTCATCTCATCATCAGGGTATCAACTTTTGTTATAAAAAATGATAAAGGAATTCTTTTCTTATCTTTTTCAGCTTCAACGGCGGATGAAGATTGCTGAATTGAAGCAAATATCCTCAAGGCCGGATGTTGTTGAGGTATGGATATTTGATTGTGATTTTTTTGCTTCTTCAAAATCTTCTTTTGTAACGTTATCTATTTATACATATGTTTTCTATGTATTCTCTTATTCATTTCCAGGTGTGGGATGCAACCGCTGCAGACCCAAAGTTGCTGGTTTTTTTGAAATCATACCGAAATACCGTACCAGTCCCTAGGCATTGGTGCCAGAAGAGGAAATTTTTGCAGGTTAACTAGCCTCACTAGAATTGAAGACTTATGGGTTGAAATGTGCATACATGATTGATAAATAAAGTAACATGTGGGGTTTAGGAAATAGGGGGTGGAAGATCACGCCGATAAGGTTTCTCTTATATGTATATATGTGGTTCTTGCAGGGGAGCTGCTGTGACAATCATGGAGCCCGGACTTGTAGGTGTTTGGCAATGGGCACCCTTATATGATTTCCCTTTTTATGTATTCACTAGTGTGATTGAGGGCTGTAGACATTATATGATGCCATTCATGGGGAATTTTAAGTTTTAGTTCTATCAGAACCTTTGCATGATAGATATTGGGGATTTGTTTACAGTTAAAGGTGCTAATTAATCTGCTTTGAATTTACAGATGAGTTTCGGTTGTGCTTAATGCTCCGGCTGAATTCCTCTTAATTTTGAAAGAATCTAATTACCAACCTGATTTAGATGCAGAATTGATTCCATATTTGTAATTACTTGTATCTCATCGGGCATTGGGTATTGTTTTGCAGGGAAAGCGTGGTATTGAGAAACAACCTTTTCAGCTTCCTGATTTTATTGCTGCAACAGGAATTGAGAAAATCAGACAGGCAAGTCTACTTTCATGAGTTCCTTCATGTGAATGAAGAATAAATCTTGTGTTGCTCTAAGACTACCTTATTCGTGTCAAAATAAATATATAAGTTTTCTATAGCTGTTTTCACCCCTAGCCATGGTCCATGGTGTCAATACTTTTCTGTTCTTATCTGGAAACTCATTTTCTCAGAAGGCCAATGGAGATGAGAATGCAACTTTGATACCTCATCTCCTTATCCTTTTCATGATGTTTTCAGTCAACCGTATCCATCAACATCTGACTTTTATTTGAGATCTTTTTAGGGGTTTTATTCTGGCATGACTCATCTGGCAATATATATGCATCTCACCATGTCTGATAATGACCAGTTACATTATTTCTTGGTGGTCTATACAGGCATACATTGAAAAAGAGGACAGTAAGAAGTTGAAGCAGAAGCAACGAGAGAGGATGCAGCCGAAGATGGGAAAGATGGATATTGACTATCAGGTTTTTTTTGTTTGTTTTTTTTTTTTTTTT